>CM060950.1:340000-365000 GCA_030765055.1 Mantis religiosa | reverse complement strand
CTACTGGAACCTAGTACGACACTTTCAACCAAACAACGCTCTTTCTCTGTCAAGAGAGAACACTTCTTTCTTGGACAAGAATCTACGCCATCTGTCCCACAACGCAGCTTCCACCAAATCTATAAGTTCACATCAAAGGAAAGGAACGAGAAACAAATAAGAAGGAAAGCAGTAGTATTTCAGAAACTACCACAGCATTCGCTCGCCGAATATTGTCTTTTGGTTTTATAGTTAGATTGGCATCAGGTGGATGGGAAATAATCTTTCTACGGAGCTTTTCTAATTTCCATCCGGAAACCGAACACACGGCACCTCTTATTGCAAATAAGTACATTATAGCGTCAGCGACTTAGTTTTTCTATACTCTAGTCATGCAACACTCACGTACTTTGCTGGAAGGTTACCGGTAAACTTACCAACATTTAAGCAGACAGAAATGTAACCTTCGGATTAACACAGTAAATGAGTGAATTTGTAATAAACTGTTGCTTTAGAACTGTTTGTATATTTCAAATTTATCGCTGATGGACTGAAGGGTGTTCAGCAAGGGGGAGTAGGTTCTCTCCCAATGGTTCGTTTGTGTCATACTCATGATATTGTCTGTCAAAAGATGGCAGCATCATGCCCTTGAATGAGAATGTAACTTTTAATCTATATTTCACTACTCATTCTTCTAGGGCTATTAGCTATAATTGGCGTACAGAGCTCAGATGTAAAACTTGTCAATATTCGCCAATAGAGTCGTCATTAAGGACTGTCAACCCATATCGATATTCTTGAATCTGTTTCCCAAATTAAACGATTGGAGCGCAGTATGTGCTCAATGTTGCACTTACTGGTTAACGCTAATCATTCAAGGTTGCCAACCTAGGCAACCTAGACCCAATGTAATGTATAATAAACAATATTCTCTTTTGTACCAGTTGTGATATACTGTATCAGTTTATACCTATAAAGCCCTTTCCATAATATTAGTAGATTAGATTGGGTGGTATTTGAGCTCAAAGTACCACATGAGTAAAACACTACAATTGGCCGAATGTATTCATTTTGAGACGAAATTTAAATGCTGACCACAATGTCTGCCAAGTGCGTAGAATAGAAACTCCCTAGGTTCTTGAATGTCACTATAAAAACACTGCATGTGGTCAGTACATTTACATGCTCACGCTAGATGGCACTAGAGAGATCGTACGTTAAGATCTAGAATGTCTGTAGTACACCGCTAGGTGTATTCTAACAAATGAAAAACAAACATATATCGATGAAAAAAATGTGATATACTTCATCATGTTACACATATAACGTACTCTTCATGAGTACTATTACTGTTGTGGACCATATCAGAGTATAATCAAGGGGTAAAGTCATCTTATTTGTTCCGAAATTACAAAGCAGTAAATGATATTTTAACGTAATACTCGCGATAGGTACATATAAGCAACAGGAAAGAACTGAAATCATTCTCAATAAGACCTGTTTATTGACAGGACCGTATAGACGTAATAAATAGGTACAATAACGAAAATGATAGCCTGACATAACCTGAAGTTTTCCTGCATTGCATATACATTTACCTTTTAAACTCTTTTGTTTAGTCTAGAAGTTAGTGATGAAATGTGGTAAGGAAATTGTAGAGGGAAACAGCATTACTTTCCGGGTAGTTTTATGAACCACATTACATAGTTATTGCTGCAATAATAAGGCGTCCTCTTCTTTATTTATATAATGTCATTATATCGAACTACTAAGATTAAACCGTCCGATATGACTTAACGTTGGAGGACGAAAAATCACAACAACAAAAAAAAACAAGATTAGATCTTATAGTTTGGCACTTAAGCGAACAGCCCGCCTCGGAGGCGTAGCTGGTAGCATGTCTACCTCACGTTCAGGAGGTCCGGAGTTCGAATCTCGGTCAGGTTGAGTTAAATGGATAAGGTTTCCCCGGGGTTTTCCCTTATCCTCAAAGACGAATGCCGAGTAAATCTAAGCTCTATAGACCCTGGACACATTTGGGCATCATTTCACCCATTTCATTCGCCGTCCGATAGGACTTGATGTTGGAGCACGTAAATTACGTAAAAAGAAAAAAACCTTAAACGAACACATTTTGCATTAAAGAGTAATTCTGAGAATTCTTGTCGTAATATTGGGACGTGCATTTTTTGTAATGACAGCAACGTAAAGATATGGTATTTTTTAAAGTTCTTAGAACCATTCTGAAAAAGCAAAACCCCCGAAGATGTACTAAATATTCCAAATAAAGCGTGGTCCCGTTTCGCGAGGTGCAACATAGAAACTTTTCTCCAGAAATGCCTGATCAAGTTTCAAATCTCGTAATTTGCAGTGAATTTTCGGTACTAATTTTGTTATGCAATACAGTACTTCGGCCAACTTAAAAGAAAAAACCAGCAAGAAAATAACACAAGAAAGGAATAACACTACTGAAAGTTGTACTGTATATATGATTACTTATATATCTGAAGCAGTAATTTTGTTAATATAAATTTAGTATAAACGCATTAATGATTTCAACTTCATGAATAGGGCGAACAAGCCTTATGGTATTAACACATATTATTTTACTGCCCAAACTCAGATCATGATTATACCAAATTGCTATAAACTTGCTTTTGCTACTTATTTCATGCACTGCAATTAAATGAAGCCACAGTTATAAACTTTAACCCTTAAAGATCGTTGTTTGACGTATTGCAATGAAACAGGAAGCAATGTTTAATTTGTTACACAAAAGTTGAAACTGTCTGAACACTCAGGAGCACTAGAACAGCTATTTCCCTTCAATACATCTTCAGCTCGGTATTTCTGAGTATTGGGATTCGAAGTCAAATTAATATAGTTTTCTTTCGTTTTATCTTTTCTATGTGCAACAATAAAACTGGATTATAATACACCAAGTATTTTGAATTGTTAATTACTGTACTAAATAACCCCAAACATGTTTAAATTTGTTCCTCTTAAAGTTATGTGGAATTTATTCTAACAGTGTTTTTTATAAGTGCTTTGGTGGTTAACTGCAATGGATATTTAAAATAAAAACCAAATTGCGTCAATGATAACTAAAAGTTGCCAACAAAGGAATTCATAATTTGTGTAATGAACAATCGCAATTAAAAAGTGTCATAATTTCTTAAATCTGCATCGAGTGAAAACAGTGTAAGCCATTTTTCTCAACTTCATGACACGTGAGTTAATGAATTATTAAGGAATTTCCAAGTTTATTTTTGTTGTATTTGTCAAAGCAAGCGTCAGTTCATTATCTGGCGTTTTAAGTAAAAATATTAGTAACGCCATTCTCTTTAAACATGAGATTATGACTTGTGATTGTTATTAAATCCATATGAATGACATGTCTTGGATTGTAGCTTAACAGCCTTTAAGCTAATGGCGGAAATTGCTACATACAAGGAACGACGTTTGTTATGGGGTCGTTTGAAATTCACTTTCATGATGGTAACACAAGTATATTGACTGGTTATACTTCTGGGAGTTTAAAGAACCATTTATCACGCGTTAGTCAATCATATTGTATGACTTGATGGATTTACCAATTGAACAAGGTGTTTTAATAATGTACTCTGGAAAGTTATCCCAAAACGTATCCACTAATATTAAATAAATACCTTCAGAACTGACCTCCGGCATAACTTTTTACTAGATGATTCAGCTCTGATTTCGATGAACAAAGAATTGCTACGTTCAAACGAAATAAATCAATCGTGTATACCATGAACAGGGACATCTCACGGATTGCTGCATCCGGTATATTGTCACACCCTACATAAGAATAGATTGAAATATTTATTAGCTTTGGGGGGAATCCGTAGCGGTAGAGCTAAACCATCTCAACAAACACTAGTTACACCACGCGGTAGGGTGGACATGTTATTTTACTGATAACTAGCTTACCTGCATGGTGGTGAAAGGTGGAAGGTCCAGCGAAGGAAAACTCACAAATACATTTTAAAAAGAGGTTTAATAATTCCAGACAACTTACATTCAATGAGGCTTGTGTCCCGGAGGGTTGCTACAAACACATCCTCTCTCTCTGGTTGCGGCTGGTCGTCTGGTGAAGAGGAAGCCAACCCCCCTCTCCAGCGCAACCAATGAACAAAGATCAGCCAGTGGTGCCAGGTCTGACAACCCATACAGGGTTGCCACACCTCCCCCCGGACCACAAGCTGTTGACCCAGGGTCAACAGAACAATTAATAACAAATGAAAAGAAACTCGCTCGAGTGATGGAACAAAAAAAAATTTGCATACAAACATCACAAACAGTATTACACACATAAATCTTGTCTCTTGACGTTACACATTCGTTTCTTTACTCCAGTGTCTGTCTATAACTTTAATTAAAAAGCCCTAAAGAAAAATAAATGAAGTTCAGCACTTCTCACCACTACTGCACCAAGCAAAAAAAAGATTCACAACCTGCCTGAACAGTACATTCCAATCCCACTGGTCTCACAAATGTAATAAAAAACTTGAAGGTTGCACTGCAGTCACTGATGAATAAAGACCACTGAATTGAGCACAATTGTACTTGCTCTACACTGCATAACAATGTGGGGCATTAATAGTTCTTCTGCCCCCAACACAGGTACGATGTGACAGCACTAATAGCTGCCAAAGCTCTGACGAACAGTGGTCATAAAGGGCGGACCAGAGCCCGATGACACAAGGCAGTGTGGCAGGTTTAGTACTCCCATGGTGCAAACAGTTCGGCAGGGACAGTGTGGTGCAGCAGGAACGCAGATAAATAGGGCTGGCTTGATACGTATCATCATACTACATTATTTCCAAAAATATAAGTGTACGTCAATTACAGAAGACAACTACATCATTAAAAACAAACTTCACTTCTGAACAATAATAAATAATACAAAAAAATTAGGTACACCCCATCTGGGTAGCAAGATACATGATAAAACTAAGATAATTTCCATCACTCGGCAATATATATATCTTACAAATTTTGACAAGATAAATCAAATAATCTTCACAAAATAATCTTCACAAAAGAATACATAAAACATAGGAATGTCACAATCAAAATTTTACAAAAACCCCTTAGGGTAGAAATAATACAATACACACACAGCACAAAATAATTTGACCTTCCAAAACATTGAATAAAAATATTACAAATTTTCAAAATACCAAAACTTACAATTAGAGGGGTACCCCAAAATATTACACGTGGCCATAAATTTTTTAACAAAAACTGACGTGTACACTTAAACAAAAATGAGCTCAGTTTTTCTCTTTGTTTTACCATTATAATTTCAATCATATTTATTATGTGCGCGCACTACTTAATATCATCAGGACTACTACCTATCAAATCAACAAAACTACTTACAATCTACTAACATCAACATTTTGCATGCCAACAAAACTACTGTCACATTACTACCCCAACGGAAAAAAAAAATCGTTCTACAACACAATACATAGAACAAAACTGAAAGAAAAATTAAGTTCTGGGGCCTCAAAATTTCACATCCTAGATACACAAAAGAGAATATATAGTATCATGTCTTAGCCTATTCTAAAACTTTTGTATACATTGAAGGGTACTTTTGCTTTTCAACATAAAACTTAGAATTCAATAAACCATTAAAGCATACTGGTAATCACACAACTCCAAAATATATATCACTCTTAATGCAAAACAATTTTATCAAAATGTTCAAACTATTAGCATCCTGCAATAAAGAGACAAAGTAAACATCTGTACTAGTAATGTGCTATCTCACAAATACCTGGTAACTATGGCGAGGATGACAAACAGAACATCCCCCAGGTCTCAGCTTCATAACAGTCATTCACAAACCTCTCTGTGATTCAGGTTTTCCTCATCATCTTAGCATGCACATTTCAGCACCAATGCTAAACAAAACTCAAAAATACACTTAATTACTTGCATCGATAAGCACATTTCAGCCATTTTATCGAGCCTAAAACACTGGATTAACGGGCACATTACAGCAACCCCATTAACCAGATAAACTTTACCTCTACATCTTTCACATAATCACACATAATTTCATTCATCCTTCTTATCGAGGTAGCACAGCACTATTCCAGAATGTAAACTTAAAATTAATAAACAAAATTTCAATTTCCTAATCATTGCAAAATTTATCACTAAATGAGGTTATTCAACTCAAAACAGTTATTAGGGAACATATACTTTTAATATCAATTAATTGTGACTTTCAATAATAACAATTGTATGTTCAACTTTTGACATCTAATTCATCAAACATCTATCCAAGTATTGCCATTTGCCAATAATATACATCATATTCCAAAACAAAATAGCTTAGCACACTATACACTAAATCTCAAAATTCACACTCAGAAATCAAGGGACAATATACTTTACATACAACCTTTTTACATTTGATGTGACACAAAAGAAAAGCAAAATGCATTTACAGTCTATATGGTCCCACAGGATCAAAATATGGGAATATCCTAGAAACATGTACTGATTGTTCCTTAACTCTAGGAGCATTTGGTCGACGAACCACATAAGTAACAGGAGTAATTTGTCGAACAATTTCAAAAGGCCCAAAATATCTATGAAGCAATTTGGTACATTTTCCCTTTTTCCTAATTGGAGTAAAAATCTTAACAAGCTGACCTACTGCAAAATGAGTATCTCTATGCTTAGCATCATATCTTTCTTTCTGTTTAATCTGTTGCTGATTAATATTATGGATGGCTACTTCACGAGCTTTCTGAATCTCTTCCAAAGTTTGCCGAACAATTAAATCATTTGAAGTGGCCTGAAGTTGCACCTGATTTGGTAAGGAAGGTTCACGACCATATATCAAATAGAATGGTGAAAATTTTGTAGTTTCCTGAACAGAAGAATTGTATGAAAAAATCACATATGGTAAAACATTAGACCAATTGCGCTGATTTGAATCCACAAAATGACTAAGACAATTTAGTAAAGTCTGGTTAAATCGTTCAGTAAGGCCGTTGCATGCAGGGTGGTATGAACTAGTAAAATGAGGGGAAACTGACAAAGCTTTCAAGAGTTCCTGGGTTACTTCACTCAGAAAGACACTACCACGATCAGACAGTAACATGGCAGGGGCCCCATGCCTGCAAATAATCTGATGTAAGATGAACTTAGTAACCTGGGGAATGGTAGCCAAAGAGAGAGGGAAAGCTTCAACCCACCTAGAAGCATATTCTGTAGCAACTATGATATACTTATGACCCGACGTAGAACGAGGCAAAGGGCCTAACAAATCTATTCCCCAACGTTCTCCAATAAAGTTAACTGGAATAGGCTGCAAAAGACCAGCAGGTTTTTGATTCTTAGGTGCCTTCCTAGACTGACAACTTGGACAAGTTTTCACAAAATGCTCAATATCTTTTTTCATACCTATCCAGTAGTATCTTGAATTAATCTTACTAAAAGTTTTAGAAAAACCTAAATGACCAGATAGTGGATCATCATGACATGAGGACAAAATTTCATGCTTTAACACCTCAGGAATGACTAGTAAATGCAAGGGACCAGTAGAACTCGAATTTTTCCTGTACAAGACATCACTTTTCAAAATATAGGTAGAAGCTTGACGTTGAACCTTAGCAGGAGCAGATTCAGGATCCTTAAGGGCATTAATAATTGGAGTCAGAACTGGATCATCATTTTGTTTCTGAGCAACCTCAACTGGTGATAGCAAACAGGTAATTAGCTCATCAAGTTGTTCAATTTGATGCTCTTCAGGCTGTAACACAGGGAACCTTGACAAAACATCTGCGTCATTATGTTTCTTACCAGATTTATAACATATATCATAATCAAATTCCTGTAACTTTAGACTCCATGGAGCCAACCGGCCTGTCAAATCCTTTAAATTGTTCAGATAACAAAGGGAGTGATGGTCTGAAATAACATGCACTTTATAGCCATATACAAAAGTCCTGAAACGTGTTAAACCAAAAACGATTGCCAAAAGCTCTAACTCTGGTACACTGTAATTTCTTTCACATTTTGACAAAGTTCTAGAAGCATATGCAATAGGTCTAAGATTATCATTTACTTTCTGTAGTAAAACACATCCTATTCCTAGACCACTAGCATCAGTGTGTAGTTCTGTATAGGCTCCAGGATTATAATGAGCCAACACAGGAGCAGAAACAAGAGAGTTCTTTAACTGCTGGAATGCTGTTTGCTGATCCGGGCCCCAAATAAAACTTTGACTTTTCTTGGTCAGCTGAATCAATGGATGGGCAATGTAAGAGTAATTCTTAATAAATTTCCTGTAGAAATTGAACAAACCCAAAACTTTTCTCACGTCTCTAACATTCTTTGGGCGTGGTAGTTCTTTGATCACTGTAACTTTCTCAGAATCTGGGGAAATTCCATCTTTAGATACTTCAAAACCCAATAACTTTATCCTTTCCATAGCAAAGAAACATTTCCCAGGTTTCAGTTTAAAATTATGCATTTCCAAACGTTGAAAAACAGCTTCTAAGTTTTCTAATAATTCTTCAAAAGTTTTGGCAAAAACAACAATATCGTCCAAATATGCTAAAGCTTTCTTAAATTTCAAGTCTCCTAACAATTTCTCAGCAACAAAACTGAAAAATCTTGGTGCATTAGCAAGCCCAAAATACAAACGTTCAAATTCATACTGCCCTTCATGAGTAACAAATGAGGTATACATTTTACTATTCTCCTCTAAAGGAATTTGAAAGTATGCTGACAACAAATCTAAGGAAGCAAACCATTTAGCTTCTCCAAGGTAACTAAGGAGGTCATCAATAAGAGGCAAGGGAAAGGCTGAGTTTACTGTAACCTTATTCAGTTGACGATAATCTACACAAAACCGCATAGAGCCATCTTTTTTCTTTACCAACACAACAGGTGATAACCAAGGTGACTGAGAATCTTTAATAATAATACCAGCATTTTTCATTTCCTCTACTTGTTGGGAAATAATCTCTTTCTGCTTATGAGCTACCCTATAGGGTCGTTGCTTAATAGGTTTTTCATCCTTTACCTCTATTTTAAATTCAGCTACATTAGTTGAGCCTAAATCTTGCAATGAAGTGGCAAAAACATGTTCATATTTTAACAACAGATTATGAAGATCTGACTTTTGAGCTTCAGTTAAGTTGGTATTAACATTGAATTCTAACTTTGGAGCGTTCAATGGAGTGACATCCTTAGGTGAAACTGAGTTACTTTGAACAAATGCAACTTCATGAGCATTAGCTAATACAGTTTTAGCAAAAAGTGTTTGAGGAACAGCTGAATTATTATGTACTGGTATCACAAAGTCCTTTGAAGATTTGCAAACTACAGGTGGAATAGAAATATTCTTCTTATGCATAATACTGGTAGAAGGCTCGAACATAACCTCATTTGTAATATCAGCTGAAGGCTGCACTGCCACAAAACAAGTAGTAAGCGGTGGCAATTTAACATCTTTTACAACAGAAACTTTATTAACTATCTGTACCTCATCGTTCAATGGAATCACAGCAATATCTGTAAAGGGACCACCACATGTTGTTTCAAAAGGAATGTGTACCATTTCTCCCTCATGAGTTTGAATCTTAACTCCTGCACAAGAATAATCAATGGTAACTTTATGTGAAGTTAGAAAGTCATTACCCAAAATGAGATTATGTGCCAAGTCTTTTACCACTAACACATCTTCCTGAAAAACAAAGTCATTAATTTGAAATTTCAAATTTGTTTGATAAGGCGCATCTAATAACTTGTTACCAGCTGTTTTAAGCAAAATCTCGACAGGTTTCATTTTAGAAATGTCATTGATATGAGCTGCATTCACAATGCTAACTGCACTTCCTGTATCCAACAAAATTGGAAGTTTTGACTCCCCAATGGACCCCAAAATTTGCAAAATTTGACCTGGAAGAGAAACAACATTAGACACAGGTGAACTTACTTTGGGTACCTCTAGGTTATGTCGTTGGAGGCTGGGCCTCTCGAGTTTTTTGAAGCAGATGGTGAAGTCCAGCAATTACGTGCCATATGACCACGCTTGTTGCAATTGTAACACACAATAGGTGCCTGCTATCCCTTTTCATGATGTCTTGGAGGCTTAAGTGGAGGTGGCTGCACAGTAGATGCAGCAGCAGTGAATTGAGACTGAAGCTGTTGCATTTGGGTAGCAAGTTTAGTGACCTGTTCACTCAATGTGGAAACAACATTAATAACTGGTTCAGAGTGATTTACACTTTCAAACCGTGATAAAACAGGTGCAGATGACACAGGTGGAGAAGTGTAAGTTGATGTTTGTGCTTGTACTAAATGTTGTCTATGTTGCACATAAAAATTAGCTTTATCAACGCTTTTAATAATTTGTAAAACCTCCTCAACTGTTTGTGGATTTAATGGGAGCAAAGCTTGCACATACTGAGGTTTCAATCCTTTCACTAAGTTTTTTACCTGCTCCATTTGTGTCATTGCAGCGTTAACTTGGTCACACAAGGATAATACATCATAAATATAATCTAATACAGGTCCATTTTCTAATTGTACCCTCTGCCTAAGTTTAATTTCCAACAATTCATCTTGATTGGACATTTGAAAAGCTGCCAAAAACTGTTGAGTTAGAAAATGCCAATCATGCTCAGGGTGTCTATGGCAAAAAGTTCGGTACCACAGTGCTGCTGTGTCTCGCAAGTAACATGGGAAAAACTTCAACTTTTGTACATCTGACCAACCATTTGCTGTAGAAACTAAGTTAAATTTTCTCAAAAATTCTGAAGGAGATATCAGTGCTATCCTGTCAAAACAGGGTGGATCAATAAAAGGCCGAGAAACTTGCATTGTCTGAGTCTGATTAACATTAGGTGCCATGGATACTTCTAAATTACTAGGTACATGTGCACTTTGATTAGCTAAAGCAGAAGTCGAAGCTATTACATCATGGGAATCCATTGTAACTGGCACATTGGATGATTGCCGCGTTTTCTTAGGCATTTTGACTTACTTTTAAGTAACACTGGACACCAGAATAAAATAAGCAGAATTACCAACTGGAATGAACACAAAAATGAAGTGCATACTTCACAAAAACACCAAAAAAAGAAACTATTTACTTTGAATTTTACTGCCAAAACTCACACAGCGTCCCTTGAAAATCAACACGTGACCACGTGGTGTCCATTATCAATTTCCATGTAGTTATAAAAAAGATTTTAGCACAATATTACGAAATAAGTTTACTATTGAAGAAATCAAATAAAAAACAGACCAAAAGTTAAAGGATTACGAGACGATGACCAGATTAGAATTTCTAACTAATTGAACACCACGCGGTCGGCCATGTTTCCTCCATCTTTCACCACCGTATACATTCAAATTTTTTTTTCATAAAAACCGGACTAAAGCAAGGAGAAAAAAAATTTGAGATCTTACCCGGCGCCTCCACCAATATGTCACACCCTACATTAGAATAGATTGAAATATTTATTAGCTTTGGGGGGAATCCGTAGCGGTAGAGCTAAACCATCTCAACAAACACTAGTTACACCACGCGGTAGGGTGGACATGTTATTTTACGGATAACTAGCTTACCTGCATGGTGGTGAAAGGTGGAAGGTCCAGCGAAGGAAAACTCACAAATACATTTTAAAAAGAGGTTTAATAATTCTAGACAACTTACATTCAATGAGGCTTGTGTCCCGGAGGGTTGCTACAAACACATCCTCTCTCTCTGGTGGCGGCTGGTCGTCTGGTGAAGAGGAAGCCAACCCCCCTCTCCAGCGCAACCAATGAACAAAGATCAGCCAGTGGCGCCAGGTCTGACAACCCATACAGGGTTGCCACAATATCTATTGTGTTAACACCTCACACGAGGCTACAGCTCACAAACTGACAGAACCTGTGGGCGTACTGAACAGTTATTGGTTCGAAGTACTCTCTCATTACTGGAGCGGTGCTGTGTGGGCCATCAACGACTACTCCAACCAAGCTGCAACAATGACACTAGAAGTTAATCTTTTCCCTCAGCAAGCAACCACCAGCACGGTTATGCCCAATAAAACCTGGAAACATGATTGAAATTTTAGAAGCTAATCGAATAAAACGCGAATAAGGAACGAAACCAGTAGTGGATTGGCTACCTCCCCAGCATTCGCATACCTGATATTGCCAATGATGTTAACCCGTTTTGTAGTGGATTTTCTTTGGTGTTTTGTACATTAGATTGCAATTTTCGGTGGAAACTCAGAAAGGGGAAGCTTGTCTTCCTCCTTGTTCTACGCTTATTTTTGCTTCTCATGTTCCCCACGTGACATCTTCAAACTGGCTCGAAGGGCGATGGACTTTTTTCAAGCGAACAAATTCAGTATAGCTTCGTTCCGAAGGGTAGTTAATCAGGTGGTTCAGTATGCTATATTTAGAGAACGTAAAAGAACACCAAACTTGATAAAGAGGCTTCTGAGCAAAATCGAACTGTATCTCACGTCTAGTATACATTAGAACGATTGAGAGCCATATCAAGTAAAGAGCGTAAATAAGCATTTAGGCGATTTCTCAGTTTAAGAGGAAAGCTGATCGCCGATTCATAAGAGCAGCTGCTGATTTCACATATTAAATTGTACAATAAAGTTGTTCGATAGTTTCCAATTTCCCGGCAGGATGGACTTGTGGATAGTCCGGGGGAGAGTGGGGCTGCAATGTATTGGACCAATAAGGAGAGACCAGTGGCTTTATATTGGCAGCCAACAGTTGGCAGTAACAGATATTTATTAACATTTAAATAAAAGTGAATTTCAGCTACTTATGAATCAACAACCTTGTTACAGAGTCTTCCTTCGCAACGGATTTAGAGGTGATGGACCAGTATCTTAGATTTACATCGCTCAAAAGACCACCAAGCCTGATAAACAGGACATTGTTTAAAATTAACCACTCCTTTGAGCCCAATATAGATGACACTCTATGAACTGCAGCAGCTAAAGCGAATCCGTAAATTAAATTAAAAAAGCATAGAACTTTATCAGTTTGACACTACACCTGACCTCCGGTTTGGAAGATCTGCTCCTGATTTCACAAAATAATTTTCTGCAATAAGGCAGTTTGTTCACAGCAAGCTTTCCGGCAATGGATGGCACACCTAAAGGTGTAGGGTTGTTTTGTGTTGAGTCGATTCACCAACATCGGCTCCTGATCACTGTCAATACATGTCGGGAGCATGCATTCTGTAAAACAATCCCAAAAATACATATTTATTTATTATAAACGGGCAACTTTTACCTTTTGTTACAGAGACTTTAGTGAAATACAAATAGTGGCAGTATTTGCTCATAATCTTTGTATGTTCTTATGTAATGTAAGTTTAATTAAGAATATAATAAGTCCATAAGACGCAGTAATAAATAATAAATAATAAGAACTGTTCATTCATATAGTGTACTTAACACTACTATTATGAAACGTATCCTCTTTGTTTGAACCATCACCGGAAACTAACAATCTACGGCTATGGGGAACCATGCACTATGCTGGCATAACTTCCACATACTTTAGTATTCTCTCACGTCACCCGTTCCTCTAGAGTATAAACATATAACGTCTTCTTTAGTCATAAGTCCTGAGATCCACACCGAGCCTTTTTGTAGAGCCAAAACTTTTGTGCATGATCACAATAGTAGGTAGAAGGGTTTCTTCTGGATCAATTTCAAGGTCATTCAGGCGTCTGTATGTCTGGACACCTGTCAAGGTCATGCAGGAGTAAACATGTTTACTCTTGGATGACCTTGAAGCGTATATGTCTAAGACCGAGTTCAAGGTCATATAGGAAGTAAACAGACGTTTTAAGACCAATTTCAAGGTCATCTAGGAAGGAAACATACGTTTAAGAGTAATGTCAACGATATCCAAGCGTCTCCAACCAGGCGTGCAAGGCCTAGTTGTGTATGATGGGCTGATTTTAAACAAAGGAGAGGGGAACTGGGGGAGAACCTCTGTGGTGTTTGCATGACTGTTATTTTAAAACAAAATGACAAATGGTGTTGGGTCGGGGGCTATGGCTTTTGTGAAGATATAAGAAATAAACTGTTTCACATAACAAGTATTATTCTTTCTCAAGAGGGCAAATTCTGTTCTATTTAACACTTGCAGTCTTAACATTAGCGTCCGCCACTGACCCTGGCTCTGAAAACATGTTTGTGTACACGGCAACACTTAGGTCGTCCAATGGGTGGACGGAAAACCCTCCCTTCTACTTTAACTGAGGCTATGGCCATGCATCGCTCCCCGCTCCTGAAATCCCTCCGCCACTATTGTAAGAGTATATATAAGACTCCGGAGCTCGGCACGTCATATTAGTTCGTGGATTCGCTCAGTGTATTTATTTGCTATGTCTGATATGTCAGATCTGTGGAGTGAGTGCGGACAGGAGGCGTATCATTACGCGAATTTCCACAAGGAGCTATGTAACGGTCTTATGCATTCAATCGTGTGCAAAAGACCTTCATACCATGATCAGATGTCGTCTCGCGAAGTATGTACAGAGAATTGTTCAGTCTACAGAAGGCGATACATGTAAGTATAATAATTATTAACTTTTCTAGAAAATCCATTTCCGATTTTCATTTAACTAGAAAAAGTAATGGAAAAATATTATTATTCTAGGCAAGAGTCGGTTCATGACCAAGAACATAGCGGTGTTGATGAGGTTGATGGATGCACTTCGAGTCACGAGGCCATACATCACTCTGAATACTGTAATGGTGATACCCATGCCACCTTGTGCACGCAGCCCGAGGTTCATGAGCGCATGTACTCCTACTTCTTCTGCAATGAGAACTGCAGCGTGAATAAGCGCAGACAGAGACAATCAAAGTAAGTTGAAGTGAAAAAAAGAAGTTTGTGTCTCTTTCCATATTGATACATAGAAATATGTAATTTCATGAAAAAAACATTACTTGTTACAGGATTCGAAGGACAGTTCGAGATCCTAGGCCTGTTATCGATGAGGACATAACCAGTGATGAGGATGAAGAGTGTGAGCAGAGTGCAGAGAGATTTAGGCAACCTTTAGATGACTGCATGCCAGATCACAGTGGTGAAGCTATCGAGAATGTTACTCACGAGCGGACCCCAACCATGAAAACGGACGCCCTCAAAGGATCAATGTAAGTATTCTGGTCATGCACCTTAGACAAAGAAACTGTTTCACTGATCGTGTGTTATTCTTTTTCAAGAGTCCAACTGTTGTGCTATTTAATACATGCAATGTGCTCTGTTTCAGGTCCCCTATAAGGAAGCCAGAAAATAAGGGAACCAAAAATAACTTTGCTGATCTCAAAGGAGGCTGACACTTCTAGAAGAGCGAATGACGTCGCCAGCTACCCCCACGAGTAATGCAAGTAGCTCCCGTGTGCCAAGACGTCTCAACCTCTGAAAGCATTAGAGGGAACGACTCAGTATAAACCTTCACAGAGTTCTTAGAAAAAAAAACCGAGAAGCATCACACCCGCAATCATGCTCCGCGATGTTTACATATCCGAATGTTATAGTGTCAACATAGGGCTAATCTATCACATCCCATCTCTGATCATAAAGAATACAGACAGTGACAATTTTGTGTATATGACAGCACAAGACTGGGAAATAATCAGAAATAGTCTTCATGAACTCGAAGTATTCTTCAAAGGAAAAAAGTATAAGTGTAGTGATTACAGTGAAAACATTGTATATTCATATAATGTCATTGTGTTTATGGAAGATGGAAGAGTCAGATTGTTGAATACAGTTTTAAATAGCGGTGAAATACTTTTAAATTTTTCTGAATTTTTTCGGTTAAAAAGGTTAGAATCTTATATTCAAAGACATTTAATCAATCTAGCTCAGTGTAATGAAATAGCATATGTAGGGACAAGGAGATGGAGAAGGATGGCACTGGAAATGTACAATGATATTTAATAAAAAGAAAATGATGTTCATCTTATATATCTTTTTTTATTCACTTGAATTCCTATTAACCTTCATTACAAGAATCCATCCTAGAATTAAATTAAGGACTGCATCACATGAGTGAGGGGCTTGTAAGTGAAAACTCTGTCATGTATTATCAGACAGTACAGAGTAGTTTGTGCAGGTATGTTTGCACTAGCTTGAATTTCAAGTCTAATGTTGACAGCACCATTTACAATCTCCTCAGGCTGATGCGAGCAGTCTATGACAAATAATGGCGCATGTTTAAGAAAATCTTTTCTCTTCAATAGAGGGTAATTGTCTTTCCCATAGTAAGAGTTTTGAAACTTTGAATACATTTCGTATAAAGTTGCAAACCTTGAGTTCTCAAAGTCCAAGTTCATATCATGATAGGGATAACACTCACTATTGAGATAAAGTCTCAAGTTAGTTATGTTACAATGATCAAGCTCCGAACAGTCATTCATTGCATTATTCGCTCTTGACGTCTGGGCGCCTACAATAACAAATCTCGGTTTCTCCGGTTTCGAAGTTGTTGCAACGTTCCATGTAAATGATCTTGTTTGCGGTACAGCAGGTTGAGTATGTAGGTCCATGGTTCTAAATGCAAGATGCAGCGGTCTATCTGCCTTGACGATCTTGACATTTCTACCTTTTCAGCATCAGAAAGGCGAATTACAGGCATCCTCCATTCAATGCGAGTTAACTTAACACTAGCAGTTCCTTCTCCTTCAGGTGCCAGAATGCAGTTCTTAGAGTCCTTAGATCGAATGAGCACCAGCTCAAACTTGCTATTAAGAACGAGGTCCTTGTGGTCATCTGCAAATCCCAGAAGCATTGATAGGGGCACTATGGCATTAAATGCTCCACTTGTTGAATGCACAATTTCCAAATCTTCTCCAGGATAGCACCATCCAGCATTGAGCAGACGATTCGATTCCATAGGGTTGAGAGCAGCATAGTTGCGCATAGTCGTTGAAATGCCGGGATTTCTTGTTCTATCTATAGAAGTTCCATTCAGGTCTAGACGAATTTCATCAAACATAAATGCCAAGGCATTATTAGTTAGCTTCGCTAGTGGAGGTGTTGCATTAGTTCTAGAAATAGATCCCTCAATGTAGAGATAACTCCGGTTAGGCAGAGTATATAAATCTTCTGCTTTACAAGGGATCCTAATCTCATCATTAGCGTCCAGAGCCGATGTATTATACGGAAGAAATACATGTTCCTCTTCTTTAGCAATCTTGTCATCAAAGGAAGGCGTTTCTGTTACATTAAAGATGTCCATTACAGAATACTAAAGCCCAAAGCTTCGAGGAACTTCTTGTTGCTTGATGTTAACACTCTGATCAACAAAGGACGAGTACGCTGAATATGAGCTGGTACTGTCTTATTATATACTTTCCGATGGCTTCTTCTAAAATCTATTCCCATTTCGGCGAATGTGAAGACGTATGCTTATATCCTCGTTTCTAAAGTTGATGCTATCTCCGTTCTGGTCGACCACCCGAAGAGTGATTTGGTCGATAAAGTTGGTGTCTATGATAGGTAGGTAAATAGGGTTTGGGGGCTCTTGCGAAATGTGATATCCTGGAGGGACAGAAGGGAAAAATTCGTAGATGGAATGTCCTCTTTTACCATCGATGAAAGAGCCTGTAGCAATACTGCACTCGATTCGAATGATGCTCACCTTAAATATGTTTACTAGGAAATCGGATTCAGTCAGTTGGTTAGGAGCAATAACTGTCTTTTCACTGAATCCTAAAAGCGAAACAATAGAATGCTCCTTAGAGAAATCAACAGCAAAGGGCACTTGATTTCAGCCTTCATTGTATTATTATTAGGTCGAATGAAGAAGGCGTTTTCATCCAATTCAAGCTTATCTTTAAGGTAAGTATTAATATCAGCAATTTCATAAGTTCCCGACGGAATATCAATTACCTTGAGGGTGTCATTGAAAATGTAATGGAAGAGATTATTGCTCTCGTCTACATTTGGAATGGAATAGAAGGTTTCAAAATTCAGAAGAGCAATTTCATAATAGCCTTTAGGATCAATCCTCAGAGGAGGATTCAGGTAGGAGGTAAGATCAGAATCATTCCCGCTAACAGCAATAGTGTAACTCATTGTGATAGAAATTGCAAGCACAGGTGTCCGCAGATGACTGAGCTGAAACTCTGGTATCTTCTTGTATTATACATCAACTTAACCCCTGTGAGATAGCCTTCTACTTCTTTTGTAGGTTTCAAGTTTCCAAAGCTATCGAAATAAAATGCAATATTGCCCTCCTTCTTTAGAGCAACCCAATGCGTTCCTTCATTATCAGAGGAATCGAGATTCACAATAATCCTCTCTTGGCGGTACGGCTTTGAAGGCAGCTTATCGAGCATATATACACCTCTAAAATGAGGAATTCTTAAACGACGAGCATATAATGTAAGCTCTATGTTACTTAAGGCTTTTTCCGGGACAAGTATAGCCCCCGACCTGAGTTTTTTGAGGACTGTTTCTTGTTCTGGGCATGCCTTCTCCTCAGGCCATTTCCTTTAGTAGTCTTGTTTCCTTTTATGACTTCGGCAGCTTTGGAGGCAACTGCTAAAGATGCGGTCAGTGGTAGCATTGGGAGAAAACCGCCACTTTTCTTCTTTTTAATTTTCATGTTACTTTTCTTTCTCGCTCGGAGTCCTTTTCCTTTTGCTTCCATCTCTCTATTATGGCGAGACATTTCTGCAAGCTGCTTATTTGCAGCTTTCTTCTTATTCACTGCCGCTGCAATTTGAGCTGCACCTTCGGCTGCAGCCCCTAAGGCTGCAATAATTGGTATGAGAGGCAGGAATCCCCCATGCTTCTTCTTCCGGGATCCTGCACCAACAGCTACCTTGCCCTTCATAATTGATGTTACCAGCCTAGCAGCCAACTTTTCCCCTAGGCTAGCGTCCGATGATTGAACTCTTTTCCAGGCCTTCTCTGCTAAGATTTTATCAGCAATATTTCTCGAGGCGGAGTCCTTGTGCTCTGCGTAGGCTATGTCGTGAAGTTTACAAGCCTCGTCTAAGGGATTAATTCCGGGGTCTCCTCTCTTCAGACGTTTGTCTAATTTTGTCCCTGGACCGCAATATCTGTAACCAGGTAAATGTACTTCAAACGGCAGGTGGTTAATACAAAAGTTAAGTATCCCTGATCCTCTAGAGGTCTTATTCCTCCTAGGTCCCATCATAAACTAATCTGTTTAATGATTCACCGTCATCTTTTATACAATAATCGAATCTCACCTCTCCTTTGAGGAATTTTACAAATCTTAATATCCCGCTTTTTCACGAGTGTATATATAAATATTAGTGATGCACTTAAAAGACAGTTATTAACATGGAGCCTGTGAAGCAAGATTGCTCTCTCCCTATTCAGGTGCTAGACTTTGAAAGTGATTTCAGGCGCGAACGCCATGGGAAGCTCTTTCCTTCCAATGTCAGAGCTCTTATTCTAGGAAGCTCCAGTGCCGGAAAAACCAATGTCCTGCTGAATTGGCTGCTTCACGAAAATGGACTACGCTTTGAGAACGTTTACATATACTCAAAGTCACTTTATCAACCAAAGTATCAATATCTCATAAATCTGCTTGCAGGCGTTGAAGGCATTGCAGTAAATACCTACGAAGATGGAGAAACCGTATTACAACCAACTGATGTTAAAGAAAACTCGATATTTATATTTGATGATGTCATCACTGAAAAGCAAGGAAAGATTGCATCGTTTTACAGCATGGGTAGACATCGCAATGTCGACTCAATTTATTTAGCACAGTCCTATGCCAAAGTCCCGAAACATTTAATTCGCGATAATGCGAACATGATTATTCTCTTCAGGCAAGACAAGTTAAACTTGAAGCATATATATGAAGATTATGTAAACACCGATATGACGTACATGGAGTTTAAAGACTTGTGTAAAAGTGTCTGGGAGTGCGGAACAGAAGGAAGACCTTTCGTGACAATAGTTCCCGAATTCTCTATGAATGGCGGTCGATATAGGAAAGGCTTTGATGTATATATTAAAGTAGAAAAGGAGGAAAATGTCATTTGAGGTTCATCATGAGTATTGATCGGTTCGGAGCACAGAGAGCTCCAACAGCCAAAAGACCCCTTCATCATTTTATTATAAACAGAGATGGGAAAGGAAACTATCAATTCAAGAACAAGAGGCTATGCAATGTTCAGGATCCTGAAGAAGATAATGATGCGAGCACTAAACACTACGTGGATGCACTCGAAAGTAGAATGAATGAGGCTCGTTCTCAGTTAAACAAATTTGCTACAAGGGAAATTGAGTCACAGATAGACAAGAACCTGAAAAAAATCCGAGAAAATTTAAACAGAACTAGCAATGTAATAGATGTACTGTCGCATTCTTCAAGAGAAACTAAAGCATCACTGAGTAATTCTATTACACAAGTTAAAGAAGCCCACCAAAACCTGGAAAATAGTTTAAATATGTTATCAAGTGAAATAAACAACCAGGCCAAAGATATTATTACCAAGTTTGATCGGACAAAAGCAGTTACCGAGCACATCGCTAAAGCAGTGGATACATTGAGAACAGAGCTATCATTAATGAGAGGACAACTTATTATTCAACTACAAGCGTTTCCAGTCAGACATGGAGACAGTGTATACATACTCTCTACAGCTGGCAGGTACTATTCATTTACAGTAGATGGAAGCCTCTTATCATGTGCTATTACGGTACCCCAGCAAGAATTGAGTGGAGATCGTGTACTTCCTCATCATAAAACTGATATTACAATCATTATAAATAAGGATGTCATTAAGACCTTTCCCATAATCATTAAAAAGGGAGATCGCATATCATTCGCTCCACCTTCAAATCGCGCATTGGATCGAGTTACTTTGGATATAATGTTAGTGCTTGTGTATAAACTATTCCCTGCTCCCATGCTATAAATTGAATGCAATATCTTCCTATGAAGCCATTTGCAAAATGGATAGTGAAAGCATAAGACTTAAGGAATCCATAGTCAAGCATTCCAAGGCTATACGAGAAAAGTTGAGGGCTTTAAAGGGTCATCAGTTCGAGACCCGTAAAGTAATGAGTGAGGCTCTTCAACCTGTAACAGAACCTCTGCATGATATATTGCAACTCCAAAAAAAGAATACAGCAAAGGAGGGAAACCAGATAAAAAATAATGAGTCTAACGAGGATGAGAAGAGCGAGAAAATAATCAGCTATCTTCGCAAAGTTCGAAAGAAGGATAGACATGAATTAGATACGTCATATGGCATAAGATACGAAGGTGGCAGCTACATGCT
This sequence comes from Mantis religiosa, assembly GCA_030765055.1. Lineage (NCBI taxonomy): Eukaryota > Metazoa > Arthropoda > Insecta > Mantodea > Mantidae > Mantis > Mantis religiosa. Next base: position 343,695 of record CM060950.1, on the reverse strand, counting down.
AGGAAACAAGGTCATTGACTTTATTAATAATCGAATTCGAGTAGACGAAGAAGCGTATGAGGTTACACCTGGATTAAGTGAACTCATCTTTAAGAGGATCCCTGAGATGCATGTCTATACAGAAGAAGATTTGGATACTTATAGCAAAATACTTAAAACCACTCAGGTGCACCGGCGGAACTACAGCAAGCATGGGCAGCTGAGAGCAGGTAATTCCTACAAGTATAAAAATGTTATACGGCCTTTAATGAAGAAACACAAGGGCTTAGGATTGCAGTGGAAGGAGCATCGTCCTGGTGCAGAGCAAGACTACATCTATTGGATCGACCCCAATGAGCTGGTAAATCGTCTAAGGCTGCTAGTTGCATCTAGGGACGCAGGGAATAACAATCATACCCAAGAAATTGAGGAGATAATTCAGGAACTGAAATCGTCTAAGATTATAGCATGACCCAAGTAAAGCAAAATATAGCTAGTGAACTTCATGCTCCTGCACGGAGAAACTTTCTACGCCGCAAGATTATCAGCAAAGGACTACATGATTTGGTGCAGATCAACCTGGTGGAGATGATACCGCATGCAAAAATCAACAAGAACTTCAAATATATCCTTATTGCAGTTAATTTCTACTCTAAAATTGCGTATGCCGAACCTTTAAAGACAAAGTCGGGGCTTCAAGTTTCAAAGGCTATGGAGGATATACTACAAGATATGAAAACACCTCCCAGGAATATACAGAGTGATAACGGGAAGGAATTTTATAATAAGCACTTTAAGAATTTAATGGCAAAGTATAATATCAATCACTACAGTACCTATTCCAATTTGAAGGCTGCAGCTGTGGAACGGTTAATAAGAACTTTAAAGAATATAATGTATCGAGAATTTCTAGCTCAAGGATCCTACAAGTGGCTAGATCTCTTACCTAAAATCATTGCAAAATACAATGATACTTACCACACCACTATCCGCATGAAGCCTCGTAAAGTGCAGAACAATGATCTTCTTTTGTCTGTTTACAACTATAATCAACCACCAAGAGAGAAGAGGAGTGCCAGAAAGTTTAGTGTTGGTGATTATGTGAGGATATCTAAAAATAAAGGACATTTCGAAAAGGGGTTTGAACCGAACTGGAGTGTTGAAATCTTCCAAGTTGCTAAGATGAATCAAAGCAATCCTACCACCTATATTCTAAAGGATAAGGATGGCCAGGAAATAAAAGGGGCGTTCTACGGTCATGAACTTCACTCTTCAATCTTTCCTAACGCTTATTTGGTTGAGAAGATTCTTAGGCGTCAAGGAAACAGGATTCTAGTGAAGTGGTATGGTTTCCATAATAACCAGTGGATTAACAGGCAGGATTTATTGTAAAACAATCACATTGAAATAAAGAAAACTGTATTTCAAATTATAGATGTGTATTTATTTGTTTAAAAAATCCTTATCAATAAAAATTAAGTACAATATTATAAAAATATTTATAAATAAAATATTAATGAAATGCAAGTATTTATAAATATTTACAAATGAATTAAATAAATGATTACATAAATAAATATGTGCATATATTCATAGTGTTGAAGATGGGAAATCGAGGTTATGATGAAATGGCTCATGAAGACCTAAGGGAATAATGGCCCCACGCAAGTGTTGTATGAGAGCCATCAATAAGCTTACGCTTAGTGTCTCCTCCATGCAATGCAACTTTATTGATTTCGACGGTCGAAACTTCATGTTTGATGCTTCTGAAGCAAATTTGTTTTGCCAAAATTTTTTTATCCAAATCCAGCAGGCACTCGAAATATTTTTCAAATGTGATTGTTCGCATTCCACCTTTGGTAATCCCCTTCGCTTTCATAACTGTTTGCTTGTCAAATTTATAGCTGTAGAGCTTTGCTCTGAGACCAACATACTCCGTCATCACCCTTCCGCCCAATTCATCTTTAAACAACCCAATCTTTTTCTTATTGGCTGGATTTATCCCGTATACATTATCGAGTGCATAATTTGAAGTATCGAAAAGGTGGGGATGCATTTTCATGAACTGATATATATCAGAACTAGTTTCCAAAATAAATGAATCAGTATCCATATAATCCAGGACAATGTCATTCAGCTTGGGTTTCATTACGTTATAAAAAAAATCATACATAATAAACTTTGAAATGTCTAAAATCGCTTGGCCAATATAGATTGGTTTGTTCATGAGGATCTCCTCTCTAGACAACTCTCTGCCAACCAAGTTTTCATGGTAAAGAATGCTTCTTATATATGTTGGACGTGCCGTAAATTTCCGCGCTTGTTTCCAGGTACTTACAATGCGGAAATCACGGTGTTTACGCACATTTTCCATGAACTTGACGTACACAGCATTGTTCATTTTCTTCCAGAGGTTTTGACCAAACTTAGAGGTTTCCCTGGCTCGCTTCTCGGCATTAAGATCAATATAAACCTTAAGCCATTTAGCTTGGTCATACGATACCACCCGATGAATATGTCTCAGTAACAGCCCTAATTCTAAGCACTGCTGCAAGGTTTTATAATGCAAGACATATTTGCTTTTGTTCGTGAGACTTGCAATCAGTTTCTTGTATTGGCTGCCGGGTGGTATCTCGCTCTGTGGACAGAGAGGAAGATCATTATGGGCGTCGTGGAGATGGTCAGGATAATCTAGATCCACTTCTAGAACATATCCTGTCTTGGAGTCCTCTGGGATCCTGGCGAAGTTTATGCTGTCTATTTCACTCCTCTCAAGCCATCTCATATTGCCATACGGTAAATTGCTATTCATTGAGCTTCCCTATAAGTTATTAGCATCTAAATATGCTAGAAAGTTCCTTTCCTGTTCAGGTTTATAATCTGACATATATTCGTTGTTGGCTTTGGAGTAGCGTTTTGATGCAGTGCAAAGCCCCCCGCGAATACCTTTCTCGAAAAATTCTAGCATACTCGGATCCGTTAGTAACTCTAGCTCGGCTCCAGTTGTTTTCAGCATGGCATCGAAAGCTAGCGATGGCAAGGTATAGTACCATGCTGGGTCCAAATGGTACATCTCCAGCGACAAGTCTCTAAACTTTTCAAATGCGTCCGCTAAAAGAAGTGTATCGGTCTTTAAATAAAGGTCACTATATTCCCCGAGATTCTTTATGTTGAAGGTGTTCCACACCTTAAGTGCATGGGTATATTCCTCTTCCGAAATGTCCTCGAAAAGCTCGATGGGTGGGAGCTCCTCTTCTTTGAGCTTTTCGATAGCATCCAGATATGTATAGGGGAATATTCCCTTGCACTTCATCAATCCCAGATGTTCTGGGTTGGAATACTCAGCATTAGTGACCTTGAAGTCATCATCATCTAGCATATCAGCTAAGCTGGATAACTTGTCATCAAGAAACTTGTAGCTGTCGAGGAGCCTGAATTGTATGCCCCTGTACCTTTTACTGAATGCAATATAGCGCTCCGAACATTGTGCTATACATGAAATATTCCCATCATCATAAGCCATGTGCCTAATCAAGAAGTGGCTATCATAATTGCTTAAGCAATGAAAAAAAAATTGGAATGAAATTCGGCAATTTCCTATTCAGATTGCAAGCTTTATGAGCCGCTCCAAGATATGCTCCAGTGATATGGCAATGGTCTCTTACCCTGATATCATATACAGCAAAGCCTTTCCTGCATATATGGCATTGATCAGC
>CM060950.1:302500-335000 GCA_030765055.1 Mantis religiosa | reverse complement strand
TTTGCCGTATTTAAAAATATATTTTGAGTGCAATCAAGTATGATTATAAAATGAATTAGCTTACCTTTTTTATAAATGAAAACTAGATGAATTTCCTGAAATGAGATTGCTCTGGTCTCGGAGGACAGTCTTCTGTTGAATGCGACGAACTGCGTAACGATTGTGTCAGCCTAGCGTTTTTATAGCGGCTTTAAACTCCTCTCCCACTCCAGGTCTACGACGGTCCCCCCACTACAGTCTAGGATGATATTTCTTTCAGTTTTAGAACTCGCCTCCACCAACGCGCATCGAGAACCATTCCAAGAGATATTCCTTCCTTTGTGTCATCTTTTCCTTTTTCATAAATAAAAACGAATAATAAGGCTGGACCATATGCTTTAATTATATTAAGATTTGACTGAAATTAATATGCAAGAACTAAACAAATACATATATATTTCGCTTGACAAAATATACAATTCTGATATTTAGAAAAAGAAAGGAAAAAGTTGTTTACATGAAGAAGCTTATGTTGATTTTATTAGACCACCATGCGAGCAGGCGTATTTAATTAAGCCTTTAGCATGATCTTTAGAGAAATTATAGTATTTTCCTTTGAATAATACATTTGCAACGTTTTCTGTTAGGGAGGTTCAAAATTTAAGTTTGCAGAATCAATTCACACAACTTTCTGCTTTTAAAGTTACTAATTAATTTTTCTAATATTAAAAGACTAATGGGAGGCGTGGCTCGGCAGCCTTTGGTTTCCTCACAGCTGTGGGCCTCATGCCTACCGCTAACTGGGTGACACTGCTGCCTCCTCAAAGCTGGTCGTCCCGAACAGCACCATCGTAGCGGGCTAGTCGATCCAGGTGTACCACCAACATCTTTCCTCGGGGAACCTTCTGGATGCGGTAGACCACGTCGTTAATCCTCTTCACCACCCGGTACGGTCCTTGCCAGGGCTGCTGGAGCTTCGGGCAGCGTCCCTTGGTCCGGGTAGGACGGTACAACCAGATCAGGTGACCAAGCTGGAACCCTTGGCTGTTGGCTTGCCTGTCATACCTGGTCTTCATGCGGTCGCTCGCCTTCTGGATGTTCTGGCGAGCCATCCCGTGCATGTCGTGGAGATGGTCCACCAAGTTCTCCACATACTCGGTCGCTGGCTGTTTCGCTTCCGGAGGGCTTCCAAAAGCCAGGTCAAGAGGGAGGCGTAACTCTCGGCCGAACATTAAGTTGGCTGGCGTCATTCCAGTTGTGTCGTGTGTAGACGAGCGATAGGCCAGCAAGAACAGTGGCACCTTGACGTCCCAGTCTCGCTGATGGCTGGCAACGACTTTCCTCAGGTGTTCCTCTAAGGTCTTGATGTACCTTTCGACCATGCCATCCGATTGGGGATGTAGAGGCGTAGTGCGAGTCTTGTTCACCCCAAGCCTTTTTAGTGCCTCCTTCATTAGGTTGGACTCAAAGTTGGTACCCAGGTCACTGTGTAGCTCTAACGGCACCCCAAATCGACAGAACACTTGCTCCACGAGGCAGTCTGTGATTGTCTTTGCCTCTTGGTTTGGGATGGCATACACCTCCGGCCACTTCGTGAAGTAGTCCACGACCACCATTAGGTACTTGTTGCCTCGGTCGGAAACCGGGAACGGTCCAGCAATGTCAACGGCGGTCCGTTCGAATGGCGCTCTGACGTTGTACTGCTGCATGCGACCCCGGCTCCTAGTCTGGGGGCCGCGACTCGCCGCGCACACGTGACACTGACGGCACCATCTCTCAGCATCTGCTCGGAGTCTCAGCCAGTAGTAGCGCTGCCGTAGTTTGTCAATCGTTCGGTTCGCTCCCAGGTGTCCTCCCGAAGTACCGGCGTGCACTTCCTCCAGGACTTCCGGGACCTTACTCCGGGGAAGTACCAACTGCTCTCTCTGCGTCTTCCCATCGGGTGATTCCCATACCCGGAACAGCACGCCCTCTCTGGTCTTCAACGAGTCCCATTGGGCCCAGTACGACTTGTAGATGGCGCTCCTCGGTGCGATGTCCTCCCAGGTTGGTCTCATCCCTGCCTCCACTTCCCTCAAGAGTGGCCCCAAGTCTGCGTCCGCCAGCTGCTCCCTCCTCAGGTCTGCGCTGTCCCAGCCTTCAGCAGGCACTGCCACAACTACTCGGACTGCTGCGGCACGCTCCTTCTCTTCCACTCTTGTGCACTGGCCGCACTCTTCTGGACAGGGTCTTCGGGACATGGCGTCTGCGTTACCGTGGCTCTTCCCTCTACGATGTTCCGAGGTGAAGTCGTACTCCTGCAGCCTCTGGACCCAACGTGCTGTCTGGCCTTCCAGGTTCTTTAAGGTCAATAGCCAGGTTAGGGCGGAATGGTCAGTCCTCAGGTGGAATGGCTGACCGTACAGGTACTTGTGGAAGTGCTCCAATGTCTTTACTACCGCCAGTAACTCCTGTCGGGTGACGCAGTAGTTCTTCTCTGCCTTGGATAGCGTCTTGGTGTAATAGGCTATCACCCGCTCAGGGCCGTCCTGGATCTGCGACAGGACACCTCCAATGCAATGGTCGCTGGCGTCGGTGTCCACAATGAAGGCGCCACCCGGTTGTGGGAAACCCAAAATTGGAGCACTGCACAGGTTTTCCTTTAGGTGCTGGAAAGCGTTTTCGGCGTCCTCTGTCCACACATAAGGCCGGTGTTCCTCCGTCAGGCGGGTGAGGGGTTTTGCGATGTTGGAGAACCCCTTTATGAAGCGGCGTTAATAACTGCACAGCCCCAGGAAGCTGCGCCTCTCTTTCCTATCCTTTGGGCGAGGCCAATCTCTCACAACCTGTGTCTTCTCCGGGTCTGTGGCCACTCCGGTTGCGAAGACTATGTGGCCCAAGTAGTTAACTTCCTTGCGGAAGAGCTGGCACTTCTTCGCGTTCAGCTTCAAGTTGGTCGCTTGCAGTCTCTGTAGCACCTTACTCAGATTCTCGAGGTGATCTTCAAAAGTCTTCCCGACGATGATGATATCGTCCATGTATAGCAGGCAGGCATCGTAAGTCAGCCCTCTCATCACTGACTCCATAAGGCGCTGGAAGGTAGCTGGTGCGTTGCAGAGGCCAAAGGGCATAACCGTGAACTGCCAGAGCCCTTGGCCCGTCGAGAATGCAGTCTTCTCCTTGTCGCTCGGGTCTAGAGCTACCTGCCAGTAGCCCGACTTCAGGTTCAGGGTCGAGAACCACTGTGCACCAGCTAGCGTGTCCAGGGGGTCGGCAATCCGGGGTAAGGGAAAACAGTCCTTCCGCTTGACGGCGCACAACTTTCTGTAGTCTACGCAGAAGCGCAGCTCGCCGTTCTTCTTTGTCACGAAGACTACAGGGGAACACCAAGGGCTGTCAGACTCTTCAATCACTCCCCTGGATCTCATGTCCTGCAGCATGTCTCGCACCGCCCCTTGCTTCGCCAGCGGAACGCGTCTATGTGGTCGCTGAATAGGCCGGGCGTCCCCGGTGTCGATGCGGTGAAGCACTTTGTCCGTGCGGCCGTAGTCACTATCACCTTGGCTGAAGACGCGCTGATATCGCCTTTGCAGTTGTCGAACCTTCTCCAGCTGTTCTGTGGTCAGGGGGTCGGCCGCCCTCTCCACCAAGATTTCTAGCCGGGGCCCCAGGTGTTGCTTCGGCGCCGGCTCTAGTGTCTCGTCGATAGCTGTTACGCTCACCACGGCCTCGCACATTCCCAACTCCGTCCCGGCCTGGACGTCGTGATCGGCGTCCGTAGGATTTAGTAGTCTCACGGGCACCTCCTCTCGGCACGGCAGCAATGCCCTGGCTACACACAGTCTGTTTACAGGCATCTTCTGGTCCAGCATCATGTTCCTGGTTCTCTGGCCCTCCAGTCGCGCCGTCACCACCATCTCGCTCCTCGCGGGAACAACCACGTCTTCGTCCAACACGACCCTGCAAATTCCAGGGCGCTCTTCGGGTTGACGGAGTATAACCTCTTCTCCGTTAAGCCGCAGGACCTTCTTGCCGACGTCGACCGTCGCCTCATGGCTCCTGAAGGCATCCGATTTATAAGGGTAACGGCTGATTGCACATATTAAATTGTGCAATAAAGTGGTTCGTGTATTTCAAATTCCCCGGGACTGTAGCATATGGTTAACCCAGAGGAGAAAGGAGTAGCGATATATTGGATCAATAAGGAAAGATAAGCGCTGTATTGACTTCCAACAGATGGCAGTAACAGATATTTATTGAAACAACTAAAACTGAATATCCGTATTTATAAAACAACAATCTTTGAACTTTTGTTACAGAAGCTCCCTTCTCAAGGTAAGTACAGTTTGTGGGCAAGTGTCGTAGATGTACAGCACGCAAAAGGACATTAGGACTCACAAACAAGCTTTCGAAGTAAATTAAATGGTCCTTCGCGCCAAATATAGATGGCGACCCTAACAACTGCAGCACCTTAAGGGGATCCTACACAAAACAATAAAAAAACTTTTAATTTAAGAAAAAATCAGACCTCCGATTTAGAACCGTTGGGGATTTTTAATGACCGTCAACAGATGTCGGTCACATGCATTTTGCAAAACCATCCGAAAAAAGGAGGAGTAGCTAATTACAATGGAACAATTTTTTTTTTTTCCTTTTGCTACAGAAACTGAAGCAGAATACATATATCGGCAATATTTGCTCGTGGTTTTTGTGTGTTCTTATGCAATATAAATATAATTAGAAACATACAAGTTGCTCATGGAAATGGATCACGACGGTTATAAAATACGAGGGCTATCCAGAAAGTAGATTACGTTTTGCAATAAAAAGTAAACAAAGTATAGGAAACAAATTTTATTATATACAGATGAAAGCCACACTCAAATACTACTTTTCGACATAGTCACCATTCAAATTAAGGCATTTATCGTAGCGATGTACGAGCTTGGAAATTCCTTCGTCGAAAAATTCGGCCGCCTGCGCTTTCAACCACTTCCTTACCTCTTCTTGCAGCTGTGCGTCGTCATCAAAAAGCTGCATAGCCAGCCATTTCTTCATTGCTGGGAATAGGTGGAAGTCGCTCGGTGCCAGGTCGGGACTGTACGGCGGATGAGGAAACAACTCCCACTTAAATGATTCAAGGACTTCACGAGTGACATTTGCCGTGTGGGGCCTGGCGTTGTCGTGAATCAACAAGACCTTAGAGCTCAACATTCCTCTGCGCTTGTTTTGAATGGCTCTTCTGAGTTTTTGGAGAGTTTGGCAATACCTTTGAGAGTTTATTGTAGTGCCTCTTTCCAGGAAGTCCACCAAAATCACACCTTTTCTGTCCCAAAAAACAGTCGCCATCATCTTCCTTGCCGACATTGTTTGCATGCATTTCTTGGGTTTTTGGGGAGAACTTGTGTGCCCCCACTGCATTGATTGCAATTTCGTTTCACAGTTCACGTGTTTCACCCATGTTTCGTCACCAGTAACGATGCGATCGAGTAAAGAGTCACCATCCTTATGGTAAACGTCCAAAAAGTTCAACGCTGCAGCCATTCGCTGATTTTTGTGGTCCTCTGTCAAGATTTTTGGAATCCATCTTGCACAAAACTTGTGGTAACCAAGCTTTTCGCTGATGATTTCGTGCAACAAACTTCGTGAAATTTGTGGAAAACTCAAAGAAAGTTCCGTTATTGTGAACCTTCGATTTTCACGGACTTTAGCATCGACTGTTTCGACAAGTTCGGCAGTCACTATGCTGTGTCTCCCGCTTCGATCTTCGTCGTGAACATTGGTTCGGCCATTTTTAAATCTGATGACCCACTGACGCACTCCACCTTCAGTGATAATGCTGTCCCCATACACTTCACAAAGCTGCCGATAGATTTCTATCGGTTTAAAGTTTTTTGCAGTCAGAAACCTTATTACTGCACGCACCTCGCAGCTCGCGGGATTTTCAATTAACGCAGACATTTCAAACCGTCACAGTATCTGAACGGAGCACAGCACAAACCTCTCACTAGCACGGCTAGATGCCGACTGAGCTGTGCAACGCTCTGACCCCAAGATGGCCGCGCTAGCCCCGCCCGTAGCGGAAACAGACGAAAACGTAATCTACTTTCTGGATGGCTCTCGTATAAACCAAGTTACCGCACTAGCTGACTAACGAAAGCAATAAGCTTGTGCCTTTGTTACCAATGGTGCCTAAACTTGCTTTTTTGTGTTTTGATTGTGACGGGTAAACGAGAACTGGAATACACAATAATTTTTGAAGCGGCCTATCAAACGGTCCTCAATAATACTTTTCACTACCTTCCGAGGGGCATCCCATGTCTCTACCGTTAAGTAATGACAATACTTTGTATTATTATTATTATTATTATTATTATTATTATTATTATTATTATTATTATTATTATTATTATTATTATTATTATTATTATTATTATTATTATTATTATTATTATTATTATTATTATTATTATTATTATTATTATTATTATTATTATCATTATGATTATCATTATCATTATCATTTTCATTATCATTATCATTATCATTATCATTATCATTATCATTATCATTATCATTATCATTATCATTATCATTATCATTATCATTATCATTATCATTATCATTATCATTATCATTATCATTATCATTATCATTATCATTATCATTATCATTATCATTATCATTATCATTATCATTATCATTATCATTATCATTATCATTATCATTATCATTATCATTATCATTATTATTATTATTATTATTATTATTATTATTATTATTATTATTATTATTATTATTATTATTATTATTATTATTATTATTATTATTATTATTATTATTATTATTATTATTATTATTATTATTATTATTATTATTATTATTATTATTATTAATATTATTATTATTATTATTATTATTATTATTATTATTATTATTATTATTATTATTATTATTATTATTATTATTATTATTATTATTATTATTATTATTATTATTATTATTATTATTATTATTATTATTTTCTTATACGGAAGCTATTAAACATTACAAAGCGAATATCAATAAATCACTTCAGAGAAACTCTCTCATTCATTTTTCCAACAAACCCTAAAAATATCGTCTGTAGATACTTCTCAGTACTTCGACAATTATTTATAAACGATTTTGCCCGTATAAATTTTATGGCTACTAATTGTTGAATTTCGTTTTTAATAAATTGCCTCAAAAACAGTTGTCTTTGCATGCATCCGCCGCCATTATTTTAAAAAGCTTAAAAATACTGTTTTTATATATAACGCAGCTATCCCAAATTTTTCTGCCTCTGCTACCAAGAGCCGACCGCTACTGGAACCTAGTACGACACTTTCAACCAAACAACGCTCTTTCTCTGTCAAGAGAGAACACTTCTTTCTTGGACAAGAATCTACGCCATCTGTCCCACAACGCAGCTTCCACCAAATCTATAAGTTCACATCAAAGGAAAGGAACGAGAAACAAATAAGAAGGAAAGCAGTAGTATTTCAGAAACTACCACAACATTCGCTCGCCGAATATTGTCTTTTGGTTTTATAGTTAGATTGGCATCAGGTGGATGGGAAATAATCTTTCTACGGAGCTTTTCTAATTTCCATCCGGAAACCGAACACACGGCACCTCTTATTGCAAATAAGTACATTATAGCGTCAGCGACTTAGTTTTTCTATACTCTAGTCATGCAACACTCACGTACTTTGCTGGAAGGTTACCGGTAAACTTACCAACATTTAAGCAGACAGAAATGTAACCTTCGGATTAACACAGTAAATGAGTGAATTTGTAATAAACTGTTGCTTTAGAACTGTTTGTATATTTCAAATTTATCGCTGATGGACTGAAGGGTGTTCAGCAAGGGGGAGTAGGTTCTCTCCCAATGGTTCGTTTGTGTCATACTCATGATATTGTCTGTCAAAAGATGGCAGCATCATGCCCTTGAATGAGAATGTAACTTTTAATCTATATTTCACTACTCATTCTTCTAGGGCTATTAGCTATAATTGGCGTACAGAGCTCAGATGTAAAACTTGTCAATGTTCGCCAATAGAGTCGTCATTAAGGACTGTCAACCCATATCGATATTCTTGAATCTGTTTCCCAAATTAAACGATTGGAGCGCTGTATGTGCTCAATGTTGCACTTACTGGTTAACGCTAATCATTCAAGGTTGCCAACCTAGGCAACCTAGACCCAATGTAATGTATAATAAACAATATTCTCTTTTGTACCAGTTGTGATATACTGTATCAGTTTATACCTATAAAGCCCTTTCCATAATATTAGTAGATTAGATTGGGTGGTATTTGAGCTCAAAGTACCACATGAGTAAAACACTACAATTGGCCGAATGTATTCATTTTGAGACGAAATTTAAATGCTGACCACAATGTCTGCCAAGTGCGTAGAATAGAAACTCCCTAGGTTCTTGAATGTCACTATAAAAACACTGCATGTGGTCAGTACATTTACATGCTCACGCTAGATGGCACTAGAGAGATCGTACGTTAAGATCTAGAATGTCTGTAGTACACCGCTAGGTGTATTCTAACAAATGAAAAACAAACATATATCGATGAAAAAAATGTGATATACTTCATCATGTTACACATATAACGTACTCTTCATGAGTACTATTACTGTTGTGGACCATATCAGAGTATAATCAAGGGGTAAAGTCATCTTATTTGTTCCGAAATTACAAAGCAGTAAATGATATTTTAACGTAATACTCGCGATAGGTACATATAAGCAACAGGAAAGAACTGAAATCATTCTCAATAAGACCTGTTTATTGACAGGACCGTATAGACGTAATAAATAGGTACAATAACGAAAATGATAGCCTGACATACCCTGAAGTTTTCCTGCATTGCATATACATTTACCTTTTAAAATCTTTTGTTTAGTCTAGAAGTTAGTGATGAAATGTGGTAAGGAGGGAAACAGCATTACTTTCCGGGTAGTTTTATGAACCACATTACATAGTTATTGCTGCAATAATAAGGCGTCCTCTTCTTTATTTATATAATGTCATTATATCGAACTACTAAGATTAAACCGTCCGATATGACTTAACGTTGGAGGACGAAAAATCACAACAAAAAAAAAAAAAAACAAGATTAGATCTTATAGTTTGGCACTTAAGCGAACAGCCCGCCTCGGAGGCGTAGCTGGTAGCATGTCTACCTCACGTTCAGGAGGTCCGGAGTTCGAATCTCGGTCAGGTTGAGTTAAATGGATAAGGTTTCCCCGGGGTTTTCCCTTATCCTCAAAGACGAATGCCGAGTAAATCTAAGCTCTATAGACCCTGGACACATTTGGGCATCATTTCACCCATTTCATTCGCCGTCCGATAGGACTGGATGTTGGAGCACGTAAATTACGTAAAAAGAAAAAAACCTTAAACGAACACATTTTGCATTAAAGAGTAATTCTGAGAATTCTTGTCGTAATATTGGGACGTGCATTTTTTGTAATGACAGCAACGTAAAGATATGGTATTTTTTAAAGTTCTTAGAACCATTCTGAAAAAGCAAAACCCCCGAAGATGTACTAAATATTCCAAATAAAGCGTGGTCCCGTTTCGCGAGGTGCAACATAGAAACTTTTCTCCAGAAATGCCTGATCAAGTTTCAAATCTCGTAATTTGCAGTGAATTTTCGGTACTAATTTTGTTATGGAATACAGTACTTCGGCCAACTTAAAAGAAAAAACCAGCAAGAAAATAACACAAGAAAGGAATAACACTACTGAAAGTTGTATTGTATATATGATTACTTATATATCTGAAGCAGTAATTTTGTTAATATAAATTTAGTATAAACGCATTAATGATTTCAACTTCATGAATAGGGCGAACAAGCCTTATGGTATTAACACATATTATTTTACTGCCCAAACTCAGATCATGATTATACCAAATTGCTATAAACTTGCTTTTGCTACTTATTTCATGCACTGCAATTAAATGAAGCCACAGTTATAAACTTTAACCCTTAAAGATCGTTGTTTGACGTATTGCAATGAAACAGGAAGCAATGTTTAATTTGTTACACAAAAGTTGAAACTGTCTGAACACTCAGGAGCACTAGAACAGCTATTTCCCTTCAATACATCTTCAGCTCGGTATTTCTGAGTATTGGGATTCGAAGTCAAATTAATATAGTTTTCTTTCGTTTTATCTTTTCTATGTGCAACAATAAAACTGGATTATAATACACCAAGTATTTTGAATTGTTAATTACTGTACTAAATAACCCCAAACATGTTTAAATTTGTTCCTCTTAAAGTTATGTGGAATTTATTCTAACAGTGTTTTTTATAAGTGCTTTGGTGGTTAACTGCAATGGATATTTAAAATAAAAACCAAATTGCGTCAATGATAACTAAAAGTTGCCAACAAAGGAATACATAATTTGTGTAATGAACAATCGCAATTAAAAAGTGTCATAATTTCTTAAATCTGCATCGAGTGAAAACAGTGTAAGCCATTTTTCTCAACTTCATGACACGTGAGTTAATGAATTATTAAGGAATTTCCAAGTTTATTTTTGTTGTATTTGTCAAAGCAAGCGTCAGTTCATTATCTGGCGTTTTAAGAAAAAATATTAGTAACGCCATTCTCTTTAAACATGAGATTATGACTTGTGATTGTTATTAAATCCATATGAATGACATGTGTTGGATTGTAGCTTATCAGCCTTTAAGCTAATGGCGGAAATTGCTACATACAAGGAACGACGTTTGTTATGGGGTCGTTTGAAATTCACTTTCATGATGGTAACACAAGTATATTGACTGGCTATACTTCTGGGAGTTTAAAGAACCATTTATCACGCGTTAGTCAATCATATTGTATGACTTGATGGATTTACCAATTGAACAAGGTGTTTTAATAATGTACTCTGGAAAGTTATCCCAAAACGTATCCACTAATATTAAATAAATACCTTCAGAACTGACCTCCGGCATAACTTTGTACTAGATGATGCAGCTCTGATTTCGATGAACAAAGAATTGCGAAATTTGCGAAATAAATCAAACGAAATAAATCAATCGTGTATACCATGAACAGGGACATCTCACGGATTGCTGCATCCGGTATATTGTCACACCCTACATTAGAATAGATTGAAATATTTATTAGCTTTGGGGGGAATCCGTAGCGGTAGAGCTAAACCATCTCAACAAACATTAGTTACACCACGCGGTAGGGTGGACATGTTATTTTACTGATAACTAGCTTACCTGCATGGTGGTGAAAGGTGGAAGGTCCAGCGAAGGAAAACTCACAAATACATTTTAAAAAGAGGTTTAATAGTTCCAGACAACTTACATTCAATGACGCTTGTGTCCCGGAGGGTTGCTACAAACACATCCTCTCTCTCTGGTGGCGTCTGGTCGTCTGGTGAAGAGGAAGCCAACCCCCCTCTCCAGCGCAACCAATGAACAAAGATCAGCCAGTGGCGCCAGGTCTGACAACCCATACAGGGTTGCCACACCTCCCCCCGGACCACAAGCTGTTGACCCAGGGTCAACAGAACAATTAATAACAAATGAAAAGAAACTCGCTCGAGTGATGGAACAAAAAAAAATTTGCATACAAACATCACAAACAGTATTACACACATAAATCTTGTCTCTTGACGTTACACATTCGTTTCTTTACTCCAGTGTCTGTCTATAACTTTAATTAAAAAGCCCTAAAGAAAAATAAATGAAGTTCAGCACTTCTCACCACTACTGCACCAAGCAAAAAAAAGTTTCACAACCTGCCTGAACAGTACATTCCATTCCCACTGGTCTCACAAATGTAATAAAAAACTTGAAGCTTGCACTGCAGTCACTGATGAATAAAGACCACTGAATTGAGCAAAATTGTACTTGCTCTACACTGAATAACAATGTGGGGCATTAATAGTTCTTCTGCCCCCAACACAGGTACGATGTGACAGCACTAATAGCTGCCAAAGCTCTGACGAACAGTGGTCATAAAGGGCGGACCAGAGCCCGATGACACAAGGCAGTGTGGCAGGTTTAGTACTCCCATGGTGCAAACAGTTCGGCAGGGACAGTGTGGTGCAGCAGGAACGCAGATAAATAGGGCTGGCTTGATACGTATCATCATACTACATTATTTCCAAAAATATAAGTGTACGTCAATTACAGAAGACAACTACATCATTAAAAACAAACTTCACTTCTGAACAATAATAAATAATACAAAAAAATTAGGTACACCCCATCTCGGTAGCAAGATACATGATAAAACTAAGATAATTTCCATCACTCAGCAATATATATATCTTACAAATTTTGACAAGATAAATCAAATAATCTTCACAAAATAATCTTCACAAAAGAATACATAAAACATAGGAATGTCACAATCAAAACTTTACAAAAACCCCTTAGGGTAGAAATAATACAATACACACACAGCACAAAATAATTTGACCTTCCAAAACATTGAATAAAAATATTACAAATTTTCAAAATACCAAAACTTACAATTAGAGGGGTACCCCAAAATATTACACGTGGCCATAAATTTTTTAACAAAAACTGACGTGTGCACTTAAACAAAAATGAGCTCAGTTTTTCTCTTTGTTTTACCATTATAATTTCAATCATATTTATTATGTGCGCGTACTACTTAATATCATCAGTACTACTACCTTTCAAATCAACAAAACTACTTACAATCTACTAACATCAACATTTTGCATGCCAACAAAACTACTGTCACATTACTACCCCAACGGAAAAAAAAATCGTTCTACAACACAATACATAGAACAAAACTGAAAGAAAAATCAAGTTCTGGGGCCTCAAAATTTCACATCCTAGATACACAAAAGAGAAAATATAGTATCATGTCTTAGCCTATTCTAAAACTTTTGTATACATTGAAGGGTACTTTTGCTTTTCAACATAAAACTTAGAATTCAATAAACCATTAAAGCATACTGGTAATCACACAATTCCAAAATATATATCACTCTTAATGCAAAACAATTTTATCAAAATGTTCAAACTATTAGCATCCTGCAATAAAGAGACAAAGTAAACATCTGTACTAGTAATGTGCTATCTCACAAATACCTGGTAACTATGGCGAGGATGACAAACAGAACATCCCCCAGGTCTCAGCTTCATAACAGTCATTCACAAACCTCTCTGTGATTCAGGTTTTCCTCATCATCTTAGCATGCACATTTCAGCACCAATGCTAAACAAAACTCAAAAATACACTTAATTACTTGCATCGATAAGCACATTTCAGCCATTTTATCGAGCCTAAAACACTGGATTAACGGGCACATTACAGCAACCCCATTAACCAGATAAACTTTACCTCTACATCTTTCACATAATCACACATAATTTCATTCATCCTTCTTATCGAGGTAGCACAGCACTATTCCAGAATGTAAACTTAAAATTAATAAACAAAATTTCAATTTTCTAAACATTGCAAAATTTATCATCAAATGAGGTTATTCAACTCAAAACAGTTATTAGGGAACATATACTTTTAATATCAATTAATTGTGACTTTCAATAATAACAATTGTATGTTCAACTTTTGACATCTAATTCATCAAACATCTATCCAAGTATTGCCATTTGCCAATAATATACATCATATTCCAAAACAAAATAGCTTAGCACACTATACACTAAATCTCAAAATTCACACTCAGAAATCAAGGGACAATATACTTTACATACAACCTTTTTACATTTGATGTGACACAAAAGAAAAGCAAAATGCATTTACAGTCTATATGGTCCCACAGGATCAAAATATGGGAATATCCTAGAAACATGTACTGATTGTTCCTTAACTCTAGGAGCATTTGGTCGACGAACCACATAAGTAACAGGAGTAATTTGTCGAACAATTTCAAAAGGCCCAAAATATCTATGAAGCAATTTGGTACATTTTCCCTTTTTCCTAATTGGAGTAAAAATCTTAACAAGCTGACCTACTGCAAAATGAGTATCTCTATGCTTAGCATCATATCTTTCTTTCTGTTTAATCTGTTGCTGATTAATATTATGGATGGCTACTTCACGAGCTTTCTGAATCTCTTCCAAAGTTTGCCGAACAAATAAATCATTTGAAGTGGCCTGAAGTTGCACCTGATTTGGTAAGGAAGGTTCACGACCATATATCAAATAGAATGGTGAAAATTTTGTAGTTTCCTGAACAGAAGAATTGTATGAAAAAATCACATATGGTAAAACATTAGACCAATTGCGCTGATTTGAATCCACAAAATGACTAAGACAATTTAGTAAAGTCTGGTTAAATCGTTCAGTAAGGCCGTTGCATGCAGGGTGGTATGAACTAGTAAAATGAGGGGAAACTGACAAAGCTTTCAAGAGTTCCTGGGTTACTTCACTCAGAAAGACACTACCACGATCAGACAGTAGCATGGCAGGGGCCCCATGCCTGCAAATAATCTGATGTAAGATGAACTTAGTAACCTGGGCAATGGTAGCCAAAGAGAGAGGGGCAGCTTCAACCCACCTAGAAGCATATTCTGTAGCAACTATGATATACTTATGACCCGACGTAGAACGAGGCAAAGGGCCTAACAAATCTATTCCCCAACGTTCTCCAATAAAGTTAACTGGAATAGGCTGCAAAAGACCAGCAGGTTTTTGATTCTTAGGTGCCTTCCTAGACTGACAACTTGGACAAGTTTTCACAAAATGCTCAATATCTTTTTTCATACCTATCCAGTAGTATCTTGAATTAATCTTACTAAAAGTTTTAGAAAAACCTAAATGACCAGATAGTGGATCATCATGACATGAGGACAAAATTTCATGCTTTAACACCTCAGGAATGACTAGTAAATGCAAGGGACCAGTAGAACTCGAATTTTTCCTGTACAAGACATCACTTTTCAAAATATAGGTAGAAGCTTGACGTTGAACCTTAGCAGGAGCAGATTCAGGATCCTTAAGGGCATTAATAATTGGAGTCAGAACTGGATCATCATTTTGTTTCTGAGCAACCTCAACTGGTGATAGCAAACAGGTAATTAGCTCATCAAGTTGTTCAATTTGATGCTCTTCAGGCTGTAACACAGGGAACCTTGACAAAACATCTGCGTCATTATGTTTCTTACCAGATTTATAACATATATCATAATCAAATTCCTGTAACTTTAGACTCCATCGAGCCAACCGGGCTGTCAAATCCTTTAAATTGTTCAGATAACAAAGGGAGTGATGGTCTGAAATAACATGCACTTTATAGCCATATACAAAAGTCCTGAAACGTGTTAAACCAAAAACGATTGCCAAAAGCTCTAACTCTGGTACACTGTAATTTCTTTCACATTTTGACAAAGTTCTAGAAGCATATGCAATAGGTCTAAGATTATCATTTACTTTCTGTAGTAAAACACATCCTATTCCTAGACCACTAGCATCAGTGTGTAATTCTGTATAGGCTCCAGGATTATAATGAGCCAACACAGGAGCAGAAACAAGAGAGTTCTTTAACTGCTGGAATGCTGTTTGCTGATCCGGGCCCCAAATAAAACTTTGACTTTTCTTGGTCAGCTGAATCAATGGATGGGCAATGTAAGAGTAATTCTTAATAAATTTCCTGTAGAAATTGAACAAACCCAAAACTTTTCTCACGTCTCTAACATTCTTTGGGCGTGGTAGTTCTTTGATCACTGTAACTTTCTCAGAATCTGGGGAAATTCCATCTTTAGATACTTCAAAACCCAATAACTTTATCTTTTCCATAGCAAAGAAACATTTCCCAGGTTTCAGTTTAAAATTATGCATTTCCAAACGTTGAAAAACAGCTTCTAAGTTTTCTAATAATTCTTCAAAAGTTTTGGCAAAAACAACAATATCGTCCAAATATGCTAAAGCTTTCTTAAATTTCAAGTCTCCTAACAATTTCTCAGCAACAAAACTGAAAAATCTTGGTGCATTAGCAAGCCCAAAAGACAAAAGTTCAAATTCATACTGCCCTTCATGAGTAACAATTGAGGTATACTTTTTACTATTCCCCTCTAAAGGAATTTGAAAGTATGCTGACAACAAATCTAAGGAAGCAAACCATTTAGCTTCTCCAAGGTAACTAAGGAGGTCATCAATAAGAGGCAAGGGAAAGGCTGAGTTTACTGTAACCTTATTCAGTTGACGATAATCTACACAAAACCGCATAGAGCCATCTTTTTTCTTTACCAACACAACAGGTGATGACCAAGGTGACTGAGAATCTCTAATAATACCAGCATTTTTCATTTCCTCTACTTGTTGGGAAATAATCTCTTTCTGCTTATGAGCTACCCTATAGGGTCGTTGCTTAATAGGTTTTTCATCCTTTACCTCTATTTTAACTTCAGCTACATTAGTTGAGCCTAAATCTTGCAATGAAGTGGCAAAAACATGTTCATATTTTAACAACAGATTATGAAGATCTGACTTTTGAGCTTCAGTTAAGTTGGTATTAACATTGAATTCAAACTTTGGAGCGTTCAATGGCGTGACATCCTTAGGTGAAACTGAGTTACTTTGAACAAATGCAACTTCATGAGCATTAGCTAATACAGTTTTAGCAAAAAGTGTTTGAGGAACAGCTGAATTATTATGTACTGGTATCACAAAGTCCTTTGAAGATTTGCAAACTACAGGTGGAATAGAAATATTCTTCTTATGCATAATACTGGTAGAAGGCTCGAACATAACCTCATTTGTAATATCAGCTGAAGGCTGCACTGCCACAAAACAAGTAGTAAGCGGTGGCAATTTAACATCTTTTACAACAGAAACTTTATTAACTATCTGTACCTCATCGTTCAATGGAATCACAGCAATATCTGTAAAGGGACCACCACATGTTGTTTCAAAAGGAATGTGTACCATTTCTCCCTCATGAGTTTGAATCTTAACTTCTGCACAAGAATAACCAATGGTAACTTTATGTGAAGTTAGAAAGTCATTACCCAAAATGAGATTATGTGCAAAGTCTTTTACCACTAACACATCTTCCTGAAAAACAAAGTCATTAATTTGAAATTTCAAATTTGTTTGATAAGGCGCATCTAATAACTTGTTACCAGCTGTTTTAAGCAAAATCTCGACAGGTTTCATTTTAGAAATGTCATTGATATGAGCTGCATTCACAATGCTAACTGCACTTCCTGTATCCAACAAAATTGGAAGTTTTGACTCCTCAATGGACCCCAAAATTTGCAAAATTTGACCTGGAAGAGAAACAACATTAGACACAGGTGAACTTACTTTGGGTACCTCTAGGTTATGTCGTTGGAGGCTGGGCCTCTCGAGTTTTTTGAAGCAGATGGTGAAGTCCAGCAATTACGTGCCATATGACCACGCTTGTTGCAATTGTAACACACAATAGGTGCCTGCTGTCTCTTTTCATGATGTTTTGGAGGCTTAAGTGGAGGTGGCTGCACAGTAGATGCAGCAGCAGTGAATTGAGACTGAAGCTGTTGCATTTGGGTAGCAAGTTTAGTGACCTGTTCACTCAATGTGGAAACAACATTAATAACTGGTTCAGAGTGATTTACACTTTCAAACCGTGATAAAATAGGTGCCGATGACACAGGTGGAGAAGTGTAAGTTGATGTTTGTGCTTGTACTAAATGTTGTCTACGTTGCACATAAAAATTAGCTTTATCAACGCTTTTAATAATTTGTAAAACCTCCTCAACTGTTTGTGGATTTAATGGGAGCAAAGCTTGCACATACTGAGGTTTCAATCCTTTCACTAAGTTTTTTACCTGCTCCATTTGTGTCATTGCAGCGTTAACTTGGTCACACAAGGATAATACATCATAAATGTAATCTAATACAGGTCCATTTTCTAATTGTACCCTCTGCCTAAGTTTAATTTCCAACAATTCATCTTGATTGGACATTTGAAAAGCTGCCAAAAACTGTTGAGTTAGAAAATGCCAATCATGCTCAGGGTGTCTATGGCAAAAAGTTCGGTACCACAGTGCTGCTGTGTCTCGCAAGTAACATGGGAAAAACTTCAACTTTTGTACATCTGACCAACCATTTGCTGTAGAAACTAAGTTAAATTTTCTCAAAAATTCTGAAGGAGATATCAGTGCTATCCTGTCAAAACAGGGTGGATCAATAAAAGGCCGAGAAACTTGCATTGTCTGAGTCTGATTAACATTAGGTGCCATGGATACTTCTAAATTACTAGGTACATGTGCACTTTGATTAGCTAAAGCAGAAGTCGAAGCTATTACATCATGTGAATCCATTGTAACTGGCACATTGGATGATTGCCGCGTTTTCTTAGGCATTTTGACTTACTTTTAAGTAACACTGGACACCAGAATAAAATAAGCAGAATTACCAACTGGAATGAACACAAAAATGAAGTGCATACTTCACAAAAACACCAAAAAAAGAAACTATTTACTTTGAATTTTACTGCCAAAACTCACACAGCGTCCCTTGAAAATCAACACGTGACCACGTGGTGTCCATTATCAATTTCCATGTAGTTATAAAAAAGATTTTAGCACAATATTATGAAATAAGTTTACTATTGAAGAAATCAAATAAAAAACAGACCAAAAGTTAAAGGATTACGAGACGATGACCAGATTAGAATTTCTAACTAATTGAACACCACGCGGTCGGCCATGTTTCCTCCATCTTTCACCACCGTATACATTCAAATTTTTTTTTCATAAAAACCGGACTAAAGCAAGGAGAAAAAAAATTTGAGATCTTACCCGGCGCCTCCACCAATATGTCACACCCTACATTAGAATAGATTGAAATATTTATTAGCTTTGGGGGGAATCCGTAGCGGTAGAGCTAAACCATCTCAACAAACACTAGTTACACCACGCGGTAGGGTGGACATGTTATTTTACTGATAACTAGCTTACCTGCATGGTGGTGAAAGGTGGAAGGTCCAGCGAAGGAAAACTCACAAATACATTTTAAAAAGAGGTTTAATAATTCCAGACAACTTACATTCAATGAGGCTTGTGTCCCGGAGGGTTGCTACAAACACATCCTCTCTCTCTGGTGGCGGCTGGTCGTCTGGTGAAGAGGAAGCCAACCCCCCTCTCCAGCGCAACCAATGAACAAAGATCAGCCAGTGGCGCCAGGTCTGACAACCCATACAGGTTTGCCACAATATCTATTGTATTAACACCTCACACGAGGCTACAGCTCACAAACTGACAGAACCTGTGGGCATACTGAACAGTTATTGGTTCGAAGTACTCTCTCATTACTGGAGCGGTGCTGTGTGGGCCATCAACGACTACTCCAACCAAGCTGCAACAATGACACTAGAAGTTAATCTTTTCCCTCAGCAAGCAACCACCAGCACGGTTATGCCCAATAAAACCTGGAAACATGATTGAAATTTTAGAAGCTAATCGAATAAAACGCGAATAAGGAACGAAACCAGTAGTGGATTGGCTACCTCCCCAGCATTCGCATACCTGATATTGCCAATGATGTTAACCCATTTTGTAGTGGATTTTCTTTGGTGTTTTGTACATTAGATTGCAATTTTCGGTGGAAACTCAGAAAGGGGAAGCTTGTCTTCCTCCTTGTTCTACGCTTATTTTTGAATCTCATGTTCCCCACGTGACATCTTCAAACTGGCTCGAAGGGCGATGGACTTTTTTCAAGCGAAAAAATTTAGTATAGCTTCGTTCCGAAGGGTAGTTAATCAGGTGGTTCAGTATGCTATATTTAGAGAACGTAAAAGAACACCAAGCTTGATAAAGAGGCTTCTGAGCAAAATCGAACTGTATCTCACGTCTAGTATACATTAGAACGATTGAGAGCCATATCAAGTAAAGAGCGTGAGTAAGCATTTAGGCGATTTCTCAGTTTAAGAGGAAAGCTGATCGCCGATTCATAAGAGCAGCTGCTGATTTCACATATTAAATTGTACAATAAAGTTGTTCGATAGTTTCCAATTTCCCGGCAGGATGGACTTTTGGATAGTCCGGGGGAGAGTGGGGCTGCAATGTATTGGACCAATAAGGAGAGACCAGTGGCTTTATATTGGCAGCCAACAGTTGGCAGTAACAGATATTTATTAACATTTAAATAAAAGTGAATTTCAGCTACTTATGAATCAACAACCTTGTTACAGAGTCTTCCTTCGCAACGGATTTAGAGGTGATGGACCAGTATCTTAGATCTACATCGCTCAAAAGACCACCAAGCCTGATAAACAGGACATTGTTTAAAATTAACCACTCCTTTGAGCCCAATATAGATGACACTCTATGAACTGCAGCAGCTAAAGCGAATCCGTAAATTAAATTAAAAAAGCATAGAACTTTATCAGTTTGACACTACACCTGACCTCCGATTTGAAAGATCTGCTCCTGATTTCACAAAATAATTTTCTGCAATAAGGCAGTTTGTTCACAGCAAGCTTTCCGGCAATGGATGGCACACCTAAAGGTGTAGGGTTGTTTTGTGTTGAGTCGATTCACCAACATCGGCTCCTGATCACTGTCAATACATGTCGGGAGCATGCATTCTGTAAAACAATCCCAAAAATACATATTTATTTATTATAAACGGGCAAGTTTTACCTTTTGTTACAGAGACTTTAGTGAAATACAAATAGTGGCAGTATTTGCTCATAATCTTTGTATGTTCTTATGTAATGTAAGTTTAATTAAGAATATAATAAGTCCATAAGACGCAGTAATAAATAATAAATAATAAGAACTGTTCATTCATATAGTGTACTTAACACTACTATTATGAAACGTATCCTCTTTGTTTGAACCATCACCGGAAACTAACAATCTACGGCTATGGGGAACCATGCACTATGCTGGCATAACTTCCACATACTTTAGTATTCTCTCACGTCACCCGTTCCTCTAGAGTATAAACATATAACGTCTTCTTTAGTTATAAGTCCTGAGATCCACACCGAGCCTTTTTGTAGAGCCAAAACTTTTGTGCCTGATCACAATAGTAGGTAGAAGGGTTCCTTCTGGATCAATTTCAAGGTCATTCAGGCGTCTGTATGTCTGGACACCTGTCAAGGTCATGCAGGAGTAAACATGTTTACTCTTGGATGATCTTGAAGCGTATATGTCTAAGACCGAGTTCAAGGTCATATAGGAAGTAAACAGACGTTTTAAGACCAATTTCAAGGTCATCTAGGAAGGAAACATACGTTTAAGAGTAATGTCAACGATATCCAAGCGTCTCCAACCAGGCGTGCAAGGCCTAGTTGTGTATGATGGGCTGATTTTAAACAAAGGAGAGGGGAACTGGGGGAGAACCTCTGTGGTGTTTGCATGACTGTTATTTTAAAACAAAATGACAAATGGTGTCGGGTCGGGGGCTATGGCTTTTGTGAAGATATAAGAAATAAACTGTTTCACATAACAAGTATTATTCTTTCTCAAGAGGGCAAATTCTGTTCTATTTAACACTTGCAGTCTTAACATTAGCGTCCGCCCTGACCCTGGCTCTGAAAACATGTTTGTGTACACGGCAACACTTAGGTCGTCCAATGGGTGGACGGAAAACCCTCCCTTCTACTTTAACTGAGGCTATGGCCATGCATCGCTCCCCGCTCCTGAAATCCCTCCGCCACTATTGTAAGAGTATATATAAGACTCCGGAGCTCGGCACGTCATATTAGTTCGTGGATTCGCTCAGTGTATTTATTTGCTATGTCTGATATGTCAGATCTGTGGAGTGAGTGCGGACAGGAGGCGTATCATTACGCGAATTTCCACAAGGAGCTATGTAACGGTCTTATGCATTCAATCGTGTGCAAAAGACCTTCATACCATGATCAGATGTCGTCTCGCGAAGTATGTACAGAGAATTGTTCAGTCTACAGAAGCCGATACATGTAAGTATAATAATTATTAACTTTTCTAGAAAATCCATTTCCGATTTTCATTTAACTAGAAAAAGTAATGGAAAAATATTATTATTCTAGGCAAGAGTCGGTTCATGACCAAGAACATAGCGGTGTTGATGAGGTTGATGGATGCACTTCGAGTCACGAGGCCATACATCACTCTGAATACTGTAATGGTGATACCCATGCCACCTTGTGCACGCAGCCCGAGGTTCATGAGCGCATGTACTCCTACTTCTTCTGCAATGAGAACTGCAGCGTGAATAAGCGCAGACAGAGACAATCAAAGTAAGTTGAAGTGAAAAAAAGAAGTTTGTGTCTCTTTCCATATTGATACATAGAAATATGTAATTTCATGAAAAAAACATTACTTGTTACAGGATTCGAAGGACAGTTCGAGATCCTAGGCCTGTTATCGATGAGGACATCACCAGTGATGAGGATGAAAAGTGTGAGCAGAGTGCAGAGAGATTTAGGCAACCTTTAGATGACTGCATGCCAGATCACAGTGGTGAAGCTATCGAGAATGTTACTCCCGAGCGGACCCCAACCATGAAAACGGACGCCCTCAAAGGATCAATGTAAGTATTCTGGTCATGCACCTTAGACAAAGAAACTGTTTCACTGATCGTGTGTTATTCTTTTTCAAGAGTCCAACTGTTGTGCTATTTAATACATGCAATGTGCTCTGTTTCAGGTCCCCTATAAGGAAGCCAGAAAATAAGGGAACCAAAAATAACTTTGCTGATCTCCAAAGGAGGCTGACACTTCTAGAAGAGCGAATGACGTCGCCAGCTACCCCCACGAGTAATGCAAGTAGCTCCCGTGTGCCAAGACGTCTCAACCTCTGAAAGCATTAGAGGGAACGACTCAGTATAAACCTTCACAGAGTTCTTAGAAAAAAAAACCGAGAAGCATCACACCCGCAATCATGCTCCGCGATGTTTACATATCCGAATGTTATAGTGTCAATATAGGGCTAATCTATCACATCCCATCTCTGATCATAAAGAATACAGACAGTGACAATTTTGTGTATATGACAGCACAAGACTGGGAAATAATCAGAAATAGTCTTCATGAACTCGAAGTATTCTTCAATGGAAAAAAGTATAAGTGTAGTGATTACAGTGAAAACATTGTATATTCATATAATGTCATTGTGTTTATGGAAGACGGAAGAGTCAGATTGTTGAATACAGTTTTAAATAGCGGTGAAATACTTTTAAATTTTTCTGAATTTTTTCGGTTAAAAAGGTTAGAATCTTATATTCAAAGACATTTAATCAATCTAGCTCAGTGTAATGAAATAGCATATGTAGGGACAAGGAGATGGAGAAGGATGGCACTGGAAATGTACAATGATATTTAATAAAAAGAAAATGATGTTCATCTTATATATCTTTTTTTATTCACTTGAATTCCTATTAACCTTCATTACAAGAATCCATCCTAGAATTAAATTAAGGACTGCATCACAATGTGAGGGGCTTGTAAGTGAAAACTCTGTCATGTATTATCAGACAGTACAGAGTAGTTTGTGCAGGTATGTTTGCACTAGCTTGAATTTCAAGTCTAATGTTGACAGCACCATTTACAATCTCCTCAGGCTGATGCGAGCGGTCTATGACAAATAATGGCGCATGTTTAAGAAAATCTTTTCTCTTCAATAGAGGGTAATTGTCTTTCCCATAGTAAGAGTTTTGAAACTTTGAATACATTTCGTATAAAGTTACAAACCTTGAGTTCTCAAAGTCCAAGTTCATATCATGATAGGGATAACACTCACTATTGAGATAAAGTCTCAAGTTAGTTATGTTACAATTATCAAACTTCGAACAGTCCTTCATTGCATTATTCGCTCTTGACGTCTGGGCGCCTACAATAACAAATCTCGGTTTCTCCGGTTTCGAAGTTGTTGCAACGTTCCATGTAAATGATCTTGTTTGCGGTAGAGCAGGTTGAGTATGTAGGTCCATGGTTCTAAATGCAAGATGCAGCGGTCTATCTGCCTTGACGATCTTGAGGATTTCTACCTTTTCAGCATCAGAAAGGCGAATTACAGGCATCCTCCATTCAATGCGAGTTAACTTAACACTAGCAGTTCCTTCTCCTTCAGGTGCCAGAATGCAGTTCTTAGAGTCCTTAGATCGAATGAGCACCAGCTCAAACTTGCTATTAAGAACGAGGTCCTTGTGGTCATCTGCAAATCCCAGAAGCATTGATAGGGGCACTATGGCATTAAATGCTCCACTTGTTGAATGCACAATTTCCAAATCTTCTCCAGGATAGCACCATCCAGCATTGAGCAGACGATTCGATTCCATAGGGTTGAGAGCAGCATAGTTGCGCATAGTCGTTGAAATGCCGGGATTTCTTGTTCTATCTATAGAAGTTCCATTCAGGTCTAGACGAATTTCATCAAACATAAATGCCAAGGCATTATTAGTTAGCTTCGCTAGTGGAGGTGTTGCATTAGTTCTAGAAATAGATCCCTCAATGTAGAGATAACTCCGGTTAGGCAGAGTATATAAATCTTCTGCTTGACAAGGGATCCTAATCTCATCATTAGCGTCCAGAGCCGATGTATTATACGGAAGAAATACATGTTCCTCTTCTTTAGCAATCTTGTCATCAAAGGAAGGCGTTTCTGTTACATTAAAGATGTCCATTACAGAATACTAAAGCCCAAAGCTTCGAGGAACTTCTTGTTGCTTGATGTTAACACTCTGATCAACAAAGGACGAGTACGCTGAATACGAGCTGGTACTGTCTTATTATATACTTTCCGATGGCTTCTTCTAAAATCTATTCCCATTTCGGCGAATGTGAAGACGTATGCTTATATCCTCGTTTCTAAAGTTGATGCTATCTCCGTTCTGGTCGACCACCCGAAGAGTGATTTGGTCGATAAAGTTGGTGTCTATGATAGGTAGGTAAATAGGGTTTGGGGGCTCTTGCGAAATGTGATATCCTGGAGGGACAGAAGGGAAAAATTCGTAGATGGAATGTCCTCTTTTACCATCGATGAAAGAGCCTGTAGCAATACTGCACTCGATTCGAATGATGCTCACCTTAAATATGTTTACTAGGAAATCGGATTCAGTCAGTTGGTTAGGAGCAATAACTGTCTTTTCACTGAATCCTAAAAGCGAACCAATAGAATGCTCCTTAGAGAAATCAACAGCAAAGGGACACTTGATTTCAGCCTTCATTGTATTATTATTAGGTCGAATGAAGAAGGCGTTTTCATCCAATTCAAGCTTATCTTTAAGGTAAGTATTAATATCAGCAATTTCATAAGTTCCCGACGGAATATCGATTACCTTGAGGGTGTCATTGAAAATGTAATGGAAGAGATTATTGCTCTCGTCTACATTTGGAATGGAATAGAAAGTTTCAAAATTCAGAAGAGCAATTTCATAATAGCCTTTAGGATCAATCCTCAGAGGAGGATTCAGGTAGGAGGTAAGATCAGAATCATTCCCGCTAACAGCAATAGTGTAACTCATTGTGATAGAAATTGCAAGCACAGGTGTCCGCAGATGACTGAGCTGAAACTCTGGTATCTTCTTGTATTATACATCAACTTAACCCCTGTGAGATAGCCTTCTACTTCTTTTGTAGGTTTCAAGTTTCCAAAGCTATCGAAATAAAATGCAATATTGCCCTCCTTCTTTAGAGCAACCCAATGCGTTCCTTCATTATCAGAGGAATCGAGATTCACAATAATCCTCTCTTGGCGGTACGGCTTTGAAGGCAGCTTATCGAGCATATATACACCTCTAAAATGAGGAATTCTTAAACGACGAGCATATAATGTAAGCTCTATGTTACTTAAGGCTTTTTCCGGGACAAGTATAGCCCCCGACCTGAGTTTTTTGAGGACTGTTTCTTGTTCTGGAAATGCCTTCTCCTCAGGCCATTTCCTTTAGTAGTCTTGTTTCCTTTTATGACTTCGGCAGCTTTGGAGGCAACTGCTAAAGATGCGGTCAGTGGTAGCATTGGGAGAAAACCGCCACTTTTCTTCTTTTTAAAATTCATGTTACTTTTCTTTCTCGCTCGGAGTCCTTTTCCTTTGCTTCCATCTCTCTATTATGGCGAGACATTTCTGCAAGCTGCTTATTTGCAGCTTTCTTCTTATTCACTGCCGCTGCAATTTGAGCTGCACCTTCGGCTGCAGCCCCTAAGGCTGCAATAATTGGTATGAGAGGCAGGAATCCCCCATGCTTCTTCTTCCGGGATCCTGCACCAACAGCTACCTTGCCCTTCATAATTGATGTTACCAGCCTAGCAGCCAACTTTTCCCCTAGGCTAGCGTCCGATGATTGAACTCTTTTCCAGGCCTTCTCTGCTAAGATTTTATCAGCAATATTTCTCGAGGCGGAGTCCTTGTGCTCTGCGTAGGCTATGTCGTGAAGTTTACAAGCCTCGTCTAAGGGATTAATTCCGGGGTCTCCTCTCTTCAGACGTTTGTCTAATTTTGTCCCTGGACCGCAATATCTGTAACCAGGTAAATGTACTTCAAACGGTAGGTGGTTAATAAGAAAGTTAAGTATCCCTGATCCTCTAGAGGTCTTATTCCTCCTAGGTCCCATCATAAACTAATCTGTTTAATGATTCACCGTCATCTTTTATACAATAGTCGAATCTCACCTCTCCTTTGAGGAATTTTACAAATCTTAATATCCCGCTTTTTCACGAGTGTATATATAAATATTAGTGATGCACTTAAAAGACAGTTATTAACATGGAGCTTGTGAAGCAAGATTGCTCTCTCCCTATTCAGGTGCTAGACTTTGAAAGTGATTTCAGGCGCGAACGCCATGGGAAGCTCTTTCCTTCCAATGTCAGAGCTCTTATTCTAGGAAGCTCCAGTGCCGGAAAAACCAATGTCCTGCTGAATTGGCTGCTTCACGAAAATGGACTACGCTTTGAGAACGTTTACATATACTCAAAGTCACTTTATCAACCAAAGTATCAATATCTCATAAATCTGCTTGCAGGCGTTGAAGGCATTGCAGTAAATACCTACGAAGATGGAGAAACCGTATTACAACCAACTGATGTTAAAGAAAACTCGATATTTATATTTGATGATGTCATCACTGAAAAGCAAGGAAAGATTGCATCGTTTTACAGCATGGGTAGACATCGCAATGTCGACTCAATTTATTTAGCACAGTCCTATGCCAAAGTCCCGAAACATTTAATTCGCGATAATGCGAACATGATTATTCTCTTCAGGCAAGACAAGTTAAACTTGAAGCATATATATGAAGATTATGTAAACACCGATATGACGTACATGGAGTTTAAAGACTTGTGTAAAAGTGTCTGGGAGTGCGGAACAGAAGGAAGACCTTTCGTGACAATAGTTCCCGAATTCTCTATGAATGGCGGTCGATATAGGAAAGGCTTTGATGTATATATTAAAGTAGAAAAGGAGGAAAATGTCATTTGAGGTTCATCATGAGTATTGATCGGTTCGGAGCACAGAGAGCTCCAACAGCCAAAAGACCCCTTCATCATTTTATTATAAACAGAGATGGGAAAGGAAACTATCAATTCAAGAACAAGAGGCTATGCAATGTTCAGGATCCTGAAGAAGATAATGATGCGAGCACTAAACACTACGTGGATGCACTCGAAAGTAGAATGAATGAGGCTCGTTCTCAGTTAAACAAATTTGCTACAAGGGAAATTGAGTCACAGATAGACAAGAACCTGAAAAAAATCCGAGAAAATTTAAACAGAACTAGCAATGTAATAGATGTACTGTCGCATTCTTCAAGAGAAACTAAAGCATCACTGAGTAATTCTATTACACAAGTTAAAGAAGCCCACCAAAACCTGGAAAATAGTTTAAATATGTTATCAAGTGAAATAAACAACCAGGCCAAAGATATTATTACCAAGTTTGATCGGACAAAAGCAGTTACCGAGCACATCGCTAAAGCAGTGGATACATTGAGAACAGAGCTATCATTAATGAGAGGACAACTTATTATTCAACTACAAGCGTTTCCAGTCAGACATGGAGACAGTGTATACATACTCTCTACAGCTGGCAGGTACTATTCATTTACAGTAGATGGAAGCCTCTTATCATGTGCTATTACGGTACCCCAGCAAGAATTGAGTGGAGATCGTGTACTTCCTCATCATAAAACTGATATTACAATCATTATAAATAAGGATGTCATTAAGACCTTTCCCATAATCATTAAAAAGGGAGATCGCATATCATTCGCTCCACCTTCAAATCGCGCATTGGATCGAGTTACTTTGGATATAATGTTAGTGCTTGTGTATAAACTATTCCCTGCTCCCATGCTATAAATTGAATGCAATATCTTCCTATGAAGCCATTTGCAAAATGGATAGTGAAAGCATAAGACTTAAGGAATCCATAGTCAAGCATTCCAAGGCTATACGAGAAAAGTTGAGGGCTTTAAAGGGTCATCAGTTCGAGACCCGTAAAGTAATGAGTGAGGCTCTTCAACCTGTAACAGAACCTCTGCATGATATATTGCAACTCCAAAAAAAGAATACAGCAAAGGAGGGAAACCAGATAAAAAATAATGAGTCTAACGAGGATGAGAAGAGCGAGAAAATAATCAGCTATCTTCGCAAAGTTCGAAAGAAGGATAGACATGAATTAGATACGTCATATGGCATAAGATACGAAGATGGCAGCTACATGCTAGGAAACAAGGTCATTGACTTTATTAATAATCGAATTCGAGTAGACGAAGAAGCGTATGAGGTTACACCTGGATTAAGTGAACTCATCTTTAAGAGGATCCCTGAGATGCATGTCTATACAGAAGAAGATTTGGATACTTATAGCAAAATACTTAAAACCACTCAGGTGCACCGGCGGAACTACAGCAAGCATGGGCAGCTGAGAGCAGGTAATTCCTACAAGTATAAAAATGTTATACGGCCTTTAATGAAGAAACACAAGGGCTTAGGATTGCAGTGGAAGGAGCATCGTCCTGGTGCAGAGCAAGACTACATCTATTGGATCGACCCCAATGAGCTGGTAAATCGTCTAAGGCTGCTAGTTGCATCTAGGGACGCAGGGAATAACAATCATACCCAAGAAATTGAGGAGATAATTCAGGAACTGAAATCGTCTAAGATTATAGCATGACCCAAGTAAAGCAAAATATAGCTAGTGAACTTCATGCTCCTGCACGGAGAAACTTTCTACGCCGCAAGATTATCAGCAAAGGACTACATGATTTGGTGCAGATCGACCTGGTGGAGATGATACCGCATGCAAAAATCAACAAGAACTTCAAATATATCCTTATTGCAGTTAATTTCTACTCTAAAATTGCGTATGCCGAACCTTTAAAGACAAAGTCGGGGCTTCAAGTTTCAAAGGCTATGGAGGATATACTACAAGATATGAAAACACCTCCCAGGAATATACAGAGTGATAACGGGAAGGAATTTTATAATAAGCACTTTAAGAATTTAATGGCAAAGTATAATATCAATCACTACAGTACCTATTCCAATTTGAAGGCTGCAGCTGTGGAACGGTTAATAAGAACTTTAAAGAATATAATGTATCGAGAATTTCTAGCTCAAGGATCCTACAAGTGGCTAGATCTCTTACCTATAATCATTGCAAAATACAATGATACTTACCACACCACTATCCGCATGAAGCCTCGTAAAGTGCAGAACAATGATCTTCTTTTGTCTGTTTACAACTATAATCAACCACCAAGAGAGAAGAGGAGTGCCAGAAAGTTTAGTGTTGGTGATTATGTGAGGATATCTAAAAATAAAGGACATTTCGAAAAGGGGTTTGAACCGAACTGGAGTGTTGAAATCTTCCAAGCTGCTAAGATGAATC
Organism: Mantis religiosa; assembly: GCA_030765055.1. Lineage (NCBI taxonomy): Eukaryota > Metazoa > Arthropoda > Insecta > Mantodea > Mantidae > Mantis > Mantis religiosa. Next base: position 305,223 of record CM060950.1, on the reverse strand, counting down.
AAACCAATCCTACCACCTATATTCTAAAGGATAAGGATGGCCAGGAAATAAAAGGGGCGTTCTACGGTCATGAACTTCACTCTTCAATCTTTCCTAACGCTTATTTGGTTGAGAAGATTCTTAGGCGTCAAGGAAACAGGATTCTAGTGAAGTGGTATGGTTTCCATAATAACCAGTGGATTGACAGGCAGGATTTATTGTAAAACAATCACATTGAAATAAAGAAAACTGTATTTCAAATTATATATGTGTATTTATTTGTTTAAAAAATCCTTATCCATAAAAATTAAGTACAATATTCTAAAAATATTTATAAATAAAATATTAATGAAATGCAAGTATTTACAAATATTTACAAATGAATTAAATAAATGATTACATAAATAAATATGTGCATATATTCATAGTGTTGAAGATGGGACATCGAGGTTATGATGAAATGGCTCATGAATACCTAAGGGAATAGTGGCCCCACGCAAGTGTTGTATGAGAGCCATCAATAAGCTTACGCTTAGTGTCTCCTCCATGCAATGCAACTTTATTGATTTCGACGGTCGAAACTTCATGTTTGATGCTTCTGAAGCAAATTTGTTTTGCCAAAATTTTTTTATCCAAATCCAGCAGGCACTCGAAATATTTTTCAAATGTGATTGTTCGCATTCCACCTTTGGTAATCCCCTTCGCTTTCATAACTGTTTGCTTGTCAAATTTATAGCTGTAGAGCTTTGCTCTGAGACCAACATACTCCATCATCACCCTTCCGCCCAATTCATCTTTAAACAACCCAATCTTTTTCTTATTGGCTGGCTTTATCCCGTATACATTATCGAGTGCATAATTTGAAGTATCGAAAAGGTGGGGATGCATTTTCATGAACTGATATATATCAGAACTAGTTTCCAAAATAAATGAATCAGTATCCATATAATCCAGGACAATGTCATTCAGCTTGGGTTTCATTACGTTATAAAAAAAATCATACATAATAAACTTTGAAATGTCTAAAATCGCTTGGCCAATATAGATTGGTTTGTTCATGAGGATCTCCTCTCTAGACAACTCTATGCCAACCAAGTTTTCATGGTAAAGAATGCTTCTTATATACGTTGGACGTGCCGTAAATTTCCGCGCTTGTTTCCAGGTACTTACAATGCGGAAATCACGGTGTTTACGCACATTTTCCATGAACTTGACGTACACAGCATTGTTCATTTTCTTCCAGAGGTTTTGACCAAACTTAGAGGTTTCCCTGGCTCGCTTCTCGGCATTAAGATCAATATAAACCTTAAGCCATTTAGCTTGGTCATACGATACCACCCGATGAATATGTCTCAGTAACAGCCCTAATTCTAAGCACTGCTGCAAGGTTTTATAATGCAAGACATATTTGCTTTTGTTCGTGAGACTTGCAATCAGTTTCTTGTATTGGCTGCCGGGTGGTATCTCGCTCTGTGGACAGAGAGGAAGATCATTATGGGCGTCGTGGAGATGGTCAGGATAATCTAGATCCACTTCTAGAACATATCCTCTCTTGGAGTCCTCTGGGATCCTGGCGAAGTTTATGCTGTCTATTTCACTCCTCTCAAGCCATCTCATATTGCCATACGGTAAATTGCTATTCATTGAGCTTCCCTATAAGTTATTAGCATCTAAATATGCTAGAAAGTTCCTTTCCTGTTCAGGTTTATAATCTGACATATATTCGTTGTTGGCTTTGGAGTAGCGTTTTGATGCAGTGCAAAGCCCCCCGCGAATACCTTTCTCGAAAAATTCTAGCATACTCGGATCCGTTAGTAACTCTAGCTCGGCTCCAGTTGTTTTCAGCATGGCATCGAAAGCTAGCGATGGCAAGGTATAGTACCATGCTGGGTCCAAATGGTACATCTCCAGCGACAAGTCTCTAAACTTTTCAAATGCGTCCGCTAAAAGAAGTGTATCGGTCTTTAAATAAAGGTCACTATATTCCCCGAGATTCTTTATGTTGAAGGTGTTCCACACCTTAAGTGCATGGGTATATTCCTCTTCCGAAATGTCATCGAAAAGCTCGATGGGTGGGAGCTCCTCTTCTTTGAGCTTTTCGATAGCATCCAGATATGTATAGGGGAATATTCCCTTGCACTTCATCAATCCCAGATGTTCTGGGTTGGAATACTCAGCATTAGTGACCTTGAAGTCATCATCATCTAGCATATCAGCTAAGCTGGATAACTTGTCATCAAGAAACTTGTAGCTGTCGAGGAGCCTGAATTGTATGCCCCTGTACCTTTTACTGAATGCAATATAGCGCTCCGAACATTGTGCTATACATGAAATATTCCCATCATCATAAGCCATGTGCCTAATCAAGAAGTGGCTATCATAATTGCTTAAGCAATGAAAAAAAATTGGAATGAAATTCGGCAATTTCCTATTCAGATTGCAAGCTTTATGAGCCGCTCCAAGATATGCTCCAGTGATATGGCAATGGTCTCTTACCCTGATATCATATACAGCAAAGCCTTTCCTGCATATATGGCATTGATCAGCATTATTGAAATCCGCCTCATTCAGGGGAGTCATTTGCAGTGGCACAGTTTGCTTGTATACCTCAATGACTTCATCAGCAATCTTCCTAAGTTCAGTGAAGAAGTCATCGAGTGCATTGACACCTCTGAAGAGCTTAAATCTTGATAATGCCTGATCATGCCTACATATAACTTTCAGCGCTATAGATATCGCCTCAT
>CM060950.1:285000-297500 GCA_030765055.1 Mantis religiosa | reverse complement strand
TAATAATAATAATAATAATAATAATAATAATAATAATAATAATAATAATAATAATAATAATAATAATAATAATAATAATAATAATAATAATAATAATAATAATAATAATAATAATAATAATAATAATAATAATAATAATAATAATAATAATAATAATAATAATAATAATAATAATAATAATAATAATAATAATAATAATAATAATAATAATAATAATAATAATAATAATAATAATAATAATAATAATAATAATAATAATAATAATAATAATAATAATAATAATAATAATAATAATAATAATAATAATAATAATAATAATAATAATAATAGTAATAATAATAATAATAGTAATAATAATAATAATAGTAATAATAATAATAATAATAGTAATAATAATAATAATAGTAATAATAATAATAATAGTAATAATAATAATAATAATAGTAATAATAATAATAATAGTAATAATAATAATAATAGTAATAATAATAATAATAGTAATAATAATAATAATAGTAATAATAATAATAATAATAATAATAATAATAATAATAATAATAATAATAATAATAATAATAATAATAATAATAATAATAATAATAATAATAATAATAATAATAATAATAATAATAATAATAATAATAATAATAATAATAATAATAATAATAATAATAATAATAATAATAATAATAATAATAATAATAATAATAATAATAATAATAATAATAATAATAATAATAATAATAATAATAATAATAATAATAATAATAATAATAATAGTAATAATAATAATAGTAATAATAATAATAATAGTAATAATAATAATAATAGTAATAATAATAGTAATAATAATAATAGTAATAATAATAATAGTAATAATAATAATAGTAATAATAATAATAGTAATAATAATAATAGTAATAATAATAATAGTAATAATAATAATAGTAATAATAATAATAGTAATAATAATAGTAATAATAATAATAGTAATAATAATAATAGTAATAATAATAATAGTAATAATAATAATAATAATAATAATAATAATAATAATAATAATAATAATAATAATAATAATAATAATAATAATAATAATAATAATAATAATAATAATAATAATAATAATAATAATAATAATAATAATAATAATAATAATAATAATAATAATAATAATAATAATAATAATAATAATAATAATAATAATAATAATAATAATAATAATAATAATAATAATAATAATAATAATAATAATAATAATAATAATAATAATAATAATAATAATAATAATAATAATAATAATAATAATAATAATAATAATAATAATAATAATAATAATAATAATAATAATAATAATAATAATAATAATAATAATAATAATAATAATAATAGTAATAATAATAGTAATAATAATAGTAATAATAATAGTAATAATAGTAATAATAATAGTAATAATAATAATAGTAATAATAATAGTAATAATAATAATAATAATAATAATAATAATAATAATAATAATAATAATAATAATAGTAATAATAATAATAATAATAATAATAATAATAATAATAATAATAATAATAATAATAATAATAATAATAATAATAATAATAATAATAATAATAATAATAATAATAATAATAATAATAATAATAATAATAATAATAATAATAATAATAATAATAATAATAATAATAATAATAATAATAATAATAATAATAATAATAATAATAATAATAATAATAATAATAATAATAATAATAATAATAATAATAATAATAATAATAATAATAATAATAATAATAATAATAATAATAATAATAATAATAATAATAATAATAATAATAATAATAATAATAATAATAATAATAATAATAATAATAATAATAATAATAATAATAATAATAATAATAATAATAATAATAATAATAATAATAATAATAATAATAATAATAATAATAATAATAATAATAATAATAATAATAATAATAATAATAATAATAATAATAATAATAATAATAATAATAATAATAATAATAATAATAATAATAATAATAATAATAATAATAATAATAATAATAATAATAATAATAATAATAATAATAATAATAATAATAATAATAATAATAATAATAATAATAATAATAATAATAATAATAATAATAATAATAATAATAATAATAATAATAATAATAATAATAATAATAATAATAATAATAATAATAATAATAATAATAATAATAATAATAATAATAATAATAATAATAATAATAATAATAATAATAATAATAATAATAATAATAATAATAATAATAATAATAATAATAATAATAATAATAATAATAATAATAAAAGTGCAAGAAGTTTAATATATATATGTTCCTATGAAAGAATGGTTATATATGAAAGAATGATTGCTTCTAATTCACGCAAGTAATTCTGCCAAGAACAGTAAGAAAAGACCACTTACATTGCAGAGACTGAAGCAACTCGGAGAGCCGAAGCCTGTATATGCAATTGTTGCATTCACACCATTCATCTTCGTCCGGATCTGGCATGGGCTCTGACTCTGGAAACAAGTAATTTGATTATATTACCAGCTAATACTTGTAAAAGACGATCTAATGAAAATATTTTAAATACTAGCCATGGTATAAAGGAAATGAAGAAATAACTAATGTCGAATTCCCTGTCTTATATTCCAGTGTATTATTACTGTACATCCTTCCATGCAGCACCAAATGCTTGAAACAAGTAAGCCGTCTGATTACACTCTATATCTTAGTTGGCTTATATTTCTACATGGAGATAAGCATATTGTTCATTATATATCTATTTATGTTTAACATTCCAATGTATTTGACCAAGAGACTATGTCATTTTTATTACTATTCATTTTGCAGCTTCCAGTTATTTTTACTGCTGTAAAAATCATATGCGAGAAAACATGAAAAATTTTAATTTAAGAAAAATAAATAAAACTAGCTGGATATGAAGATACCCATGAGCCTAAGTAAACAGATATAAACATCTTGTGAAAGAGGATTTTTCATTGAAACTGATAGTTGCATGCAATGGGAGGGAAATTTGTAAAAAAAGAATGCAGTATTACATACCATCATCCGGATTCTGCAACCACTCGAGCGCTGTCCTATAACCGCAATTACAGCAAGCACACCAGTCCCCAACTATAGCTCCTTCTTCAAAGCCTTTCGGCGGAGGGATAACATAATTCGCCTCGGGCAAAATGGGCGACGGTTGGCTAGGCTCCCGTCCCTTTGCCGAAGGCAGGCCGTTCGAAGCTGGGGTTTCATCGGAGTCGCTTGCTGGTGTTTTCCGTTTTCTGCCAGCCGTAGTCAATTTATTGACCCAGTTCTTCTTGGGGTACATTTTGTTTCCTGAAATAATAATAATGTTTAGGGAAAATCATCGACAAATATTAATTTGCCGTATTTAAAAATATATTTTGAGTACAATCAAGTATGATTATAAAATGAATTAGCTTACCTTTTTTATAAATGAAAACTAGATGAATTTCCTGAAATGAGATTGCTCTGGTCTCGGAGGACAGTCTTCTGTTGAATGCGACGAACGGCGTAACGATTGTGTCAGCCTAGCGTTTTTATAGCGGCTTCAAACTCCTCTCCCACTCCAGGTCTACGACGGTCCCCCCACTACAGTCTAGGATGATATTTCTTTCAGTTTTAGAACTCGCCTCCACCAACGCGCATCGAGAACCATTCCAAGAGATATTCCTTCCTTTGTGTCATCTTTTCCTTTTTCATAAATAAAAACGAATAATAAGGCTGGACCATATGCTTTAATTATATTAAGATTTGACTGAAATTAATATGCAAGAACTAAACAAATACATATATATTTCGCTTGACAAAATATACAATTCTGATATTTAGAAAAAGAAAGGAAAAAGTTGTTTACATGAAGAAGCTTATGTTGATTTTATTAGACCACCATGCGAGCAGGCGTATTTAATTAAGCCTTTAGCATGATCTTTAGAGAAATTATAGTATTTTCCTTTGAATAATACATTTGCAACGTTTTCTGTTAGGGAGGTTCAAAATTTAAGTTTGCAGAATCAATTCACACAACTTTCTGCTTTTAAAGTTACTAATTAATTTTTCTAATATTAAAAGACTAATTGGAGGCGTGGCTCGGCAGCCTTTGGTTTCCTCACAGCTGTGGGCCTCATGCCTACCGCTAACTGGGTGACACTGCTGCCTCCTCAAAGCTGGTCGTCCCGAACAGCACCATCGTAGCGGGCTAGTCGATCCAGGTGTACCACCAACATCTTTCCTCGGGGAACCTTCTGGATGCGGTAGACCACGTCGTTAATCCTCTTCACCACCCGGTACGGTCCTTGCCAGGGCTGCTGGAGCTTCGGGCAGCGTCCCTTGGTCCGGGTAGGACGGTACAACCAGACCAGGTGACCAAGCTGGAACCCTTGGCTGTTGGCTTGCCTGTCATACCTGGTCTTCATGCGGTCGCTCGCCTTCTGGATGTTCTGGCGAGCCATCCCGTGCATGTCGTGGAGATGGTCCACCAAGTTCTCCACATACTCGGTCGCTGGCTGTTTCGCTTCCGGAGGGCTTCCAAAAGCCAGGTCACAAGGGAGGCGTAACTCTCGGCCGAACATTAAGTTGGCTGGCGTCATTCCAGTTGTGTCGTGTGTAGACGAGCGATAGGCCAGCAAGAACAGTGGCACCTTGACGTCCCAGTCTCGCTGATGGCTGGCAACGACTTTCCTCAGGTGTTCCTCTAAGGTCTTGATGTACCTTTCGACCATGCCATCCGATTGGGGATGTAGAGGCGTAGTGCGAGTCTTGTTCACCCCAAGCCTTTTTAGTGCCTCCTTCATTAGGTTGGACTCAAAGTTGGTACCCAGATCACTGTGTAGCTCTAACGGCACCCCAAATCGACAGAACACTTGCTCCACGAGGCAGTCTGTGATTGTCTTTGCCTCATGGTACCATCTCTCAGCATCTGCTCGGAGTCTCAGCCAGTAGTAGCGCTGCCGTAGTTTGTCAATCGTTCGGTTCGCTCCCAGGTGTCCTCCCGAAGTACCGGCGTGCACTTCCTCCAGGACTTCCGGGACCTTACTCCGGGGAAGTACCAACTGCTCTCTCTGCGTCTTCCCATTGGGTGATTCCCATACCCGGAACAGCACGCCCTCTCTGGTCTTCAACGAGTCCCATTGGGCCCAGTACGACTTGTAGATGGCGCTCCTCGGTGCGATGTCCTCCCAGGTTGGTCTCATCCCTGCCTCCACTTCCCTCAAGAGTGGCCCCAAGTCTGCGTCCGCCAGCTGCTCCCTCCTCAGGTCTGCGCTGTCCCAGCCTTCAGCAGGCACTGCCACAACTACTCGGACTGCTGCGGCACGCTCCTTCTCTTCCACTCTTGTGCACTGGCCGCACTCTTCTGGACAGGGTCTTCGGGACATGGCGTCTGCGTTACCGTGGCTCTTCCCTCTACGATGTTCCGAGGTGAAGTCGTACTCCTGCAGCCTCTGGACCCAACGTGCTGTCTGGCCTTCCAGGTTCTTTAAGGTCAATAGCCAGGTTAGGGCGGAATGGTCAGTCCTCAGGTGGAATGGCTGACCGTACAGGTACTTGTGGAAGTGCTCCAATGTCTTTACTACCGCCAGTAACTCCCGTCGGGTGACGCAGTAGTTCTTCTCTGCCTTGGATAGCGTCTTGGTGTAATAGGCTATCACCCGCTCAGGGCCGTCCTGGATCTGCGACAGGACACCTCCAATGCAATGGTCGCTGGCGTCGGTGTCCACAATGAAGGCGCCACCCGGTTGTGGGAAACCCAAAATTGGAGCACTGCACAGGTTTTCCTTTAGGTGCTGGAAAGCGTTTTCGGCGTCCTCTGTCCACACATAAGGCCGGTGTTCCTCCGTCAGGCGGGTGAGGGGTTTTGCGATGTTGGAGAACCCCTTTATGAAGCGGCGTTAATAACTGCACAGCCCCAGGAAGCTGCGCCTCTCTTTCCTATCCTTTGGGCGAGGCCAATCTCTCACAACCTGTGTCTTCTCCGGGTCTGTGGCCACTCCGGTTGCCAAGACTATGTGGCCCAAGTAGTTAACTTCCTTGCGGAAGAGCTGGCACTTCTTCGCGTTCAGCTTCAAGTTGGTCGCTTGCAGTCTCTGTAGCACCTTACTCAGATTCTCGAGGTGATCTTCAAAAGTCTTCCCGACGATGATGATATCGTCCATGTATAGCAGGCAGGCATCGTAAGTCAGCCCTCTCATCACTGACTCCATAAGGCGCTGGAAGGTAGCTGGTGCGTTGCAGAGGCCAAAGGGCATAACCGTGAACTGCCAGAGCCCTTGGCCCGTCGAGAATGCAGTCTTCTCCTTGTCGCTCGGGTCTAGAGCTACCTGCCAGTAGCCCGACTTCAGGTTCAGGGTCGAGAACCACTGTGCACCAGCTAGCGTGTCCAGGGTGTCGGCAATCCGGGGTAAGGGAAAACAGTCCTTCCGCTTGACGGCGCTCAACTTTCTGTAGTCTACGCAGAAGCGCAGCTCGCCGTTCTTCTTTGTCACGAAGACTACAGGGGAACACCAAGGTCTGTCAGACTCTTCAATCACTCCCCTGGATCTCATGTCCTCCAGCATGTCTCGCACCGCCGCTTGCTTCGCCAGCGGAACGCGTCTATGTGGTCGCTGAATAGGCCGGGCGTCCCCGGTATCGATGCGGTGAAGCACTTTGTCCGTGCGGCCGTAGTCACTATCACCTTGGCCGAAGACGCGCTGATATCGCCTTTGCAGTTGTCGAACCTTCTCCAGCTGTTCTGTGGTCAGGTGGTCGGCCGCCCTCTCCACCAAGATTTCTAGCCGGGGCCCCAGGGGTTGCTTCGGCGCCGGCTCTAGTGTCTCGTCGATAGCTACACACAGTCCGTTTACAGGCATCTTCTGGTCCAGCATCATGTTCCTGGTTCTCTGGCCCTCCAGTCGCGCCGTCACCACCATCTCGCTCCTCGCGGGAACAACCACGTCTTCGTCCAAGACGACCCTGCAAATTCCAGGGCGCTCTTCGGGTTGACGGAGTATAACCTCTTCTCCGTTAAGCCGCAGGACCTTCTTGCCGACGTCCACCGTCGCCTCATGGCTCCTGAAGGTATCCAGTCCCAGGATCACCTCCTCAGCCACCTTTGCGACGAACACCCACAGACGCACAGCACTCCGTCCCAAGTTCAGCTCCAGCAGGGCCTCCCTCTCCACAGGCAAGGTGTCGCCCGATGCCGTGACAAGCTGGTATGGCCAGCTTGACTTCCTTGTCGGCAAACCCTTCGCCACGTCAGGTCTGATGATGGTCACGGCCGCCTCGGTGTCCACCAGCACGCGGCACGGCTTTCAACCAAGGCCTTGCTAGCCAGCTGCTCGATGGCTATGGCGAACTCCTGCAGCGTATCCCCCGGCTGCTGCGACCTTGCCTTTAGCTGGCTTCGGTATGCTGCGGCTAAGCGGTGGTTCCCGAAGCGATTCTCCAGGGCGTCCCAGATGTCCTTGGGCGCCGCCATCGTCTGCACCGCGTTTAGCACTTCCGCGGCCCGTCCCTGGAGGCTGGCTATTAACTGTGTGGCCTCCTCCTCCGGTGACCATCTGTTGTGCCTGGCCACTGTGTCGAACTGGCGGCGGAAGACTTCAAACGTTGACGCGCCGTCATACTTGGGAGGTTTGACGCGCGCAGATGTTGTGTCGCGTCCCGGCGCGTCGGCCTTCAAATCCTTCAGCTTCCTGCCGACGACGTCCTCCACCATGGCGTTCAGGGACTTGACGCTGCTGTCGGCATTTCCCTTCAGGTTGTTATCGCGGTTAGCAAGGTCTTCGACGTCTTCCACCACGGCGTTCAGGGTCCTGGCGTTTGTGTCTGCTTTTTCCTCTAAATCGTTAAGGCGGTCGTCTACTTGACCCATCCGCTTTCCCAGGTTCGTGACGTCATCCCTCATGCCAGCCAACTGCTCCTCACATTTGGCGGCGAGGACCTCGTTCGCCTCCTTTATTTCCGTGACCAGAATGTCGTTCGCTGCCCTCATTTCCGTTGTCAATTCGCTGTTTATTTGTTTCAGTTCCGCGGCCAGGTTGTCTTTTGCCGCTTCTGTTTTTGCAGCGAGGTTTTCATTTGCCTTCTTCATTTCTTTCAGTTCCGCTAAAATATTTTCTAATGCTGCCTCCATTGTGCTATGTCGCACTTCTGACACCAATTGTGACTTTGTGGGTTCGTGAAATGAAAAGTCCAATTTCACCACTCAAAAATGTTCTTTATTTCCACCGACTTACAGTTAAACACTTGCCAATTACATAAAATTACGTAATGCACACAATTACGATTGACCAGTTCGTCCGTTACAATTGCACTCGTAATTACGTACGGTCTTCTCACTAGCACTGTGTCCTTACACCAAGAACTGACTGACTGTCTCTCTGAAACCCTTTTTATAGGAATGTCACTGTTCTTCTAGAAGTCTCTGGTTTCCCGCAAATCACCCGAACGTTCCAGACCACAGGAGAAGGGGAGAGAAACGTCGAGGGACAGGTGACACTTCTCTAACCACCCCTCAGTTAGTGACAGAGACTAATGGGAGGCGTGGCTCGGCAGCCTTTGGTTTCCTCACAGCTGTGGGCCTCATGCCTACCGCTAATTGGGTGACAATATGCTTTGTGACTGGCCAGTCTTTTGCTCCATTGGTTATTTCTATATATCCAAGACAAACAATCCCTTCACCGTTCAGGATTAGCAAAGGTTGATCTTTATAACTTTCAGGAAAAAGGAGGTTAGCACATTAACAATCAGATTCAGCAAATAACTCCTGTATCTCGGATATGTATAATGTTGAGCTTCCCTGGTTTTATTTTTATTACAAGTATAGGGAATGTGGAAGCACATATCAGTTCTCAGAAAAAATGTTTATTCTGTAAATCGCCTGAGAACGGCTGATCATCTTCTAAGTGTGCTGATAAGTGAAATGTGATCTGATGTAAATGATGAAATATTTAGCTGTACAACAGCATCAAACATTTCACCCAAATTTATGACATAATTGACCTACTGTAAACGATCGACCATTCAAATGTTGTACAATACCATTTTTAAAAAGTTTTCCTATATCTTCTGTCAGTATTAGTTTACACATACCTCTAATATCAGCTTCTGTTTATGTACCTAGAAGTGCGTGAAAGTGCAGATCAGTATTTAAATTTGTGATTTTGTAAGAAAAACTTATATAAGAGCTAAATCTGTTCTAAATTTTATTTTATTTTCTTAATATTTTCATGGTAGCAGTCTTTAAATTAGTGAGGTTGAGCTGCTGCATAGGAAGAACGAAGTTCGTTATGGGGTAGTTTTAATTCATTTCCAAGACTCTAACCCAAACATGTTTCCTGACTATGTTTCTGAGAATTTAATGAACTATTTAGCACGCTTTAAGGAATCATATTTTGTTTCTTGATATCTTTAGTGATTGAAGAAGGTGTGTTTATTGATGTACTGTGGTGATAATTGTGCCGAAATGCATCAACTTAACATATAATGTTTACTTTCAGAAGTGACCTTTCGGGTAACGTTGTGCAAGACGATGAAACTCTCAGTTCGGTGCACACAGAATTGCTAGCCTTAAACCAAAGAAATAAATGTGTTATACAATGAGCAGGGACATCTCATGGATTGCTACATCCGGTAGACCCATTGCTGTTAACATCTCACAGGAGGCTACAGGCCATGGACTGATGGAACCTGGAGAACTACGAAACAGTTCTCGGGTTGAAGTAGCCTCCCCCTACTGGAGAGGAGCTAAGTGGGATATGAATGACCCCTCCTAACAATCAGCCATCTAGTGACCCTAGAGAATACTTTTTCCTTTGAGGAAGCATTCACACATCTTGTCCGGCACCGTTATGCCAAACGAAACCTGGAAGCACATCTAATAAATTAGAAGGAAATTGAATGAAAAGCAAATAAGCAACAGACGACAGTGGAACATCGGTAACTTACCCAGGAGCTGTCGAACTGAGTTGCCCTAGTGCCAATGATGTTAACTCTCGTCTTTTCGTGCGTTTTCTTCAGGATTTTGTACATTAGATCACACTTTTCCTTGGAAAGACAGAAAGTGGAAACCCGGTATCCTCCGTTTTCTACGCTAACGGGCTTCTTCTGTTCCCCAGGTCGTTAATTCAAACAGGGTGGAAGGACGATGGATTTTCTTCCAGTGTAAATTTTTTTAGCATAATTTCCTTCTAAAGGGAAGTAAAGCTGGTGGTTCAGTGTGCTAGATTTACGAAACGTAAAAGAACACCAAGCTTGATAAGCAGACTCCTGAGCAAATTTAAACGGTATCTCACACCAAATATACAATAGGACTCTGAAAACCTCATCAGTGAAAGGGCGTCAGTAAACACTGAGGCACTAATCTCAGTATAAGAAGATTCTGACCGCCGATTTATAAGGGTAACGGCTGATTGCACATATTAAATTGTGCAATAAAGTGGTTCGTGTATTTCAAATTCCCCGGGACTGTAGCATATGGTTAACCCAGAGGAGAAAGGAGTAGCGATATATTGGAACAATAAGGAAAGATAAGCGCTTTATTGACTTCCAACAGATGGCAGTAACAGATATTTATTGAAACAACTAAAACTGAATATCCGTATTTATAAAACAACAATCTTTGAACTTTTGTTACAGAAGCTCCCTTCTCAAGGTAGTACAGTTTGTGGGCAAGTGTCGTAGATGTACAGCACGCAAAAGGACATTATGACTCACAAACAAGCTTTCGAAGTAAATTAAATGGTCCTTCGCGCCAAATATAGATGGCGACCCTAACAACTGCAGCACCTTAAGGGGATCCTACACAAAACAATAAAAAAACTTTTAATTTAAGAAAAAATCAGACCTCCGATTTAGAACCGTTGGGGATTTTTAATGACCGTCAACAGATGTCGGTCACATGCATTTTGCAAAACCATCCGAAAAAAGGAGGAGTAGCTAATTACAATGGAACAATTTTTTTTTTCCTTTTGCTACAGAAACTGAAGCAGAATACATATATCGGCAATATTTGCTCGTGGTTTTTGTGTGTTCTTATGCAATATAAATATAATTAGAAACATACAAGTTGCTCATGGAAATGGATCACGACGGTTATAAAATACGAGGGCTATCCAGAAAGTAGATTACGTTTTGCAATAAAAAGTAAACAAAGTATAGGAAACAAATTTTATTATATACAGATGAAAGCCACACTCAAATACTACTTTTCGACATAGTCACCATTCAAATTAAGGCATTTATCGTAGCGATGTACGAGCTTGGAAATTCCTTCGTCGAAAAATTCGGCCGCCTGCGCTTTCAACCACTTCGTTACCTCTTCTTGCAGCTGTGCGTCGTCATCAAAACGCTGCATAGCCAGCCACTTCTTCATTGCTGGGAATAGGTGGAAGTCGCTCGGTGCCAGGTCGGGACTGTACGGCGGATGAGGAAACAACTCCCACTTAAATGATTCAAGGACTTCACGAGTGACATTTGCCGTGTGGGGCCGGGCGTTGTCGTGAATCAACAAGACCTTAGAGCTCAACATTCCTCTGCGCTTGTTTTGAATGGCTCTTCTGAGTTTTTGGAGAGTTTGGCAATACCTTTGAGAGTTTATTGTAGTGCCTCTTTCCAGGAAGTCCACCAAAATCACACCTTTTCTGTCCCAAAAAACAGTCGCCATCATCTTCCTTGCCGACATTGTTTGCATGCATTTCTTGGGTTTTTGGGGAGAACTTGTGTGCTCCCACTGCATTGATTGCAATTTCGTTTCACAGTTCACGTGTTTCACCCATGTTTCGTCACCAGTAACGATGCGATCGAGTAAAGAGTCACCATCCTTATGGTAAACGTCCAAAAAGTTCAACGCTGCAGCCATTCGCTGATTTTTGTGGTCCTCTGTCAAGATTTTTGGAATCCATCTTGCACAAAACTTGTGGTAACCAAGCTTTTCGCTGATGATTTCGTGCAACAAACTTCGTGAAATTTGTGGAAAACTCAAAGAAAGTTCCGTTATTGTGAACCTTCGATTTTCACGGACTTTAGCATCGACTGTTTCGACAAGTTCGGCAGTCACTATGCTGTGTCTCCCGCTTCGATCTTCGTCGTGAACATTGGATCGGCTATTTTTAAATCTGATGACCCACTGACGCACTCCACCTTCAGTGATAATGCTGTCCCCATACACTTCACAAAGCTGCCGATAGATTTCTATCGGTTTAAAGTTTTTTGCAGTCAGAAACCTTATTACTGCACGCACCTCGCAGCTCGCGGGATTTTCAATTAACGCAGACATTTCAAACCGTCACAGTATCTGAACGGAGCACAGCACAAACCTCTCACTAGCACGGCTAGATGCCGACTGAGCTGTGCAACGCTCTGACCCCAAGATGGCCGCGCTAGCCCCGCCCCTAGCGGAAACAGACGAAAACGTAATCTACTTTCTGGATGGCT
>CM060950.1:0-277500 GCA_030765055.1 Mantis religiosa | reverse complement strand
AGTTAAATGGATAAGGTTTCCCCGGGGTTTTCCCTTATCCTCAATGACGAATGCCGAGTAAATCTAAGCTCTATAGACCCTGGACACATTTGGGCATCATTTCACGCATTTCATTCGCCGTCCGATAGGACTTGATGTTGGAGCACGTAAATTACGTAAAAAGAAAAAAACCTTAAACGAACACATTTTGCATTAAAGAGTAATTCTGAGAATTCTTGTCGTAATATTGGGACGTGCATTTTTTGTAATGACAGCAACGTAAAGATATGGTATTTTTTAAAGTTCTTAGAACCATTCTGAAAAAGCAAAACCCCCGAAGATGTACTAAATATTCCAAATAAAGCGTGGTCCCGTTTCGCGAGGTGAAACATAGAAACTTTTCTCCAGAAATGCCTGATCAAGTTTCAAATCTCGTAATTTGCAGTGAATTTTCGGTACTAATTTTGTTATGGAATACAGTACTTCGGCCAACTTAAAAGAAAAAACCAGCAAGAAAATAACACAAGAAAGGAATAACACTACTGAAAGTTGTATTGTATATATGATTACTTATATATCTGAAGCAGTAATTTTGTTAATATAAATTTAGTATAAACGCATTAATGATTTCAACATCATGAATAGGGCGAACAAGCCTTATGGTATTAACACATATTATTTTACTGCCCAAACTCAGATCATGATTATACCAAATTGCTATAAACTTGCTTTTGCTACTTATTTCATGCACTGCAATTAAATGAAGCCACAGTTATAAACTTTAACCCTTAAAGATCGTTGTTTGACGTATTGCAATGAAACAGGAAGCAATGTTTAATTTGTTACACAAAAGTTGAAACTGTCTGAACACTCAGGAGCACTAGAACAGCTATTTCCCTTCAATACATCTTCAGCTCGGTATTTCTGAGTATTGGGATTCGAAGTCAAATTAATATAGTTTTCTTTCGTTTTATCTTTTCTATGTGCAACAATAAAACTGGATTATAATACACCAAGTATTTTGAATTGTTAATTACTGTACTAAATAACCCCAAACATGTTTAAATTTGTTCCTCTTAAAGTTATGTGGAATTTATTCTAACAGTGTTTTTTATAAGTGCTTTGGTGGTTAACTGCAATGGATATTTAAAATAAAAACCAAATTGCGTCAATGATAACTAAAAGTTGCCAACAAAGGAATAGATAATTTGTGTAATGAACAATCGCAATTAAAAAATGTCATAATTTCTTAAATCTGCATCGAGTGAAAACAGTGTAAGCCATTTTTCTCAACTTCATGACACGTGAGTTAATGAATTATTAAGGAATTTCCAAGTTTATTTTTGTTGTATTTGTCAAAGCAAGCGTCAGTTCATTATCTGGCGTTTTAAGTAAAAATATTAGTAACGCCATTCTCTTTAAACATGAGATTATGACTTGTGATTGTTATTAAATCCATGTGAAGGACATGTCTTGGATTGTAGCTTAACAGCCTTTAAGCTAATGGCGGAAATTGCTACATACAAGGAACGACGTTTGTTATGGGGTCGTTTGAAATTCACTTTCATGATGGTAACACAAGTATATTGACTGGCTATACTTCTGGGAGTTTAAAGAACCATTTATCACGCGTTAGTCAATCATATTGTATGACTTGATGGATTTACCAATTGAACAAGGTGTTTTAATAATGTACTCTGGAAAGTTATCCCAAAACGTATCCACTAATATTAAATAAATACCTTCAGAACTGACCTCCGGCATAACTTTGTACTAGATGATGCAGCTCTGATTTCGATGAACAAAGAATTGCTACGTTCAAACGAAATAAATCAATCGTGTATACCATGAACAGGGACATCTCACGGATTGCTGCATCCGGTATATTGTCACACCCTACATTAGAATAGATTGAAATATTTATTAGCTTTGGGGGGAATCCGTAGCGGTAGAGCTAAACCATCTCAACAAACACTAGTTACACCACGCGGTAGGGTGGACATGTTATTTTACTGATAACTAGCTTACCTGCATGGTGGTGAAAGGTGGAAGGTCCAGCGAAGGAAAACTCACAAATACATTTTAAAAATAGGTTTAATAATTCCAGACAACTTACATTCAATGAGGCTTGTGTTCCGGAGGGTTGCTACAAACACATCCTCTCTCTCTGGTGGCGGCTGGTCGTCTGGTGAAGAGGAAGCCAACCCCCCTCTCCAGCGCAACCAATGAACAAAGATCAGCCAGTGGCGCCAGGTCTGACAACCCATACAGGGTTGCCACACCTCCCCCCGGACCACAAGCTGTTGACCCAGGGTCAACAGAACAATTAATAACAAATGAAAAGAAACTCGCTCGAGTGATGGAACAAAAAAAAATTTGCATACAAACATCACAAACAGTATTACACACATAAATCTTGTCTCTTGACGTTACACATTCGTTTCTTTACTCCAGTGTCTGTCTATAACTTTAATTAAAAAGCCCTAAAGAAAAATAAATGAAGTTCAGCACTTCTCACCACTACTGCACCAAGCAAAAAAAAGTTTCACAACCTGCCTGAACAGTACATTCCATTCCCACTGGTCTCACAAATGTAATAAAAAACTTGAAGCTTGCACTGCAGTCACTGATGAATAAAGACTACTGAATTGAGCACAATTGTACTTGCTCTACACTGAATAACAATGTGGGGCATTAATAGTTCTTCTGCCCCCAACACAGGTACGATGTGACAGCACTAATAGCTGCCAAAGCTCTGACGAACAGTGGTCATAAAGGGCGGACCAGAGCCCGATGACACAAGGCAGTGTGGCAGGTTTAGTACTCCCATGGTGCAAACAGTTCGGCAGGGACAGTGTGGTGCAGCAGGAACGCAGATAAATAGGGCTGGCTTGATACGTATCATCATACTACATTATTTCCAAAAATATAAGTGTACGTCAATTACAGAAGACAACTACATCATTAAAAACAAACTTCACTTCTGAACAATAATAAATAATACAAAAAAATTAGGTACACCCCATCTGGGTAGCAAGATACATGATAAAACTAAGATAATTTCCATCACTCGGCAATATATATATCTTACAAATTTTGACAAGATAAATCAAATAATCTTCACAAAATAATCTTCACAAAAGAATACATAAAACATAGGAATGTCACAATCAAAACTTTACAAAAACCCCTTAGGGTAGAAATAATACAATACACACACAGCACAAAATAATTTGACCTTCCAAAACATTGAATAAAAATATTACAAATTTTCAAAATACCAAAACTTACAATTAGAGGGGTACCCCAAAATATTACACGTGGCCATAAATTTTTTAACAAAAACTGACGTGTACACTTAAACAAAAATGAGCTCAGTTTTTCTCTTTGTTTTACCATTATAATTTCAATCATATTTATTATGTGCGCGCACTACTTAATATCATCAGTACCACTACCTTTCAAATCAACAAAACTACTTACAATCTACTAACATCAACATTTTGCATGCCAACAAAACTACTGTCACATTACTACCCCAACGGAAAAAAAAAATCGTTCTACAACACAATACATAGAACAGAACTGAAAGAAAAATTAAGTTCTGGGGCCTCAAAATTTCACATCCTAGATACACAAAAGAGAAAATATAGTATCATGTCTTAGCCTATTCTAAAACTTTTGTATACATTGAAGGGTACTTTTGCTTTTCAACATAAAACTTAGAATTCAATAAACCATTAAAGCATACTGGTAATCACACAACTCCAAAATATATATCACTCTTAATGCAAAACAATTTTATCAAAATGTTCAAACTATTAGCATCCTGCAATAAAGAGACAAAGTAAACATCTGTACTAGTAATGTGCTATCTCACAAATACCTGGTAACTATGGCGAGGATGACAAACAGAACATCCCCCAGGTCTCAGCTTCATAACAGTCATTCACAAACCTCTCTGTGATTCAGGTTTTCCTCATCATCTTAGCATGCACATTTCAGCACCAATGCTAAACAAAACTCAAAAATACACTTAATTACTTGCATCGATAAGCACATTTCAGCCATTTTATCGAGCCTAAAACACTGGATTAACGGGCACATTACAGCAACCCCATTAACCAGATAAACTTTACCTCTACATCTTTCACATAATCACACATAATTTCATTCATCCTTCTTATCGAGGTAGCACAGCACTATTCCAGAATGTAAACTTAAAATTAATAAACAAAATTTCAATTTCCTAATCATTGCAAAATTTATCATCAAATGAGGTTATTCAACTCAAAACAGTAATTAGGGAACATATACTTTTAATATCAATTAATTGTGACTTTCAATAATAACAATTGTATGTTCAACTTTTGACATCTAATTCATCAAACATCTATCCAAGTATTGCCATTTGCCAATAATATACATCATATTCCAAAACAAAATAGCTTAGCACACTATACACTAAATCTCAAAATTCACACTCAGAAATCAAGGGACAATATACTTTACATACAACCTTTTTACATTTGATGTGACACAAAAGAAAAGCAAAATGCATTTACAGTCTATATGGTCAAACAGGATCAAAATATGGGAATATCCTAGAAACATGTACTGATTGTTCCTTAACTCTAGGAGCATTTGGTCGACGAACCACATAAGTAACAGGAGTAATTTGTCGAACAATTTCAAAAGGCCCAAAATATCTATGAAGCAATTTGGTACATTTTCCCTTTTTCCTAATTGGAGTAAAAATCTTAACAAGCTGACCTACTGCAAAATGAGTATCTCTATGCTTAGCATCATATCTTTCTTTCTGTTTAATCTGTTGCTGATTAATATTATGGATGGCTACTTCACGAGCTTTCTGAATCTCTTCCAAAGTTTGCCAAACAAATAAATCATTTGAAGTGGCCTGAAGTTGCACCTGATTTGGTAAGGAAGGTTCACGACCATATATCAAATAGAATGGTGAAAACTTTGTAGTTTCCTGAACAGAAGAATTGTATGAAAAAATCACATATGGTAAAACATTAGACCAATTGCGCTGATTTGAATCCACAAAATGACTAAGACAATTTAGTAAAGTCTGGTTAAATCGTTCAGTAAGGCCGTTGCATGCAGGGTGGTATGAACTAGTAAAATGAGGGGAAACTGACAAAGCTTTCAAGAGTTCCTGGGTTACTTCACTCAGAAAGACACTACCACGATCAGACAGTAACATGGCAGGGGCCCCATGCCTGCAAATAATCTGATGTAAGATGAACTTAGTAACCTGGGGAATGGTAGCCAAAGAGAGAGGGGCAGCTTCAACCCACCTAGAAGCATATTCTGTAGCAACTATGATATACTTATGACCCGACGTAGAACGAGGCAAAGGGCCTAACAAATCTATTCCCCAACGTTCTCCAATAAAGTTAACTGGAATAGGCTGCAAAAGACCAGCAGGTTTTTGATTCTTAGGTGCCTTCCTAGACTGACAACTTGGACAAGTTTTCACAAAATGCTCAATATCTTTTTTCATACCTATCCAGTAGTATCTTGAATTAATCTTACTAAAAGTTTTAGAAAAACCTAAATGACCAGATAGTGGATCATCATGACATGAGGACAAAATTTCATGCTTTAACACCTCAGGAATGACTAGTAAATGCAAGGGACCAGTAGAACTCGAATTTTTCCTGTACAAGACATCACTTTTCAAAATATAGGTAGAAGCTTGACGTTGAACCTTAGCAGGAGCAGATTCAGGATCCTTAAGGGCATTAATAACTGGAGTCAGAACTGGATCATCATTTTGTTTCTGAGCAACCTCAACTGGTGATAGCAAACAGGTAATTAGCTCATCAAGTTGTTCAATTTGATGCTCTTCAGGCTGTAACACAGGGAACCTTGACAAAACATCTGCGTCATTATGTTTCTTACCAGATTTATAACATATATCATAATCAAATTCCTGTAACTTTAGACTCCATCGAGCCAACCGGCCTGTCAAATCCTTTAAATTGTTCAGATAACAAAGGGAGTGATGGTCTGAAATAACATGCACTTTATAGCCATATACAAAAGTCCTGAAACGTGTTAAACCAAAAACGATTGCCAAAAGCTCTAACTCTGGTACACTGTAATTTCTTTCACATTTTGACAAAGTTCTAGAAGCATATGCAATAGGTCTAAGATTATCATTTACTTTCTGTAGTAAAACACATCCTATTCCTAGACCACTAGCATCAGTGTGTAATTCTGTATAGGCTCCAGGATTATAATGAGCCAACACAGGAGCAGAAACAAGAGAGTTCTTTAACTGCTGGAATGCTGTTTGCTGATCCGGGCCCCAAATAAAACTTTGACTTTTCTTGGTCAGCTGAATCAATGGATGGGCAATGTAAGAGTAATTCTTAATAAATTTCCTGTAGAAATTGAACAAACCCAAAACTTTTCTCACGTCTCTAACATTCTTTGGGCGTGGTAGTTCTTTGATCACTGTAACTTTCTCAGAATCTGGGGAAATTCCATCTTTAGATACTTCAAAACCCAATAACTTTATCTTTTCCATAGCAAAGAAACATTTCCCAGGTTTCAGTTTAAAATTATGCATTTCCAAACGTTGAAAAACAGCTTCTAAGTTTTCTAATAATTCTTCAAAAGTTTTGGCAAAAACAACAATATCGTCCAAATATGCTAAAGCTTTCTTAAATTTCAAGTCTCCTAACAATTTCTCAGCAACAAAACTGAAAAATCTTGGTGCATTAGCAAGCCCAAAAGACAAACGTTCAAATTCATACTGCACTTCATGAGTAACAAATGAGGTATACTTTTTACTATTCTCCTCTAAAGGAATTTGAAAGTATGCTGACAACAAATCTAAGGAAGCAAACCATTTAGCTTCTCCAAGGTAACTAAGGAGGTCATCAATAAGAGGCAAGGGAAAGGCTGAGTTTACTGTAACCTTATTCAGTTGACGATAATCTACACAAAACCGCATAGAGCCATCTTTTTTCTTTACCAACACAACAGGTGATAACCAAGGTGACTGAGAATCTTTAATAATAATACCAGCATTTTTCATTTCCTCTACTTGTTGGGAAATAATCTCTTTCTGCTTATGAGCTACCCTATAGGGTCGTTGCTTAATAGGTTTTTCATCCTTTACCTCTATTTTAAATTCAGCTACATTAGTTGAGCCTAAATCTTGCAATGAAGTGGCAAAAACATGTTCATATTTTAACAACAGATTATGAAGATCTGACTTTTGAGCTTCAGTTAAGTTGGTATTAACATTGAATTCAAACTTTGGAGCGTTCAATGGAGTGACATCCTTAGGTGAAACTGAGTTACTTTGAACAAATGCAACTTCATGAGCATTAGCTAATACAGTTTTAGCAAAAAGTGTTTGAGGAACAGCTGAATTATTATGTACTGGTATCACAAAGTCCTTTGAAGATTTGCAAACTACAGGTGGAATATAAATATTCTTCTTATGCATAATACTGGTAGAAGGCTCGAACATAACCTCATTTGTAATATCAGCTGAAGGCTGCACTGCCACAAAACAAGTAGTAAGCGGTGGCAATTTAACATCTTTTACAACAGAAACTTTATTAACTATCTGTACCTCATCGTTCAATGGAATCACAGCAATATCTGTAAAGGGACCACCACATGTTGTTTCAAAAGGAATGTGTACCATTTCTCCCTCATGAGTTTGAATCTTAACTTCTGCACAAGAATAATCAATGGTAACTTTATGTGAAGTTAGAAAGTCATTACCCAAAATGAGATTATGTGCCAAGTCTTTTACCACTAACACATCTTCCTGAAAAACAAAGTCATTAATTTGAAATTTCAAATTTGTTTGATAAGGCGCATCTAATAACTTGTTACCAGCTGTTTTAAGCAAAATCTCGACAGGTTTCATTTTAGAAATGTCATTCATATGAGCTGCATTCACAATGCTAACTGCACTTCCTGTATCCAACAAAATTGGAAGTTTTGACTCCCCAATGGACCCCAAAATTTGCAAAATTTGACCTGGAAGAGAAACAACATTAGACACAGGTGAACTTACTTTGGGTACCTCTAGGTTATGTCGTTGGAGGCTGGGCCTCTCGAGTTTTTTGAAGCAGATGGTGAAGTCCAGCAATTACGTGCCATATGACCACGCTTGTTGCAATTGTAACACACAATAGGTGCCTGCTGTCTCTTTTCATGATGTCTTGGAGGCTTAAGTGGAGGTGGCTGCACAGTAGATGCAGCAGCAGTGAATTGAGACTGAAGCTGTTGCATTTGGGTAGCAAGTTTAGTGACCTGTTCACTCAATGTGGAAACAACATTAATAACTGGTTCAGAGTGATTTACACTTTCAAACCGTGATAAAACAGGTGCAGATGACACAGGTGGAGAAGTGTAAGTTGATGTTTGTGCTTGTACTAAATGTTGTCTATGTTGCACATAAAAATTAGCTTTATCAACGCTTTTAATAATTTGTAAAACCTCCTCAACTGTTTATGGATTTAATGGGAGCAAACCTTGCACATACTGAGGTTTCAATCCTTTCACTAAGTTTTTTACCTGCTCCATTTGTGTCATTGCAGCGTTAACTTGGTCACACAAGGATAATACATCATAAATGTAATCTAATACAGGTTCATTTTCTAATTGTACCCTCTGCCTAAGTTTAATTTCCAACAATTCATCTTGATTGGACATTTGAAAAGCTGCCAAAAACTGTTGAGTTAGAAAATGCCAATCATGCTCAGGGTGTCTATGGCAAAAAGTTCGGTACCACAGTGCTGCTGTGTCTCGCAAGTAACATGGGAAAAACTTCAACTTTTGTACATCTGACCAACCATTTGCTGTAGAAACTAAGTTAAATTTTCTCAAAAATTCTGAAGGAGATATCAGTGCTATCCTGCCAAAACAGGGTGGATCAATAAAAGGCCGAGAAACTTGCATTGTCTGAGTCTGATTAACATTAGGTGCCATGGATACTTCTAAATTACTAGGTACATGTGCACTTTGATTAGCTAAAGCAGAAGTCGAAGCTATTACATCATGTGAATCCATTGTAACTGGCACATTGGATGATTGCCGCGTTTTCTTAGGCATTTTGACTTACTTTTAAGTAACACTGGACACCAGAATAAAATAAGCAGAATTACCAACTGGAATGAACACAAAAATGAAGTGCATACTTCACAAAAACACCAAAAAAAGAAACTATTTACTTTGAATTTTACTGCCAAAACTCACACAGCGTCCCTTGAAACTCAACACGTGACCACGTGGTGTCCATTATCAATTTCCATGTAGTTATAAAAAAGATTTTAGCACAATATTATGAAATAAGTTTACTATTGAAGAAATCAAATAAAAAACAGACCAAAAGTTAAAGGATTACGAGACGATGACCAGATTAGAATTTCTAACTAATTGAACACCACGCGGTCGGCCATGTTTCCTCCATCTTTCACCACCGTATACATTCAAATTTTTTTTTTCATAAAAACCGGACTAAAGCAAGGAGAAAAAAAATTTGAGATCTTACCCGGCGCCTCCACCAATATGTCACACCCTACATTAGAATAGATTGAAATATTTATTAGCATTGGGGGGAATCCGTAGCGGTAGAGCTAAACCATCTCAACAAACACTAGTTACTCCACGCGGTAGGGTGGACATGTTATTTTACTGATAACCAGCTTACCTGCATGGTGGTGAAAGGTGGAAGGTCCAGCGAAGGAAAACTCACAAATACATTTTAAAAAGAGGTTTAATAATTCCAGACAACTTACATTCAATGAGGCTTGTGTCCCGGAGGGTTGCTACAAACACATCCTCTCTCTCTGGTGGCGGCTGGTCGTCTGGTGAAGAGGAAGCCAACCCCCCTCTCCAGCGCAACCAATGAACAAAGATCAGCCAGTGGCGCCAGGTCTGACAACCCATACAGGGTTGCCACAATATCTATTGTGTTAACACCTCACACGAGGCTACAGCTCACAAACTGACAGAACCTGTGGGCGTACTGAACAGTTATTGGTTCGAAGTACTCTCTCATTACTGGAGCGGTGCTGTGTGGGCCATCAACGACTACTCCAACCAAGCTGCAACAATGACACTAGAAGTTAATCTTTTCCCTCAGCAAGCAACCACCAGCACGGTTATGCCCAATAAAACCTGGAAACATGATTGAAATTTTAGAAGCTAATCGAATAAAACGCGAATAAGGAACGAAACCAGTAGTGGATTGGCTACCTCCCCAGCATTCGCATACCTGATATTGCCAATGATGTTAACCCGTTTTGTAGTGGATTTTCTTTGGTGTTTTGTACATTAGATTGCAATTTTCGGTGGAAACTCAGAAAGGGGAAGCTTGTCTTCCTCCTTGTTCTACGCTTATTTTTGCTTCTCATGTTCCCCACGTGACATCTTCAAACTGGCTCGAAGGGCGATGGACTTTTTTCAAGCGAAAAAATTTAGTATAGCTTCGTTCCGAAGGGTAGTTAATCAGGTGGTTCAGTATGCTATATTTAGAGAACGTAAAAGAACACCAAGCTTGATAAAGAGGCTTCTGAGCAAAATCGAACTGTATCTCACGTCTAGTATACATTAGAACGATTGAGAGCCATATCAAGTAAAGAGCGTGAATAAGCATTTAGGCGATTTCTCAGTTTAAGAGGAAAGCTGATCGCCGATTCATAAGAGCAGCTGCTGATTTCACATATTAAATTGTACAATAAAGTTGTTCGATAGTTTCCAATTTCCCGGCAGGATGGACTTGTGGATAGTCCGGGGGAGAGTGGGGCTGCAATGTATTGGACCAATAAGGAGAGACCAGTGGCTTTATATTGGCAGCCAACAGTTGGCAGTAACAGATATTTATTAACATTTAAATAAAAGTGAATTTCAGCTACTTATGAATCAACAACCTTGTTACAGAGTCTTCCTTCGCAACGGATATAGAGGTGATGGACCAGTATCTTAGATTTACATCGCTCAAAAGACCACCAAGCCTGATAAACAGGACATTGTTTAAAATTAACCACTCCTTTGAGCCCAATATAGATGACACTCTATGAACTGCAGCAGCTAAAGCGAATCCGTAAATTAAATTAAAAAAGCATAGAACTTTATCAGTTTGACACTACACCTGACCTCCGGTTTGGAAGATCTGCTCCTGATTTCACAAAATAATTTTCTGCAATAAGGCAGTTTGTTCACAGCAAGCTTTCCGGCAATGGATGGCACACCTAAAGGTGTAGGGTTGTTTTGTGTTGAGTCGATTCACCAACATCGGCTCCTGATCACTGTCAATACATGTCGGGAGCATGCATTCTGTAAAACAATCCCAAAAATACATATTTATTTATTATAAACGGGCAACTTTTACCTTTTGTTACAGAGACTTTAGTGAAATACAAATAGTGGCAGTATTTGCTCATAATCTTTGTATGTTCCTATGTAATGTAAGTTTAATTAAGAATATAATAAGTCCATAAGACGCAGTAATAAATAATAAATAATAAAAACTGTTCATTCATATAGTGTACTTAACACTACTATTATGAAACGTATCCTCTTTGTTTGAACCATCACCGGAAACTAACAATCTACCGCTATGGGGAACCATACACTATGCTGGCATAACTTCCACATACTTTAGTATTCTCTCACGTCACCCGTTCCTCTAGAGTATAAACATATAACGTCTTCTTTAGTCATAAGTCCTGAGATCCACACCGAGCCTTTTTGTAGAGCCAAAACTTTTGTGCATGATCACAATAGTAGGTAGAAGGGTTTCTTCTGGATCAATTTCAAGGTCATTCAGGCGTCTGTATGTCTGGACACCTGTCAAGGTCATGCAGGAGTAAACATGTTTACTCTTGGATGACCTTGAAGCGTATATGTCTAAGACCGAGTTCAAGGTCATATAGGAAGTAAACAGACGTTTTAAGACCAATTTCAAGGTCATCTAGGAAGGAAACATACGTTTAAGAGTAATGTCAACGATATCCAAGCGTCTCCAACCAGGCGTGCAAGGCCTAGTTGTGTATGATGGGCTGATTTTAAACAAAGGAGAGGGGAACTGGGGGAGAACCTCTGCATGACTGTTATTTTAAAACAAAATGACAAATGGTGTTGGGTCGGGGGCTATTGCTTTTGTGAAGATATAAGAAATAAACTGTTTCACATAACAAGTATTATTCTTTCTCAAGAGGGCAAATTCTGTTCTATTTAACACTTGCAGTCTTAACATTAGCGTCCGCCACTGACCCTGGCTCTGAAAACATGTTTGTGTACACGGCAACACTTAGGTCGTCCAATGGGTGGACGGAAAACCCTCCCTTCTACTTTAACTGAGGCTATGGCCATGCATCGCTCCCCGCTCCTGAAATCCCTCCGCCACTATTGTAAGAGTATATATAAGACTCCGGAGCTCGGCACGTCATATTAGTTCGTGGATTCGCTCAGTGTATTTATTTGCTATGTCTGATATGTCAGATCTGTGGAGTGAGTGCGGACAGGAGGCGTATGATTACGCGAATTTCCACAAGGAGCTATGTAACGGTCTTATGCATTCAATCGTGTGCAAAAGACCTTCATACCATGATCAGATGTCGTCTCGCGAAGTATGTACAGAGAATTGTTCAGTCTACAGAAGGCGATACATGTAACTATAATAATTATTAACTTTTCTAGAAAATCCATTTCCGATTTTCATTTAACTAGAAAAAGTAATGGAAAAATATTATTATTCTAGGCAAGAGTCGGTTCATGACCAAGAACATAGCGGTGTTGATGAGGTTGATGGATGCACTTCGAGTCACGAGGCCATACATCACTCTGAATACTGTAATGGTGATACCCATGCCACCTTGTGCACGCAGCCCGAGGTTCATGAGCGCATGTACTCCTACTTCTTCTGCAATGAGAACTGCAGCGTGAATAAGCGCAGACAGAGACAATCAAAGTAAGTTGAAGTGAAAAAAAGAAGTTTGTGTCTCTTTCCATATTGATACATAGAAATATGTAATTTCATGAAAAAAACATTACTTGTTACAGGATTCGAAGGACAGATCGAGATCCTAGGCCTGTTATCGATGAGGACATCACCAGTGATGAGGATGAAAAGTGTGAGCAGAGTGCAGAGAGATTTAGGCAACCTTTAGATGACTGCATGCCAGATCACAGTGGTGAAGCTATCGAGAATGTTACTCCCGAGCGGACCCCAACCATGAAAACGGGCGCCCTCAAAGGATCAATGTAAGTATTCTGGTCATGCACCTTAGACAAAGAAACTGTTTCACTGATCGTGTGTTATTCTTTTTCAAGAGTTCAACTGTTGTGCTATTTAATACATGCAATGTGCTCTGTTTCAGGTCCCCTATAAGGAAGCCAGAAAATAAGGGAACCAAAAATAATTTTGCTGATCTCCAAAGGAGGCTGACACTTCTAGAAGAGCGAATGACGTCGCCAGCTACCCCCACGAGTAATGCAAGTAGCTCCCGTGTGCCAAGACGTCTCAACCTCTGAAAGCATTAGAGGGAACGACTCAGTATAAACCTTCACAGAGTTCTTAGAAAAAAAAACCGAGAAGCATCACACCCGCAATCATGCTCCGCGATGTTTACATATCCGAATGTTATAGTGTCAACATAGGGCTAATCTATCACATCCCATCTCTGATCATAAAGAATACAGACAGTGACAATTTTGTGTATATGACAGCACAAGACTCGGAAATAATCAGAAATAGTCTTCATGAACTCGAAGTATTCTTCAAAGGAAAAAAGTATAAGTGTAGTGATTACAGTGAAAACATTGTATATTCATATAATGTCATTGTGTTTATGGAAGATGAAAGAGTCAGATTGTTGAATACAGTTTTAAATAGCGGTGAAATACTTTTAAATTTTTCTGAATTTTTTCGGTTAAAAAGGTTAGAATCTTATATTCAAAGACATTTAATCAATCTAGCTCAGTGTAATGAAATAGCATATGTAGGGACAAGGAGATGGAGAAGGATGGCACTGGAAATGTACAATGATATTTAATAAAAAGAAAATGATGTTCATCTTATATATCTTTTTTTATTCACTTGAATTCCTATTAACCTTCATTACAAGAATCCATCCTAGAATTAAATTAAGGACTGCATCACATGAGTGAGGGGCTTGTAAGTGAAAACTCTGTCAGGTATTATCAGACAGTACAGAGCAGTTTGTGCAGGTATGTTTGCACTAGCTTGAATTTCAAGTCTAATGTTGACAGCACCATTTACAATCTCCTCAGGCTGATGCGAGCAGTCTATGACAAATAATGGCGCATGTTTAAGTAAATCTTTTCTCTTCAATAGAGGGTAATTGTCTTTCCCATAGTAAGAGTTTTGAAACTTTGAATACATTTCGTATAAAGTAACAAACCTTGAGTTCTCAAAGTCCAAGTTCATATCATGATAGGGATAACACTCACTATTGAGATAAAGTCTCAAGTTAGTTATGTTACAATGATCAAACTCCGAACAGTCCTTCATTGCATTATTCGCTCTTGACGTCTGGGCGCCTACAATAACAAATCTCGGTTTCTCCGGTTTCGAAGTTGTTGCAACGTTCCATGTAAATGATCTTGTTTGCGGTACAGCAGGTTGAGTATGTAGGTCCATGGTTCTAAATGCAAGATGCAGCGGTCTATCTGCCTTGACGATCTTGAGGATTTCTACCTTTTCAGCATCAGAAAGGCGAATTACAGGCATCCTCCATTCAATGCGAGTTAACTTAACACTAGCAGTTCCTTCTCCTTCAGGTGCCAGAATGCAGTTCTTAGAGTCCTTAGATCGAATGAGCACCAGCTCAAACTTGCTATTAAGAACGAGGTCCTTGTGGTCATCTGCAAATCCCAGAAGCATTGATAGGGGCACTATGGCATTAAATGCTCCACTTGTTGAATGCACAATTTCCAAATCTTCTCCAGGATAGCACCATCCAGCATTGAGCAGACGATTCGATTCCATAGGGTTGAGAGCAGCATAGTTGCACATAGTCGTTGAAATGCCGGGATTTCTTGTTCTATCTATAGAAGTTCCATTCAGGTCTAGACGAATTTCATCAAACATAAATGCCAAGGCATTATTAGTTAGCTTCGCTAGTGGAGGTGTTGCATTAGTTCTAGAAATAGATCCCTCAATGTAGAGATAACTCCGGTTAGGCAGAGTATATAAATCTTCTGCTTTACAAGGGATCCTAATCTCATCATTAGCGTCCAGAGCCGATGTATTATACGGAAGAAATACATGTTCCTCTTCTTTAGCAATCTTGTCATCAAAGGAAGGCGTTTCTGTTACATTAAAGATGTCCATTACAGAATACTAAAGCCCAAAGCTTCGAGGAACTTCTTGTTGCTTGATGTTAACACTCTGATCAACAAAGGACGAGTACGCTGAATACGAGCTGGTACTGTCTTATTATATACTTTCCGATGGCTTCTTCTAAAATCTATTCCCATTTCGGCGAATGTGAAGACGTATGCTTATATCCTCGTTTCTAAAGTTGATGCTATCTCCGTTCTGGTCGACCACCCGAAGAGTGATTTGGTCGATAAAGTTGGTGTCTATGATAGGTAGGTAAATAGGGTTTGGGGGCTCTTGCGAAATGTGATATCCTGGAGGGACAGAAGGGAAAAATTCGTAGATGGAATGTCCTCTTTTACCATCGATGAAAGAGCCTGTAGCAATACTGCACTCGATTCGAATGATGCTCACCTTAAATATGTTTACTAGGAAATCGGATTCAGTCAGTTGGTTAGGAGCAATAACTGTCTTTTCACTGAATCCTAAAAGCGAACCAATAGAATGCTCCTTAGAGAAATCAACAGCAAAGGGACACTTGATTTCAGCCTTCATTGTATTATTATTAGGTCGAATGAATAAGGCGTTTTCATCCAATTCAAGCTTATCTTTAAGGTAAGTATTAATATCAGCAATTTCATAAGTTCCCGACGGAATATCAATTACCTTGAGGGTGTCATTGAAAATGTAATGGAAGAGATTATTGCTCTCGTCTCCATTTGGAATGGAATAGAAAGTTTCAAAATTCAGAAGAGCAATTTCATAATAGCCTTTAGGATCAATCCTCAGAGGAGGATTCAGGTAGGAGGTAAGATCAGAATCATTCCCGCTAACAGCAATAGTGTAACTCATTGTGATAGAAATTGCAAGCACAGGTATCCGCAGATGACTGAGCTGAAACTCTGGTATCTTCTTGTATTATACATCAACTTAACCCCTGTGAGATAGCCTTCTACTTCTTTTGGAGGTTTCAAGTTTCCAAAGCTATCGAAATAAAATGCAATATTGCCCTCCTTCTTTAGAGCAACCCAATGCGTTCCTTCATTATCAGAGGAATCGAGATTCACAATAATCCTCTCTTGGCGGTACGGCTTTGAAGGCAGCTTATCGAGCATATATACACCTCTAAAATGAGGAATTCTTAAACGACGAGCATATAATGTAAGCTCTATGTTACTTAAGGCTTTTTCCGGGACAAGTATAGCCCCCGACCTGAGTTTTTTGAGGACTGTTTCTTGTTCTGGGCATGCCTTCTCCTCAGGCCATTTCCTTTAGTAGTCTTGTTTCCTTTTATGACTTCGGCAGCTTTGGAGGCAACTGCTAAAGATGCGGTCAGTGGTAGCATTGGGAGAAAACCGCCACTTATCTTCTTTTTAATTTTCATGTTACTTTTCTTTCTCGCTCGGAGTCCTTTTCCTTTTGCTTCCATCTCTCTATTATGGCGAGACATTTCTGCAAGCTGCTTATTTGCAGCTTTCTTCTTATTCACTGCCGCTGCAATTTGAGCTGCACCTTCGGCTGCAGCCCCTAAGGCTGCAATAATTGGTATGAGAGGCAGGAATCCCCCATGCTTCTTCTTCCGGGATCCTGCACCAACAGCTACCTTGCCCTTCATAATTGATGTTACCAGCCTAGCAGCCAACTTTTCCCCTAGGCTAGCGTCCGATGATTGAACTCTTTTCCAGGCCTTCTCTGCTAAGATTTTATCAGCAATATTTCTCGAGGCGGAGTCCTTGTGCTCTGCGTAGGCTATGTCGTGAAGTTTACAAGCCTCGTCTAAGGGATTAATTCCGGGGTCTCCTCTCTTCAGACGTTTGTCTAATTTTGTCCCTGGACCGCAATATCTGTAACCAGGTAAATGTACTTCAAACGGTAGGTGGTTAATAAGAAAGTTAAGTATCCCTGATCCTCTAGAGGTCTTATTCCTCCTAGGTCCCATCATAAACTAATCTGTTTAATGATTCACCGTCATCTTTTATACAATAGTCGAATCTCACCTCTCCTTTGAGGAATTTTACAAATCTTAATATCCCGCTTTTTCACGAGTGTATATATAAATATTAGTGATGCACTTAAAAGACAGTTATTAACATGGAGCTTGTGAAGCAAGATTGCTCTCTCCCTATTCAGGTGCTAGACTTTGAAAGTGATTTCAGGCGCGAACGCCATGGGAAGCTCTTTCCTTCCAATGTCAGAGCTCTTATTCTAGGAAGCTCCAGTGCCGGAAAAACCAATGTCCTGCTGAATTGGCTGCTTCACGAAAATGGACTACGCTTTGAGAACGTTTACATATACTCAAAGTCACTTTATCAACCAAAGTATCAATATCTCATAAATCTGCTTGCAGGCATTGAAGACATTGCAGTAAATACCTACGAAGATGGAGAAACCGTATTACAACCAACTGATGTTAAAGAAAACTCGATATTTATATTTGATGATGTCATCACTGAAAAGCAAGGAAAGATTGCATCGTTTTACAGCATGGGTAGACATCGCCATGTCGACTCAATTTATTTAGCACAGTCCTATGCCAAAGTCCCGAAACATTTAATTCGCGATAATGCGAACATGATTATTCTCTTCAGGCAAGACAAGTTAAACTTGAAGCATATATATGAAGATTATGTAAACGCCGATATGACGTACATGGAGTTTAAAGACTTGTGTAAAAGTGTCTGGGAATGCGGAACAGAACGAAGACCTTTCGTGACAATAGTTCCTGAATTCTCTATGAATGGCGGTCCATATAGGAAAGGCTTTGATGTATATATAAAAGGAGGAAAATGTCATTTGAGGTTCATCATGAGTATTGATCGGTTCGGAGCACAGAGAGCTCCAACAGCCAAAAGACCCCTTCATCATTTTATTATAAACAGAGATGGGAAAGGAAACTATCAATTCAAGAACAAGAGGCTATGCAATGTTCAGGATCCTGAAGAAGATAATGATGCGAGCACTAAACACTACGTGGATGCACTCGAAAGTAGAATGAATGAGGCTCGTTCTCAGTTAAACAAATTTGCTACAAGGGAAATTGAGTCACAGATAGACAAGAACCTGAAAACAATCCGAGAAAATTTAAACAGAACTAGCAATGTAATAGATGTACTGTCGCATTCTTCAAGAGAAACTAAAGCATCACTGAGTAATTCTATTACACAAGTTAAAGAAGCCCACCAAAACCTGGTAAATAGTTTAAATATGTTATCAAGTGAAATAAACAACCAGGCCAAAGATATTATTACCAAGTTTGATCGGACAAAAGCAGTTACCGAGCACATCGCTAAAGCAGTGGATACATTGAGAACAGAGCTATCATTAATGAGAGGACAACTTATTATTCAACTACAAGCGTTTCCAGTCAGACATGGAGACAGTGTATACATACTCTCTACAGCTGGCAGGTACTATTCATTTACAGTAGATGGAAGCCTCTTATCATGTGCTATTACGGTACCCCAGCAAGAATTTAGTGGAGATCGTGTACTTCCTCATCATAAAACTGATATTACAATCATTATAAATAAGGATGTCATTAAGACCTTTCCCATAATCATTAAAAAGGGAGATCGCATATCATTCGCTCCACCTTCAAATCGCGCATTGGATCGAGTTACTTTGGATATAATGTTAGTGCTTGTGTATAAACTATTCCCTGCTCCCATGCTATAAATTGAATGCAATATCTTCCTATGATGCCATTTGCAAAATGGATAGTGAAAGCATAAGACTTAAGGAATCCATAGTCAAGCATTCCAAGGCTATACGAGAAAAGTTGAGGGCTTTAAAGGGTCATCAGTTCGAGACCCGTAAAGTAATGAGTGAGGCTCTTCAACCTGTAACAGAACCTCTGCATGATATATTGCAACTCCAAAAAAAGAATACAGCAAAGGAGGGAAACCAGATAAAAAATAATGAGTCTAACGAGGATGAGAAGAGCGAGAAAATAATCAGCTATCTTCGCAAAGTTCGAAAGAAGGATAGACATGAATTAGATACTTCATATGGCATAAGATACGAAGATGGCAGCTACATGCTAGGAAACAAGGTCATTGACTTTATTAATAATCGAATTCGAGTAGACGAAGAAGCGTATGAGGTTACATCTGGATTAAGTGAACTCATCTTTAAGAGGATCCCTGAGATGCATGTCTATACAGAAGAAGATTTGGATACTTATAGCAAAATACTTAAAACCACTCAGGTGCACCGGCGGAACTACAGCAAGCATGGGCAGCTGAGAGCAGGTAATTCCTACAAGTATAAAAATGTTATACGGCCTTTAATGAAGAAACACAAGGGCTTAGGATTGCAGTGGAAGGAGCATCGTCCTGGTGCAGAGCAAGACTACATCTATTGGAACGACCCCAATGAGCTGGTAAATCGTCTAAGGCTGCTAGTTGCATCTAGGGACGCAGGGAATAACAATCATACCCAAGAAATTGAGGAGATAATTCAGGAACTGAAATCCTCTAAGATTATAGCATGACCCAAGTAAAGCAAAATATAGCTAGTGAACTTCATGCTCCTGCACGGAGAAACTTTCTACGCCGCAAGATTATCAGCAAAGGACTACATGATTTGGTGCAGATCGACCTGGTGGAGATGATACCGCATGCAAAAATCAACAAGAACTTCAAATATATCCTTATTGCAGTTAATTTCTACCCTAAAATGGCGTGTGCCGAACCTTTAAAGACAAAGTCGGGGCTTCAAGTTTCAAAGGCTATGGAGGATATACTACAAGATATGAAAACACCTCCCAGGAATATACAGAGTGATAACGGGAAGGAATTTTATAATAAGCACTTTAAGAATTTAATGGCAAAGTATAATATCAATAACTACAGTACCTATTCCAATTTGAAGGCTGCAGCTGTGGAACGTTTAATAAGAACTTTAAAGAATATAATGTATCGAGAATTTCTAGCTCAATGATCCTACAAGTGGTTAGATCTCTTACCTAAAATCATTGCAAAATACAATGATACTTACCGCACCACTATCCGCATGAAGCCTCGTAAAGTGCAGAACAATGATCTTCTTTTGTCTGTTTACAACTATGATCAACCACCAAGAGAGAAGAGGAGTGCCAGAAAGTTTAGTGTTGGTGATTATGTGAGGATATCTAAAAATAAAGGACATTTCGAAAAGGGGTTTGAACCGAACTGGAGTGTTGAAATCTTCCAAGTTGCTAAGATGAATCAAACCAATCCTACCACCTATATTCTAAAGGATAAGGATGGCCAGGAAATAAAAGGGGCGTTCTACGGTCATGAACTTCACTCTTCAATCTTTCCTAACGCTTATTTGGTTGAGAAGATTCTTAGGCGTCAAGGAAACAGGATTCTAGTGAAGTGGTATGGTTTCCATAATAACCAGTGGATTGACAGGCAGGATTTATTGTAAAACAATCACATTGAAATAAAGAAAACTGTATTTCAAATTATATATGTGTATTTATTTGTTTAAAAAATCCTTATCCATAAAAATTAAGTACAATATTATAAAAATATTTATAAATAAAATATTAATGAAATGCAAGTATTTATAAATATTTACAAATGAATTAAATAAATGATTACATAAATAAATATGTGCATATATTCATAGTGTTGAAGATGGGACATCGAGGTTATGATGAAATGGCTCATGAAGACCTAAGGGAATAATGGCCCCACGCAAGTGTTGTATGAGAGCCATCAATAAGCTTACGCTTAGTGTCTCCTCCATGCAATGCAACTTTATTGATTTCGACGGTCGAAACTTCATGTTTGATGCTTCTGAAGCAAATTTGTTTTGCCAAAAATTTTTTATCCAAATCCAGCAGGCACTCGAAATATTTTTCAAATGTGATTGTTCGCATTCCACCTTTGGTAATCCCCTTCGCTTTCATAACTGTTTGCTTGTCAAATTTATAGCTGTAGAGCTTTGCTCTGAGACCAACATACTCCGTCATCACCCTTCCGCCCAATTCATCTTTAAACAACCCAATCTTTTTCTTATTGGCTGGCTTTATCCCGTATACATTATCGATTGCATAATTTGAAGTATCGAAAAGGTGGGGATGCATTTTCATGAACTGATATATATCAGAACTAGTTTCCAAAATAAATGAATCAGTATCCATATAATCCAGGACAATGTCATTCAGCTTGGGTTTCATTACGTTATAAAAAAAATCATACATAATAAACTTTGAAATGTCTAAAATCGCTTGGCCAATATAGATTGGTTTGTTCATGAGGATCTCCTCTCTAGAACACTCTATGCCAACCAAGTTTTCATGGTAAAGAATGCTTCTTATATACGTTGGACGTGCCGTAAATTTCCGCGCTTGTTTCCAGGTACTTACAATGCGGAAATCACGGTGTTTACGCACATTTTCCATGAACTTGCCGTACACAGCATTGTTCATTTTCTTCCAGAGGTTTTGACCAAACTTAGAGGTTTCCCTGGCTCGCTTCTCGGCATTAAGATCAATATAAACCTTAAGCCATTTAGCTTGGTCATACGATACCACCCGATGAATATGTCTCAGTAACAGCCCTAATTCTAAGCACTGCTGCAAGGTTTTATAATGCAAGACATATTTGCTTTTGTTCGTGAGACTTGCAATCAGTTTTTTGTATTGGCTGCCGGGTGGTATCTCGCTCTGTGGACAGAGAGGAAGATCATTATGGGCGTCGTGGAGATGGTCAGGATAATCTAGATCCACTTCTAGAACATATCCTGTCTTGGAGTCCTCTGGGATCCTGGCGAAGTTTATGCTGTCTATTTCACTCCTCTCAAGCCATCTCATATTGCCATACGGTTAATTGCTATTCATTGAGCTTCCGTATAAGTTATTAGCTTCTAAATATGCTAGAAAGTTCCTTTTCTCTTCAGGTTTATAATCTGACATATATTCGTTGTTGGCTTTGGAGTAGCGTTTTGATGCAGTGCAAAGCCCCCCGCGAATACCTTTCTCGAAAAATTCTAGCATACTCGGATCCATTAGTAACTCTAGCTCGGCTCCAGTTGTTTTCAGCATGGCATCGAAAGCTAGCGATGGCAAGTTATAGTACCATGCTGGGTCCAAATGGTACATCTCCAGCGACAAGTCTCTAAACTTTTCAAATGCGTCCGCTAAAAGAAGTGTATCGGTCTTTAAATAAAGGTCACTATATTCCCCGAGATTCTTTATGTTGAAGGTGTTCCACACCTTAAGTGCATGGGTATATTCCTCTTCCGAAATGTCATCGAAAAGCTCGATGGGTGGGAGCTCCTCTTCTTTGAGCTTTTCGATAGCATCCAGAT
This sequence comes from Mantis religiosa, assembly GCA_030765055.1. Classification (NCBI taxonomy): domain Eukaryota; kingdom Metazoa; phylum Arthropoda; class Insecta; order Mantodea; family Mantidae; genus Mantis; species Mantis religiosa. The sequence goes on along the minus strand of CM060950.1, from coordinate 254,873 downwards.
ATGTATAGGGGAATATTCCCTTGCACTTCATCAATCCCAGATGTTCTGGGTTGGAATACTCAGCATTAGTGACCTTGAAGTCATCATCATCTAGCATATCAGCTAAGCTGGATAACTTGTCATCAAGAAACTTGTAGCTGTCGAGGAACCTGAATTGTATGCCCCTGTACCTTTTACTGAATGCAATATAGCGCTCCGAACATTGTGCTATACATGAAATATTCCCATCATCATAAGCCATGTGCCTAATCAAGAAGTGGCTATCATAATTGCTTAAGCAGTGAAAAAAAATTGGAATGAAATTCGGCAATTTCCTATTCAGATTGCAAGCTTTATGAGCCGTTCCAAGATATGCTCCAGTGATATGGCAATGGTCTCTTACCCTGATATCATATACAGCAAAGCCTTTCCTGCATATATGGCGTTGATCAGCATTATTGAAATCCGCCTCATTCAGGGGAGTCATTTGCAGTGGCACAGTTTGCTTGTATACCTCAATGACTTCATCAGCAATCTTCCTAAGTTCAGTGAAGAAGTCATCGAGTGCATTGACACCTCTGAAGAGCTTAAATCTTGATAATGCCTGATCATGCCTACATATAACTTTCAGCGCTATAGATATCGCCTCATGCTCTTGTATGGATCGGGTCCAGCTCTCTGCGTCTGAGGGCTCGCATGAGTGAACCTTCCTCAAAACAGATTCGATATCTGCATAAATAACAAACGGTACAGGAGCAGACTTGGAATATGCATTAAACGACAAACTCTCACCCTGCGCAGGCATTTTGAGTGTCTGACATTTCTTGCATTTCAGTTTATGCAATCTCAAGGCATCCTCATTAGGACACCTTGTCATGCATGCCTCGCATAGCCACATTTTCTTGTGTTTTGCAGTTATCTGACTTCTAATAAGCCTCGATATGTCGGTAATGAGGCAGTAATGAGACTTCTCGCCATCATCGATGATCAGCAGGTTAACCTGGCTAGCCTTCCTCTCAGATGGTTTGCGAATAGACTCCACCGAACTGTTAGCATTCAGAGCAAATACAGCTATAGACACATTTGGATTTTGCTTCTCAAAGCGCTCTATTTCATCGAGTGGGAAGGGGAAGGTAATTCCTTCATAATTGAACGCTTTGAATAGCAAATCTCTAGGATACGATGAAGCACGGCATCTATTTAACTTGGCGGGATATTTTGAAGCCAGCATGCACCAAGCGAAACAAAAATCATCATTGTTCTTAATTTTGACAACAGCTTTCTTCCGCTTAATGCATGCAGGCAATTCAATATACCCTGAAGCGCGAAGAGGATTGTATTCTGCTGCGCTGTTAACCAGCGAGTGGATTGCGAACAAAGTCTTTGAACTGGCTTGGCCTTCAAAACAGTCTAAGTTTTCTAGAATTTCAATTTTCATTGCATAGAAAATATCATCCACGCTAGATGTTTGTTGGATCTCTTTGGTCCTGGAATTAAAATAAACCGATTCCACTTTTTCATGATCAGGCGTTTGAATTAAATATGAGACGTTCAGTGAGCAACTCATTTTTAATCCAGACATGCTTCTCTTTAAGGTGGATTCAATTTGTCTAATAACAAGACTCTTGCATTCATCCAGAAACTCACTGGGGTCCATTATTCCAGCCGTATTTTCAATTTTGCTATTGAAAATACGACCCTTGAATGCTGACTCTAAAGTTTTGCATTCTAAGTCAACATGATCGCTTCCAACTACCCTTTTTGCCGGTGATGATGATGATGAGGATGGCCTGCAAAGGCCTGATGGCCCCGCCACTGCTTCCTCCTCCCTCAGGTTTCTAGTGCTGTTGGCGGTTGCCGGAGGGAGGTTCTTATCCTCACCAACCACGTGACGGGGCCTCTTGGAGTCTCGGGCCGAAACCTCAGGTATTGCTGAGCGCTGAAGCTCCTGCTGCATGGTGAGAGGTTCAGCACCTTTAATACAAGAAACAGTCAACCATTACACACTAGTAAAGAAAACCAATAATCTTGGTCCCAGTTATCCGTAAATAATAAGACATTCAGTACGTTTATTATTAGTAGTAGTAATAATAATAATAATAATAATAATAATAATAATAATAATAATAATAATAATAATAATAATAATAATAATAATAATAATAATAATAATAATAATAATAATAATAATAATAATAATAATAATAATAATAATAATAATAATAATAATAATAATAATAATAATAATAATAATAATAATAATAATAATAATAATAATAATAATAATAATAATAATAATAATAATAATAATAATAATAATAATAATAATAATAATAATAATAATAATAATAATAATAATAATAATAATAATAATAATAATAATAATAATAATAATAATAATAATAATAATAATAATAATAATAATAATAATAATAATAATAATAATAATAATAATAATAATAATAATAATAATAATAATAATAATAATAATAATAATAATAATAATAATAATAATAATAATAATAATAATAATAATAATAATAATAATAATAATAATAATAATAATAAAAGTGCAAGAAGTATAATATATATATGTTCCTATGAAGGAATGGTTATATATGAAAGAATGATTGCTTCTAATTCACGCAAGTAATTTTGCCAAGAACAGTAAGAAAAGACCACTTACATTGCAGAGACTGAAGCAACTCGGAGAGCCGAAGCCTGTATATGCAATTGTTGCATTCACACCATTCATCTTCGTCCGGATCTGGCATGGGCTCTGACTCTGAAAACAAGTAATTTGATTATATTACCAGCTAAAACTTGTAAAAGACGATCTAATGAAAATATTTTAAATACTAACCATGGTATAAAGGAAATGAAGAAATAACTAATGTCAAATTCCCTGTCTTATATTCCAGTGTATTATTACTGTACATCCTTCCATGCAGCACCAAATGCTTGAAACAAGTAAGCCGTCTGATTACACTCTATATCTTAGTTGGCTTATATTTCTACATGGAGATAAGCATATTGTTCATTATATATCTATCTATGTTTAACATTCCAATGTATTTGACCAAGAGACTATGTCATTTTTATTACTATTCATTTTGCAGCTTCCAGTTATTTTTACTGCTGTAAAAATCATATGTGAGAAAACATGAAAAATTTTAATTTAAGAAAAATAAATAAAACTAGCTGGATCTGAAGATACCCATGAGCCTAAGTAAACAGATATAAACATCTTGTGAAAGAGGATTTTTCATTGAAACTGATAGTTGCATGCAATGGGAGGGAAATATGTAAAAAAAGAATGCACTATTACATACCATCATCCGGATTCTGCAACCACTCGAGCGCTGTCCTATAACCGCAATTACAGCAAGCACACCAGTCCCCAACTATAGCTCCTTCTTCAAAGCCTTTCGGCGGAGGGATAACATAATTCGCCTCGGGCAAAATGGGCGACGGTTGGCTAGGCTCCCGTCCCTTTGCCGAAGGCAGGCCGTTTGAAGCTGGGGTTTCATCGGAGTCGCTTGCTGGTGTTTTCCGTTTTCTGCCAGCCAGAGTCAATTTATTGACCCAGTTCTTCTTGGGGTACATTTTGTTTCCTGAAATAATAATAATGTTTAGGGAAAATCATCGACAAATATTAATTTGCCGTATTTAAAAATATATTTTGAGTGCAATCAAGTATGATTATAAAATGAATTAGCTTACCTTTTTTATAAATGAAAACTAGATGAATTTCCTGAAATGAGATTGCTCTGGTCTCGGAGGACAGTCTTCTGTTGAATGCGATGAACTGCGTAACGATTGTGTCAGCCTAGCGTTTTTATAGCGGCTTCAAACTCCTCTCCCACTCCAGGTCTACGACGGTCCCCCCACTACAGTCTAGGATGATATTTCTTTCAGTTTTAGAACTCGCCTCCACCAACGCGCATCGAGAACCATTCCAAGAGATATTCCTTCCTTTGTGTCATCTTTTCCTTTTTCATAAATAAAAACGAATAATAAGGCTGGACCATATGCTTTAATTATATTAAGATTTGACTGAAATTAATATGCAAGAACTAAACAAATACATATATATTTCGCTTGACAAAATATACAATTCTGATATTTAGAAAAAGAAAGGAAAAAGTTGTTTACATGAAGAAGCTTATGTTGATTTTATTAGACCACCATGCGAGCAGGCGTATTTAATTAAGCCTTTAGCATGATCTTTAGAGAAATTATAGTATTTTCCTTTGAATAATACATTTGCAACGTTTTCTGTTAGGGAGGTTCAAAATTTAAGTTTGCAGAATCAATTCACACAACTTTCTGCTTTTAAAGTTACTAATTAATTTTTCTAATATTAAAAACAATTTCAGTTTAATGCCCTTATTATGTGCATATTTATTTAAAAACCTCTGCTTGAGATTCGAACCAAGGTCCTAGTTGCGTATATACACTTTATTTCATTGTATTATCAATATTCAGCGTTACAGCTATCCCATCTGAACCGGTAATTGAACTATGGATCTCTAGGATACCGAATCATAAAGCTTTTCCAGCATATGTTAACTGAAAATACTTGTGGTTTTGTCTAAATTAGGAAATAGATCAGCATTACAGAATTCCAATGGCGATGGGATTCGAACTAGAGACTCCTGGTATTTTGCATAAAGCCAGTAGATGCTATTAAATACATGAAATTTATAACATTTTTCGAAGTCACTGTCTTAAGCAGTTTCGGAGTTATGATAGTAAATGACCTCATTTGCAAGCGGGTCTCGATCCCTGGATCAGCAGTAAAGTTCAATCGCACCTTAAAGCATATGCGCCTTTTGCTTTAAAAAAGTAATTAGGTTTCACTGTCATCTCCTTTTCTTTAATTTTGTAAGGAATTGTTAGGAAATGTCTAAGAGGCCCAAAAACAAACGTGTTGCTGCAGGTCACTTTCACTACAGTTGTTTAACTCTTAGTGTTGCAAGAATACGCATAGTCCAAGAATATCTATAGAGTTGTTATTGTCATAAAGGTTTTAAAGTGGCATGTCATTTCAGTGTTCCGACAAATGGTCCTTGTACTCAAGTGGCGGCCTCATTACCATCACAGTAGTGTTAGGGGGATGTGATAATTAGGTTACTTTGTAAACCAAATAGCGGCATTAACTTGTGCTCAAGCGGCGGCTTGCTAAGGTTTGAGTTAAGAAATCGTGGATTGTTTCCATATGAGTAACATCGCATGGTTTCATTTTTAGTCCTGAAAACTAGGAATGCAAATACTTGTATGTGAGGGATATATGTACCTATTTAAAGGATATAAAGTTATCAGACACTCTCAGCTCACAAACGCTAGAAAAACAATCAATTATTTTTCTATTGCGGAGGCATTTCTCATCTATATAAATACATTTTTCTCCCGCCATCATGAATTGGCATTTCAAAAAAAAAAAAAACAAAAAAAAACAAACAAACAAACAAATTACATTTTGGAAACGTGGTGTGACTTCACAACTTCATATAAACACACATATTTCCATATCATGTTTCAGAGCCAGTACACATTTACGGGCTGCTAATTTTAAAACCTAGTGAGCGTTCACTAGAGGTGTCGCAAGACGAGCAGTCGATTTCAGGAACTTTGAGAAGCTTTCACATTACCACCTACATTACCATCTCTGTTTCCAGAGCCTGGGTCAATGGTGAATGCTAATATTAAAACCTAAGTGTTGCCGTGTACACAAACATGTTTTCAGAGCCAGGGTCAGTGGCGGACGCTAATGTTAAGACTGCAAGTGTTAAATAGAACAGAATTTGCCCTCTTGAGAAAGAATAATACTTGTTATGTGAAACAGTTTATTTCTTATATCTTCACAAAAGCCATAGCCCCCGACCCAACACCATTTGTCATTTTGTTTTAAAATAACAGTCATGCAAACACCACAGAGGTTCTCCCCCAGTTCCCCTCTCCTTTGTTTAAAATCAGCCCATCATACACAACTAGGCCTTGCACGCCTGGTTGGAGACGCTTGGATATCGTTGACATTACTCTTAAACGTATGTTTCCTTCCTAGATGACCTTGAAATTGGTCTTAAAACGTCTGTTTACTTCCTATATGACCTTGAACTCGGTCTTAGACATATACGCTTCAAGGTCATTAAACATGTTTACTCCTGCATGACCTTGACAGGTGTCCAGACATACAGACGCCTGAATGACGTTGAAATTGATCCAGAAGGAACCCTTCTACCTACTCACAATTATGTGTAACGAATAGTACTTTCTCTACATATTGTAGTTAACGTTATCTACGTTAGAAAACTTGGACTTTAGGGCTACTGCAATTTTAGAACAGAGTTTTTTGTTGTTGTGCTCCAATTCAGTCCACCTTTGATTTCTCCGAAAGCATATTTGTTTTTAGGGATACAGTTCTTGTACTAGAGCATTAATTGTTAAGATTCTAATATCCATTTTCGAGACATCAGCCATTTGCAATATCCCCTTAGATGAAGATTTCAGTTATTCAACACTTGGTGATTTAGTGGACAGAATTAAACTTTTTTCGGTTTTTTCTGCTTCTAATTTTTTGAATACATAAGAGAGATACCAAAGCTTACTTGAAGCAAAACCAGTCGAAGAAGAAATTGAATCAAATGAGACTTCTCATAAGCTGTTATATACTATAATCTTAGTTTGAATTTTATATCCTTATAAAACATATTCAAACTCTGAATTGTTTTTGCTTCTCCCTTATCATGGAACGAGCACGTAAGGACCTGTCCGGTGTTCAGTTGATGATATGTTCTAGAACTGCATTGCTACAAATGCTAACACTGATTATGTGAGTTTTTCTCTGAACCTCAAATTGGTTTTCAGGTGCACTTTGGGACAAGTAGCTGCAATAGCCGCGCTTGTTAAACCAAGAGGTAATGAAGCCGCCATTCATTCATAGTTTAACGTAGGCCTTTGTGGAAAGTTGGTTTGAGAAAGTATTGTGAGTGTAATGTTCCTTCTCGCAGTTATAAGCGGGCCCCAAATTTTGATGAACTAAAAACGCCAATAAAATGATCTAACACAGTGACTTAAATATGTTTGCCTTCATTTGAGAGTACGAGAGTACAACACAATGCTCACTTTTGTACCCTAAGAAGTGCAATTAAAGTCTTACAGTAATTTAAACTCGAGTATTTATATCCCAGGAAGATGAACGTGTAAAAACAATTTTAGCTTCCTTAGAATTATTGTAATTGGTAACATGCACCTTGCTCAGGTTCTCGAAAGTTTGGGAACGCCTGTTGTTGGAGAGGAGTATTTTTGTTACTCTGAAAATGTCCTTTCCAAATCAGCTGATGCTACTGGAGGAAAATTGAAACAGCTTTAGAGTTTACAAAGTAGTTACATTTAAATATGTATGGTTGGAGAACGCATGCGCTCATGAACATGGACAATTCTACGAGATGTACTTTTATCTGAGCTAGCGTCCCTCCAAATAAACGGTTAACAATTAAGCAACAATGTCGTACAAGATGCCGACAATTGATAGTACTCCAAAAATTCATTAATGCCGTAGGCGAGAAGCCTTTATAAATACTCCCCACAAAAGACTTCCTTTCCTGCAATCGCTAATACTCTTTGGTTCTATAGTTTCTTTATGTATATGTCTTATGTACCTTTGTTTACACTGAACAGAAAACAACTACTGTGAAGCTATGTCCACAGTACATATTTAAAATTTGTTCGAAAACTTCATGAGTAATTACAAATGTTTATAGTGATGGACGATTTCACTGGTAGAGACATCTATTGACTAGGAGACACTACATTAACGTGTAATCAGTTTCAGCCCTAGCGGGGAAACAATAAACTAACACACTTTGCATACGATGTATTACCAGGGCCAGCATTTTGTTGAGGTCGCTTTTTTCTTTGATCCTCATTACTTACATTACGTTTGTTGTTCGGGAGAGGAGTAAACCTAAAACGAAATATGTAAAGTGTTTTTCAAAGTGGTACATTCCACGACCGAACAGGACAGTATCTGTTAAGATGGGGTCAATATAGCGCACTCTCTCGGTACATAGCAAACCTAAAAGATGTCAGCACCTGTAACAGTAGTCCATGATATAATCGCAGATAGCGTTGTTGTTGAAACATTCCCACTCCTATGTATCTTTAAATGGACTGGCCTAACTTTTGTACCTAACATTTTGTGGTAGAGAAGGTAAAGAAATAAATAAACTAATATCACTTACATTAAATTAATAACTTATAAATAAATTACGCTAATAAAAACTTGTTTTCCGTTATAGTTTAAGCAAAAAATCGACATATTCCTTTAAATGAGTTTCTCCACCGGCTCTCTGGTAATATTCATAATTTTTCCTAATAGCTATTGTGGTTCTATCAGCTTCATGATAATCGGGATAAACGTTTGTGAAAATCGTTGAATTACAGATTTGTTTGTAGATAACATCGGAATAATACAACAGAGCAAGCTTAAGGGATTGTAGAAAGATTTAAGCGTTGGTCGCTAGGTAATGCCTTTCCAATTTCCTTGTTTTAGCATAATCATTTAAAATTTAAATGGATAACAAAGAATGTCTGGAAAGTGATACTTTAGAAAGAAGGTTTGACATAAATTGTGTGGGTTAACGACATTTAGTTTTTTCTGTTGGAAAATTTTGTCAATCTCTTAGGTTAGCTAAATAGACGAACGTGATATTTAGTTTAGTTCATAGGCTATAAATATTCCACTAACACAAACAAGGTACTGTTTGTCAAAGAAACAATTCCTGTGCTACTTTTTAATTTGAAAGCGCGTATTCCTGTTTATATCTCAACACCAAAGTTAAGCTAGTTAAGTGTGATGGCATCCCTCCAAATTTGCAACGTGCTAGAAAAGTAAAAGCAATTGAATTTACCATATATTCGGTTGTAAAGTAACTGTTATTCTTTAAACCTAAAACCAAAACTGAATACAACAACACTATAAGTCACAAGTTACTCTTCTAGCTAGCTGCTATCCAGGTCAGGAATACTAGAGTTTTTGAGGAATCCTATAACACTCTAAAATTCCTTAGGAAAGACATCAAATACTCTATTTATGCAACACTCACGTACTTTGCTAGAAGGTTCCGATAAACTTACCAAAATTTAAGCAGGCAGAAATGTAACCTTAGGATTAACGCAGTGAATGAGTGAATTAGTAATCAACTGTTGCTTTAAAACTGTTTGTACATTTCAAATTTATCGCTGATGGACTGACTGGTGATTAGCAAGGGGTGTAGGTTCCCTCCCAATGGTTCGTTTGTGTCATGCTCAGGATATTGCCTGTGAAAAGATGGCAGCATCATGCCCTTGAATGTGAATGTAACTTTTAATCTATATTTCACTACTCATACTTCTAGGGCTATTAGCTATAATTGTCGTACAGAGCTCGTATGTAAAACTTGACAGTATTCGGCAATAGAGTCGTCATTAAGGACTGACAATCCATATCGCTGTTCTGGAACGTATTTCCCAAATTAAACGATTTGAGCGCTGCATGTGCTCAATGTTGCATTTACTGTACCACATGAGTAAAACACTACAATTGGCCGAATGTATCCTATTTGAGACGAATTTTAAATGCTGACCACAATGTCTACCAAGTGCGTAGAATAGAAACTCCCTAGGTTCTTGAATGTCACTATAAAAACACTGCATGTGGTCAGTACAATTACATGCTCACGCTAGATGGCACTAGAGAGATCGTACGTTAAGATCTAGAATGTCTGTAGTACACCGCTAGGTGTATTCTAACAAATGAAAAACAAACATATATCGATGAAAAAAATGTGATATACTTCATCATGTTACACATATAACGTACTCTTCATGAGTACTATTACTGTTGTGGACCATATCAGAGTATAATCAAGGGGTAAAGTCATCTTATTTGTTCCGAAATTACAAAGCAGTAAATGATATTTTAACGTAATACTCGCGATAGGTACATATAAGCAACAGGAAAGAACTGAAATCATTCTCAATAAGACCTGTTTATTGACAGGACCGTATAGACGTAATAAATAGGTACAATAACGAAAATGATAGCCTGACATAACCTGAAGTTTTCCTGCATTGCATATACATTTACCTTTTAAACTCTTTTATTTAGTCTAGAAGTTAGTGATGAAATGTGGTAAGGAAATTGTAGAGGGAAACAGCATTACTTTCCGGGTAGTTTTATGAACCACATTACATAGTTATTGCTGCAATAATAAGGCGTCCTCTTCTTTATTTATATAATGTCATTATATCGAACTACTAAGATTAAACCGTCGATATGACTTAACGTTGGAGGACGAAAAATCACAACAAAAAAAAAAAACAAGATTAGATCTTATAGTTTGGCACTTAAGCGAACAGCCCGCCTCGGAGGCGTAGCTGGTAGCATGTCTACCTCACGTTCAGGAGGTCCGGAGTTCGAATCTCGGTCAGGTTGATTTAAATGGATAAGGTTTCCCCGGGATTTTCCCTTATCCTCAAAGACGAATGCCGAGTAAATCTAAGCTCTATAGACCCTGGACACATTTGGGCATCATTTCACCCATTTCATTCGCCGTCCGATAGGACTTGATGTTGGAGCACGTAAATTACGTAAAAAGAAAAAAACCTTAAACGAACACATTTTGCATTAAAGAGTAATTCTGAGAATTCTTGTCGTAATATTGGGACGTGCATTTTTTGTAATGACAGCAACGTAAAGATATGGTATTTTTTAAAGTTCTTAGAACCATTCTGAAAAAGCAAAACCCCCGAAGATGTACTAAATATTCCAAATAAAGCGTGGTCCCGTTTCGCGAGGTGCAACATAGAAACTTTTCTCCAGAAATGCCTGATCAAGTTTCAAATCTCGTAATTTGCAGTGAACTTTCGGTACTAATTTTGTTATGGAATACAGTACTTCGGCCAACTTAAAAGAAAAAACCAGCAAGAAAATAACACAAGAAAGGAATAACACTACTGAAAGTTGTATTGTATATATGATTACTTATATATCTGAAGCAGTAATTTTGTTAATATAAATTTAGTATAAACGCATTAATGATTTCAACTTCATGAATAGGGCGAACAAGCCTTATGGTATTAACACATATTATTTTACTGCCCAAACTCAGATCATGATTATACCAAATTGCTATAAACTTGCTTTTGCTACTTATTTCATGCACTGCAATTAAATGAAGCCACAGTTATAAACTTTAACCCTTAAAGATCGTTGTTTGACGTATTGCAATGAAACAGGAAGCAATGTTTAATTTGTTACACAAAAGTTGAAACTGTCTGAACACTCAGGAGCACTAGAACAGCTATTTCCCTTCAATACATCTTCAGCTCGGTATTTCTGAGTATTGGGATTCGAAGTCAAATTAATATAGTTTTCTTTCGTTTTATCTTTTCTATGTGCAACAATAAAACTGGATTATAATACACCAAGTATTTTGAATTGTTAATTACTGTACTAAATAACCCCAAACATGTTTAAATTTGTTCCGCTTAAAGTTATGTGGAATTTATTCTAACAGTGTTTTTTTTAGTGCTTTGGTGGTTAACTGCAATGGATATTTAAAATAAAAACCAAATTGCGTCAATGATAACTAAAAGTTGCCAACAAAGGAATACATAATTTGTGTAATGAACAATCGCAATTAAAAAGTGTCATAATTTCTTAAATCTGCATCGAGTGAAAACAGTGTAAGCCATTTTTCTCAACTTCATGACACGTGAGTTAATGAATTATTAAGGAATTTCCAAGTTTATTTTTGTTGTATTTGTCAAAGCAAGCGTCAGTTCATTATCTGGCGTTTTAAGTAAAAATATTAGTAACGCCATTCTCTTTAAACATGAGATTATGACTTGTGATTGTTATTAAATCCATATGAATGACATGTCTTGGATTGTAGCTTAACAGCCTTTAAGCTAATGGCGGAAATTGCTACATACAAGGAACGACGTTTGTTATGGGGTCGTTTGAAATTCACTTTCATGATAGTAACACAAGTATATTGACTGGCTATACTTCTGGGAGTTTAAAGAACCATTTATCACGCGTTAGTCAATCATATTGTATGACTTGATGGATTTACCAATTGAACAAGGTGTTTTAATAATGTACTCTGGAAAGTTATCCCAAAACGTATCCACTAATATTAAATAAATACCTTCAGAACTGACCTCCGGCATAATTTTGTACTAGATGATGCAGCTCTGATTTCGATGAACAAAGAATTGCTACGTTCAAACGAAATAAATCAATCGTGTATACCATGAACAGGGACATCTCACGGATTGCTGCATCCGGTATATCTATTGTGTTAACACCTCACACGAGGCTACAGCTCACAAACTGACAGATCCTGTGGGCGTACTGAACAGTTATTGGTTCGAAGTACTCTCTCATTACTGGAGCGGTGCTGTGTGGGCCATCAACGACTACTCCAACCAAGCTGCAACAATGACACTAGAAGTTAATCTTTTCCCTCAGCAAGCAACCACCAGCACGGTTATGCCCAATAAAACCTGGAAACATGATTGAAATTTTAGAAGCTAATCGAATAAAACGCGAATAAGGAACGAAACCAGTAGTGGATTGGCTACCTCCCCAGCATTCGCATACCTGATATTGCCAATGATGTTAACCCGTTTTGTAGTGGATTTTCTTTGGTGTTTTGTACATTAGATTGCAATTTTCGGTGGAAACTCAGAAAGGGGAAGCTTGTCTTCCTCCTTGTTCTACGCTTATTTTTGCTTCTCATGTTCCCCACGTGACATCTTCAAACTGGCTCGAAGGGCGATGGACTTTTTTCAAGCGAAAAAATTTAGTATAGCTTCGTTCCGAAGGGTAGTTAATCAGGTGGTTCAGTATGCTATATTTAGAGAACGTAAAAGAACACCAAGCTTGATAAAGAGGCTTCTGAGCAAAATCGAACTGTATCTCACGTCTAGTATACATTAGAACGATTGAGAGCCATATCAAGTAAAGAGCGTGAATAAGCATATAGGCGATTTCTCAGTTTAAGAGGAAAGCTGATCGCCGATTCATAAGAGCAGCTGCTGATTTCACATATTAAATTGTACAATAAAGTTGTTCGATAGTTTCCAATTTCCCGGCAGGATGGCCTTGTGGATAGTCCGGGGGAGAGTGGGGCTGCAATGTATTGGACCAATAAGGAGAGACCAGTGGCTTTATATTGGCAGCCAACAGTTGGCAGTAACAGATATTTATTAACATTTAAATAAAAGTGAATTTCAGCTACTTATGAATCAACAACCTTGTTACAGAGTCTTCCTTCGCAACGGATTTAGAGGTGATGGACCAGTATCTTAGATTTACATCGCTCAAAAGACCACCAAGCCTGATAAACAGGACACTGTTTAAAATTAACCACTCCTTTGAGCCCAATATAGATGGCACTCTATGAACTGCAGCAGCTAAAGCGAATCCGTAAATTAAATTAAAAAAGCATAGAACTTTATCAGTTTGACACTACACCTGACCTCCGGTTTGGAAGATCTGCTCCTGATTTCACAAAATAATTTTCTGCAATAAGGCAGTTTGTTCACAGCAAGCTTTCCGGCAATGGATGGCACACCTAAAGGTGTAGGGTTGTTTTGTGTTGAGTCGATTCACCAACATCGGCTCCTGATCACTGTCAATACATGTCGGGAGCATGCATTCTGTAAAACAATCCCAAAAGTACATATTTGTTTATTAAAAACGGGCAACATTTACCTTTTGTTACAGAGACTTTAGTGAAATACAAATAGTGGCAGTATTTGCTCATAATCTTTGTATGTTCTTATGTAATGTAAGTTTAATTAAGAATATAATAAGTCCATAAGACGCAGTAATAAATAATAAATAATAAAAACTGTTCATTCATATAGTGTACTTAACACTACTATTATGAAACGTATCCTCTTTGTTTGAACCATCACCGGAAACTAACAATCTACGGCTATGGGGAGCCATGCACTATGCTGGCATAACTTCCACATACTTTAGTATTCTCTCACGTCACCCGTTCCTCTAGAGTATAAACATATAACGTCTTCTTTAGTCATAAGTCCTGAGATCCACACCGAGCCTTTTTGTAGAGCCAAAACTTTCGTGCATGATCACAATTATGTGTAACGAATAGTACTTTCTCTACATATTGTAGTTAACGTTATCTACGTTAGAAAACTTGGTCTTTAGGGCTACTGCAATTTTAGAACAGAGTTTTTTGTTGCTGTGCTCCAATCCAGTCCACCTTTGATTTCTCCGAAAGCATATTTGTTTTTAGGGATACAGTTCTTGTACTAGAGCATTAATTGTTAAGATTCTAATATCCATTTTCGAGACATCAGCCATTTGCAATATCCCCTTAGATGAAGATTTCAGTTATTCAACACTTGGTGATTTAGTGGACAGAATTAAACTTTTTTCGGTTTTTTCTGCTTCTAATTTTTTGAATACATAAGAGAGATACCAAAGCTTACTTGAAGCAAAACCAGTCGAAGAAGAAATTGAATCAAATGAGACTTCTCATAAGCTGTTATATACTATAATCTTAGTTTGAATTTTATATCCTTATAAAACATATTCAAACTCTGAATTGTTTTTGCTTCTCCCTTATCATGGAACGAGCACGTAAGGACCTGTCCGGTGTTCAGTTGATGATATGTTCTAGAACTGCATTGCTACAAATGCTAACACTGATTATGTGAGTTTTTCTCTGAACCTCAAATTGGTTTTCAGGTGCACTTTGGGACAAGTAGCTGCAATAGCCGCGCTTGTTAAACCAAGAGGTAATGAAGCCGCCATTCATTCATAGTTTAACGTAGGCCTTTGTGGAAAGTTGGTTTGAGAAAGTATTGTGAGTGTAATGTTCCTTCTCGCAGTTATAAGCGGGCCCCAAATTTTGATGAACTAAAAACGCCAATAAAATGATCTAACACAGTGACTTAAATATGTTTGCCTTCATTTGAGAGTGCGAGAGTACAACACAATGCTCACTTTTGTACCCTAAGAAGTGCAATTAAAATCTTACAATAACTTAAACTCGAGTATTTATATCCCAGGAAGATGAACGTGTAAAAACAATTTTAGCTTCCTTAGAATTATTGTAATTGGTAACATGCACCTTGCTCAGGTTCTCGAAAGTTTGGGAACGCCTGTTGTTGGAAAGGAGTATTTTTGTTACTCTGAAAATGTCCTTTCCAAATCAGCTGATGCTACTGGAGGAAAATTGAAACAGCTTTAGAGTTTACAAAGTAGTTACATTTAAAGATGTATGGTTGGAGAACGCATGCGTTCATGAACATGGACAATTCTACGAGATGTACTTTTATCTGAGCTAGCGTCCCTCCAAATAAACGGTTAACAATTAAGCAACAATGTCGTACAATATGCCGACAATTGATAGTACTCCAAAAATTCAATAAATGCCGTAGGCGAGAAGCCTTTATAAATACTCCCCACAAAAGACTTCCTTTCCTGCAATCGCTAATACTCTTTGGTTCTATAGTTTCTTTATGTATATGTCTTATGTACCTTTGTTTACACTGAACAGAAAACAACTACTGTGAAGCTATGTCCACAGTACATATTTAAAATTTGTTCGAAAACTTCATGAGTAATTACAAATGTTTATAGTGATGGACGATTTCACTGGTAGAGACATCTATTGACTAGGAGACACTACATTAACGTGTAATCAGTTTCAGCCCTAGCGGGGAAACAATAAACTAACACACTTTGCATACGATGTATTACCAGGGCCAGCATTTTGTTGAGGTCGCTTTTTTCTTTGATCCTCATTACTTACATTACGTTTGTTGTTCGGGAGAGGAGTAAACCTAAAACGAAATATGTAAAGTGTTTTTCAAAGTGGTACATTCCACGACCGAACAGGACAGTATCTGTTAAGATGGGGTCAATGTAGCGCACTCTCTCGGTACATAGCAAACCTAAAAGATGTCAGCACCTGTAACAGTAGTCCATGATATAATCGCAGATAGCGTTGTTGTTGAAACATTCCCACTCCTATGTATCTTTAGATGGACTGGCCTAACTTTTGTACCTAACATTTTGTGGTAGAGAAGTTAAAGAAATAAACTAATATCACTTACATTAAATTAATAACTTATAAATAAATTACGCTAATAAAAACTTGTTTTCCGTTATAGTTTAAGCAAAAAATCAACATATTCCTTTAAATGAGTTTCTCCACCGGCTCTCTGGTAATATTCATAATTTTTCCTAATAGCTATTGTGGTTCTATCAGCTTCATGATAATCGGGATAAACGTTTGTGAAAATCGTTGAATTACAGATTTGTTTGTAGATAACATCGGAATAAAACAACAGAGCAAGCTTAAGGGATTGTAGAACGATTTAAGCGTTGGTCGCTAGGTAATGCCTTTCCAATTTCCTTGTTTTAGCATAATCATTTAAAATTTAAATGGATAACAAAGAATGTCTGGAAAGTGATACTTTAGAAAGAAGGTTTGACATAAATTGTGTGGGTTAACGACATTTAGTTTTTTCTGTTGGAAAATTTTGTCAATCTCTTAGGTTAGCTAAATAGACGAACGTGATATTTAGTTTAGTTCATAGGCTATAAATATTCCACTAACACAAACAAGGGACTGTTTCTCAAAGAAACAATTCCTGTGTTACTTTTTAATTTGAAAGCGCGTATTCCTGTTTAAATCTCAACACCAAAGTTAAGCTAGTTAAGTGTGATGGCATCCCTCCAAATTTGCAACGTGCTAGAAAAGTAAAAGCAATTGAATTTACCATATATTCGGTTGTAAAGTAACTGTTATTCTTTAAACCTAAAACCAAAACTGAATACAACAACACTATAAGTCACAAGTTACTCTTCTAGCTAGCTGCTATGCAGGTCAGGAATACTAGAGTTTTTGAGGAATCCTATAGCACTCTAAAATTCCTTAGGAAAGACATCAAATACTCTATTTATGCAACACTCACGTACTTTGCTAGAAGGTTCCGATAAACTTACCAAAATTTAAGCAGGCAGAAATGTAACCTTAGGATTAACGCAGTGAATGAGTGAATTAGTAATCAACTGTTGCTTTAAAACTGTTTGTACATTTCAAATTTATCGCTGATGGACTGACTGGTGATTAGCAAGGGGTGTAGGTTCCCTCCCAATGGTTCGTCTGTGTCATGCTCAGGATATTGCCTGTGAAAAGATGGCAGCATCATGCCCTTGAATGTGAATGTAACTTTTAATCTATATTTCACTACTCATACTTCTAGGGCTATTAGCTATAATTGTCGTACAGAGCTCGTATGTAAAACTTGACAGTATTCGGCAAGAGTCGTCATTAAGGACTGACAATCCATATCGCTGTTCTGGAACGTATTTCCCAAATTAAACGATTTGAGCGCTGTATGTGCTCAATGTTGCATTTACTGTGCCACATGAGTAAAACACTACAATTTGCCGAATGTATCCTATTTGAGACGAAATTTAAATGCTGACCACAATGTCTACCAAGTGCGTAGAATAGAAACTCCTTATGATCTTGATTTTCACTATAAATACACTGCATGTGGTCAGTACTTTTAAATGCACACGCTAGATGGCACTAGAGAGCTCGTACGTTAAAGGCTAAGGCTAAAAGCTCTGTGGTACACACACACACCGCTACATCCTGGCGAGAGGCGCAGCACTTTGTGGTGCTTTATTGTACTACTTCGATTGGAGACACCGACACACTAATAATAGCTGCCAACAGATAGCGCCAGGCTACTTTTGCTGAAACCGTCGCATAATTAGCTAGCAATTAATAAGCAACAAGTTCTGCAGCTAATTTAGAGTAACTTAAGTATAACACACACATATCGGTACTATTTACCCACACTCCTTTTTGATATTACGTATTATAAATGAAAGTCAAACGATAAAAGACCAACCTGATGGGTATCAATCTCGATGTTTAATGTATGTGACATATGTGTCAACTTTCGGATTTTGAGTGAATTGTTTCTATCGTTAATTTTTGGAGAGAGCTTCACTTTGGGGAAGTTTTCTATAAACTTTACCACACCTCATAGGCCAATCAATGACTGTACTGTTAAGCTGTAGTCATGCTGTGGGTAATTAATATGCCGATTAACTACTTTAATAACTGCGATCAGGGCAGGCCATTCCCTGCCTTCCCGCGCTAAACACTGCCGACTGAGGGGCGTGACGTCACTGAGAATACAACGCAAGATCGCTTACATATGAATGTGCGTAATACAATATTATGATTGCACATTGTAAAATAAAATAAGGCGCTGATGCAATAAACGAGATGCAGTTGCGTATGAGCTATTGTAGTTATTGGCTTTATCTTTTGTCGTATAATTATGAGAAAAGCAGAAACCGTTGCGCTGTTGCTGAATGCAAAAATGCTTCGTATAAAACTACGGATGTGATTTTCCATTGTTTACTTAAAGATCGAGAACTACAGTGCAAGTGGGTTTTACGCTGTAAAAGGGCTGATCCGGTTAATGTGAATAATGCGAGAATCTGTTCCGATCACTTCCTGCCCGAAGACTATGAACAGAATTAAGAAAACGAGCTGCTAGGGTTGCCGCTGGAAAGAAAATTTAAGGGCGACGCTTTACCGTCACAGTAAATTCCTAATTGGCATGGGGATGTATTTGAGGCGGTAGTAGCAAGTACCAGCAAAGCCAATTTGCAGCTAATTACCATATAAACATGCTATTTATGTACTTGTTTCTATGTGTACACTGAGTTTATTCGCCATTTTCTATAAGAAAAGTTTGATGCGTGGATTAATAATAATAATAATGATACTGTGACTTTGTGGGTTCGTGAAATGAAAAGTCCAATTTCACCACTCAAAAATGTTCTTTATTTCCACCGACTTACAGTTAAACACCTGCCAATTACACAAAATTACGTAATGCATACAATTACGATTCACCAGCTCGTCCGTTATCGTTCCGACTAGCACGTCAAGCACTGACTGACTGTCTGACTGACTCCTCTTGCACGACGTGTTGCTTATATAGGGTCCGCTTGCCGATCTTTAAGGTTCTCGACTAGATTGAATGTCCCGTAATTTCCAGAACCTAGGAGAAGGGTAAAGAGACGGCTCAGGGGACCGCCATCCCTCTCCGAACCATCCCTTCAGTTAGTGACAGGAGACAAATGAGTGGGTGTGGCGTGGCCTCCGGTCCCTTCTCAGCTGTTGTTTGTGGTGCTTTCCGATAATTGGGTGACACTGCTCCCTCCTCGAAGCTGGTCGTCCCGAACAGCCCAATCATAGCGGGCTAGACGATCCAGGTGTACCACCAACATCTTCCCTCGAGGAACCTTCTGGATGGGGTAGACCACGTCGTTATTCCTCTTCACCACCCGGTACGGTCCTTGCCATGGCCGCTGGAGCTTCGGGCAGCGTCCCTTGGTCCGGGTAGGACGGTACAACCAGACCAGGTCACCTTGCTGGAACCCTTGGCTGTTGGCTTGCCAGTCATACCTGGTCTTCATGTGGTCGCTCGATTTCTGGATGTTCTGGCGAGCCATCTCGTGCATGTCGTGGAGATGGTCCACTAAGTTCTCCACATACTCGATCGCTGGCTGTTTCGCTTCCGGAGGTGTTCCAAAAGCCAGGTCACAAGGGAGGCGTAACACTCGGCCGAACATTAAGCTGGCTGGCGTCACCCCAGTTGTGTCGTGTGTAGACGAGTGGTAGGCCAGCAAGAACAGTGGCACCTTGAGGTCCCAGTCTCGCTGATGGCTGGCCACGACCTTCCTCAGGTGTTCCTCTAAGGTCTTGATGTACCTTTCGACCATGCCATCAGATTGGGGATGTAGAGGCGTAGTGCGAGTCTTGTTCAGCCCAAGCCTTTTTAGTGCCTCCTTCATTAGGTTGGACTCAAAGTTGGTACCCAGGTCACTGTGTAGCTCTAACGGCACCCCAAATCGACAGAACACTTGCTCCACGAGGCAGTCTGTGATTGTCTGTCTCGCCGCGCACACGTGACACTGACGGCACCATCTGTCAGCGTCTGCTCGGAGTCTCAGACAGTAGCAGCGCTGCCGTAGTTTGTCAATCGTTCGGTTCGCTCCCAGATGTTCTCCCGAAGTACCGGCGTGCACTTCCTTCAGGACTTCCGGGACCTTACTCCGGGGAAGTACCAACTGCTCTCTCTGCGTCTTCCCATCGGGTGATTCCCATACCCGGAACAGCACGCCCTCTCTGGTCTTCAACGAGTCCCATTGGGCCCAGTACGACTTGTACGTAGCGCTCCTCGGTGCGATGTCCTCCCAGGTTGGTCTCATCCCTGCCTCCACTTCCCTCAAGGGTGGCCCCTAGTCTGCATCCGCCAGCTGCTCCCTCCTCAGGCCTGCGCTATCCCAGCCTTCAGCAGGCACTGCCACAACTACTCGGACTGCTGCGGCACGCTCCTTCTCTTCCACTCTTGTGCACTGGCCGCACTCTTCTGGACAGGGTCTTCGGGACATGGCGTCTGCGTTACCGTGGCTCTTCCCTCTACGATGTTCCGAGGTGAAGTCGTACTCCTGCAGCCTCTGGACCCAACGTGCTGTCTGGCCTTCCAGGTTCTTAAAGCTCAATAGCCAGGTTAGGGCGGAATGGTCAGTCCTCAGGTGGAATGGCTGACCGTACAGGTACTTGTGGAAGTGCTCCAATGTCTTTACTACCGCCAGTAACTCTCGTCGGGTGACGCAGCAGTTCATCTCTGCCTTGGATAGCGTCTTGCTGTAATAGGCTATCACCCGCTCATGGCCGTCCTGAATCTGCGACAGGACACCTCCAATGCAATGGTCGCTGGCGTCGGTGTCCACAATGAAGGGGCCACCCGGTTGTGGGAAACCCAAAATTGGCGCACTGCACAGGGTTTCCTTCAGGTGCCGGAAAGCGTCTTCGGTGTCCTCCGTCCACACATAAGCCCGGTGTTCCTCTGTCAGGCGGGTGAGGGGTTTGGCGATGTTGGAGAACCCCTTTATGAAGCGGCGGTAATAACTGCACAGCCCCAGGAAACTGCGCAGCTCTTTCTTATCCCTTGGGCGAGGCCAATCTCTCACGGCCTTTGTCTTCTCGGAGTCTGTGGGCGCTCCGGTTGCTGAGACTATGTGGCCCAAGTAGTTAACTTCCTTGCGGAAGAGCTGGCACTTCTTCGCGTTCAGCTTCAAGTTGGTCGCCTGCAGTCTCTGTAGCACCTTACTCAAATTCTCGAGGTGATCTTCAAAAGTCTTCCCGACGATGATGATGTCGTCCAGGTATAGCAGGCAGGCATCGTAAGTCAGCCCTCTGATCACTGACTCCATGAGGCGTTGGAAGGTAGCTGGTGCGTTGCAGAGGCCAAAGGGCATAACCGTGAACTGCCATAGCCCTTGGCCCGTCGAGAATGCCGTCTTCTCCTTGTCTCTCGGGTCTATAGCTACCTGCCAGTAGCCCGACTACGGGTCCAGGGTCGAGAACCACTGTGCACTAGCTAGCGTGTCCAGGGTGTCGTCAATATGGGGTAAGGGAAAACAGTCCTTCCGGGTGACAGCGTTCAGCTTTCTGAGGTCTACGCAGAAGCGCAGCTCGCCGATCTTCTTCGTCACCAAGACTACAGGGGAACACCAAGGGCCGCCAGACTCTTCAATCACTCCCCTGGATCTCATGTCCTCCAGCATGTCTCGTACCGCCCCTTGCTTCGCCAGCGGAACGCGTCTATGTGGTCGCCGAATAGGCCGGGCGTCCCCGGTGTCGATGCGGTGAAGCACTTTGTCCGTGCGGCCGTAGTCACTATCACCTTGGCTGAAGACGCGCTGATACCGTCTTAGCAGTTGTCGAACCTTCTCCAGCTGTTCTGTGGTAAGGTGGTATGCCGCCCTCTCCACCAAGCCTTCTAGCCGGGGCCCCAGGTGTTGCTTCGGCGCCGGCTCCTGTGTCTCGTCAATAGTTGCTACGCTCACCACAGGCTCGCACATTCCAAACTCCGTCCCGGCCTGGACGTCGTGATCGGCGTCCGCAGGATTTAGCAGTCTTACGGGCACCTCCTCTCGGCACGGCAGCAAAGCCCTGGCTACACACAGTCCGTTTACAGGCGTCTTCTGGTCCAGCATCATGTTCCTGGTTCTCTGGCCTTCCAGTCGCGCCGTCACCACCACCTCGCTCCTCGCGGGGAGAACCACGTCTTCGTCCAAGACGACCCTGCAAATTCCAAGGCGCTCTTCGGGTTGACGGAGTATAACCTCTTCTCCGTTAAGCCGCAGGACCTTCTAGCCGACGTCGACCGTCGCCTCATGGCTCCTGAGGGCATTCAGTCCCAGGATCACCTCCACAGCCACCCTCGCGACGAACACCCACAGACGCACGGCACTCCGTCCCAAGTTTAGCTCCAGCAGGGTTTCCTTCTCCACAGGCAAGGTGTCGCCCGATGCCGTGACAAACTGTTATGGTCGGCTCGGCTTCCTTGACGGCAAACCCTTCGCCACGTCAGGTCTGATGATGGTCACGGCCGCCCCGGTGTCCACCAGCACGCGGCACGGCTTTCCTCTTACCCAACCGTCCGCGATGAGGCTGTCATCCATACGCCTGCTGACGGCGCGCAGCCTCTCTCGAGGGGATGGTGGTGATGGCGCCGACGTGCCCCTCTCCACGACGGACCTTACTCGTTCTTCCGGCTGCTCTTCCTGGTGTGGGCAGTCTCTCTCTAGGTGTCCGGGCTGTCCACACCCCCAACACAGGCCACTAGGTGTTCGCCGGCGTCCCTCAGCTGGTCTTCTGTCTCCGGCGTAGCGGACAATCCTCGTTCTCGACGTCGGGATGGATGTTATTTTGGCCGCCTCCATCCTTAATGCCGCTGTCTGCGCCTCGTGGATGGTTTTATATTCCCCGAGCATTAGGCGCTGACGAATCTCCGTGTCCCGTACCCCGTCGACAAAATTGTAGGCGGCTTCCCGGGATACGAACTCCAGTGGCAGGTCAACCAAGGCCTTGCTAGCAGGCTGCTCGATGGCTATGGCGAACTCCTGCAGCGACTCCCCCGGCTGCTGCGACCTTGCCTTTAGCTGGATTCGGTATACTGCGGCTAAGCGGTGGTTCCCGAAGCGATTCTCCAGGGCCTCCCAGATGTCCTTGGACGCCGCCGTTGTCTGCACCGCATTTAGGACCTCCGCGGCTCTTCTCTGGATGCTGGCTATTAACTGTGGGGCCTCCTCCTCCAGTGACCATCCGTTGTGCCTGTCCACTGTGTCGAACTAGCGGCGGAAGACCTCAAACGTTGACGCGCCGTCATGCTTGGGAGGTTTGACGTGCGCAGATGTTGCATCGCGTCCCGACGCTTCGGCCTTTAAATACTTCAGCTTCCTGCCGACGACGTCCTCCACCATGGCGTTCAGGGACTTCACGCTGCTGTCGGCTTTTCCTTCCAGCTCATTAACGCGGCTCGCCAGGTCTTCGACGCGCTCGCCTAACTCTGTGATGTCCTCTTTTACGCCGGCCAACTGTTCTTCAAACTTTGCGGCGAAAGCCTCGTTCGCCGCCTTCATTTCCGTGGCCAGACCGCCGTTCGCTGCTCTCATTTCTGTGGTTAACTCGGCCTTCATTTCTTCCATCTTCTCGGTGATGTCGTTAGCCGTCTTCATTAGTTTCAGTTCCGCCAAAATCTTTTCTAATGCTGCCTCCATTGTGTTATATCCCACACCTGACACCAATTGTGACTTTGTGGGTTCGTGAAATGAAAAGTCCAATTTCACCACTCAAAAATGTTCTTTATTTCCACCGACTTACAGTTAAACACTTGCCAATTACACAAAATTACGTAATGCACACAATTACGATTCACCAGTTCGTCCGTTACCGTTCCGATGCGCGTACACAATTACGTAAATTCTTCCGTTTCACAGTCTTCTCTTCCACTAACACCGCGCTACTTCACTAGCACGTCAAGCACTGACTGACTTCTCTTGCACGACGTGTTGCTTATATAGGGTCCGCTTGCCGATCTGGAAGGTTCTCGATTAGATTGAATGTCCCGTAATATCCAGGACCTAGGAGAAGAGTAAAGAGACGGCTCGGGGCCATCCCTCTACTAACCATCCCTTCAGTTAGTGACAGGAGACAAATGAGTGGGTGTGGCGTGGCCTCCGGTCCCTTCTAGGCTGTTGTTTGTGGTGCTTCCCGATAATTGGGTGACACTAATAATAATAATAATAATAATAATAATAATAATAATAATAATAATAATAATAATAATAATAATAATAATAATAATAATAATAATAATAATAATAATAATAATAATAATAATAATAATAATAATAATAATAATAATAATAATAATAATAATAATAATAATAATAATAATAATAATAATAATAATAATAATAATAATAATAATAATAATAATAATAATAATAATAATAATAATAATAATAATAATAATAATAATAATAATAATAATAATAATAATAATAATAATAATAATAATAATAATAATAATAATAATAATAATAATAATAATAATAATAATAATAATAATAATAATAATAATAATAATAATAATAATAATAATAATAATAATAATAATAATAATAATAATAATAATAATAATAATAATAATAATAATAATAATAATAATAATAATAATAATAATAATAATAATAATAATAATAATAATAATAATAATAATAATAATAATAATAATAATAATAATAATAATAATAATAATAATAATAATAATAATAATAATAATAATAATAATAATAATAATAATAATAATAATAATAATAATAATAATAATAATAATAATAATAATAATAATAATAATAATAATAATAATAATAATAATAATAATAATAATAATAATAATAATAATAATAATAATAATAATAATAATAATAATAATAATAATAATAATAATAATAATAATAATAATAATAATAATAATAATAATAATAATAATAATAATAATAATAATAATAATAATAATAATAATAATAATAATAATAATAATAATAATAATAATAATAATAATAATAATAATAATAATAATAATAATAATAATAATAATAATAATAATAAACTGTTGTAATTAATAGGCAATATCGGCAAGGAGTCGCCAGTGGGATGTTAGGACCGTGCGAAAGAGAGCGCTGTCTACTATGGCATCTTAACTCGCAAAAAAACAATATTTGACCAGTCGACCAGCACAGAGGTAGCTCCTGACCACTCTGTTGCTGCTGATGAGGGAATAATTAGACTAAAGACTCAGGTGCAAGCTCTGAAGAAAGAAAGCAGTGTTTTGAAACGGCAGAACAAGGGTTCTAAGTTTTTTTGTGAAATTAAATAAATTAAAAAAATAAAGTAATATTTTGTAGCTTCCATGGACAAAGTGCTGCGAAGTGTAATGGAGTGATGCAAAAATTAATTTCTACAATAAGTTCCAAGTTTCCCGAAATTCATCACAAAGTGACCTCTCTTTATGTGAGGACAAGAACCTTCATTAGAATTAGGCACTTAAACAAAAGAGCGAAGGCAGAAATGATCAGGTAACTTGCAGCAAAGAGAAATCTTCAATGGGTTGCTTCGTCATCTTCTTCAGCTACAATGAGTAAGTACATATGAATAGTAACATGTTTTAAACTCTTAATACTAACTGCTAGAAGGAACCTTCATTATAATACATAAGTGGGGGTTTATTTCTTCCGATTTTACACGTAGCAGAGCGTAAATGACACATACTCAGGGGTTAGTGTTTAACTCTCGCGGTTGAAATGTATTCTCAGTGACGTCTTGCGCGTTAGCCAATGGCAGCGCGACTCTCCGGAATGGGCTACGTGAGTACTCTAGTTGCCTTGAACTGCGATTAACTTACTTAACATGAACAATTATAATTATCTGCTTTTTAATTCTGTGAGCGGTATATGTAGATTCCTTTCTGTGTGGAATCTAAAAAGTATCGACTAGCCACAGATTAATACCAGATAATCAACACCGTGGGGGGATCAAAAGATGGGAGCATCATACTCCTTAAAGAATAGAAGAATGAATTTTCCAACCTGTCATTCACTACTCATACTTAAAGGGCTATTAAGTATAATTCTTGTACAGAGCTTGGATATGAAACTTCTAAATATCCGCTAATAGAGTCATCATTAACAATTGCCAACGCGTATCGATGTTCTTGAATCTATGTCCCAAAACAAACGTTTAGAGCGCTTTGTGTGCTCAATGTTGCAGGATTGGTTAATGCCGTCATTCAAGGCTGCCAACATAGACAACCTAGTCTCAATGTAATGTAAAGTAAAGACTTTTAACCAATGGCTTCTTTACTACCAAATGTGACATATTGCATCAGTTTACTACATATAAGACGGTTTCCATGATATTAGTAGATAAGTATATGTAACATTTGAGTTAAATGTACCGCGTGAGTAAAACCCTACAATTGGCCAACTGTATCACATTAGAGACGAAATTTAAATGGTGACCAGATATTCAGCCAAGTGCATAGAATAGAAACTTTCCGATGTTCCGCATTGGATATGCTCATTACTTTCAAATACACACGATAGATGACACAGGCCGCCTACCTTAAAGTCTCTAAACTGTCAACACAATTATTTCAGACCGCTGTGTTGCACTCTAAGTAATTTTAAATAATATCATATGTTTAGATCAAAATGCGATACATTCTATCAAGCTATGCAACTAACGTCCTTTCAATGATATTACTAGATAATACTGTGAATGAATCTTAAAATTGAGTAAATGTATCTCATTTGTGACGAAATTTCGATGCTGAAAATGATATTTCAACATTACCAAACCAAAAGTAAATCTGTAGTGTATGCTCAAAGAGGACTATGTGCGGCAATAAAAATTGTATTGTTTTTCACAAAGACTTGTTCATAAGCACGACGTATATACGTAATAAGTAGGTAGAATAGGTAAAACCATAATTTGACATAACCTCAATGGCGCCCTGCACGACCTATATATTTGTCTTTCAAACTCTTTTGATTATTGCAGCAATTAGTGATGAAATATGTGATAAGAAACTACAGAGGGAAACAGCATTAGTTCCCAAGTACAATTATCAACTTTATTAAATAATAAATCGTCATCTTCTTTCTTAAATTAGTACCATCATGTCGAGCTACCAAGAATGCAGACGTATGTCTTATAGTGTGCCACTTATGCAAACATTTCGGACTGATGAGTGATTATGAGAATATTCCTCAAATATTTAAGACATACACTTTATTTGTTGTGCAAATATCTTAAGTATATGGTATTTTATTAAGATTATTAGAACCATTTGGAAAGCCCAAGACCTCCGGAAGGTGTACAAAAGCGTATTCTTGGTTAGGGAGATGCAATTGAAAATCTTTATGTCACATCCTTGGTAGGTATGGACCCTTTCCCAGAAATGATAGAAAAATTCTCAAAACTCGTATTTCCAGTTAAATTTCAGTAACAAATTTCAGTAACAAATTCTAAGTAGGCAGTCCCATTAGGATTTGTAAAACTTCTCGAAATGTTTATTTCTTTACTGCGGAGACTTAGATCCTGGGCTTTGCTGTTCATTTCATCTGCAGCTATTAATGTAAACAACAGTTACTAACCTTAGGGTTTATTCTTTAGTGTTTATTGTAAATGCCTTAGAAGTTAGTATCCATGGATATTCAAAATAAAAATCAAATAATGTAAATAACAAGTTAATTGTTAGAAAATGTATTATTTGTGTCACGTCCAATGAGCTAATAAAGCTTTTCTGAATTTTTTTAATTCTGATCAAGAAAAATAGTGGAAGCCATTTTCCTCAACTTTAAGACACGTGAGTTAATGAATTTTATACAAAATATCCAACCTTATTTTTTAAAAACGTATTAATCACTGTGTCCTGCACCGTGGCGTAGTGGGCTAAGACGTCATGTTTTGGTTCCCTGCCACGGAAAGCGCCCGGGACTGATCCCACACCTGGAGGTTGCGGATTTTATGTCCTGGGCATAAGACCGGTGCCCCCTCAACATCATGAGGAAAATGAGGAGCTACGAAATGTAGCGAAACCTGGTTGCGAAAGCCAAATTTTGGGTTAGGCGTGCTGACTACATCTCCTCTTCCTATCGTTTGGATGATCGCCCACCTCTATCTTGCGCATGTGGGCGTCAGGCCGGCAGTCAGGTTAGGCTGTTACGCCACGGCTTAGTTCTTCACCACAGCACGTGTTTTTCATTATCTGGCATTTTACAGAAGGATATTACTGACAATCTTTGCAAGTGGTAGAATATGATTTCTGTTTCTTATACAATGCATTACAACGACATGTCCTTAATTGTATTGTAACAGCCTTTAAATTAGTGAGGGTGAACCAATTCATATTAAGAACGACGTTCGTTATGGGGTCATTTTAAATTCATTTCCAAGACTGTAACTCAAACATGTGATCTGGCTACATTTCTGAGAAACTAAAGAACCATTTAGCATGCTTTAAGGAATCATATTTTGTGGCTTGATACTTTAGTGATTGAAGAAAGCGTGTATTTTGATGTACTGTGGTGATAATTGTGCGGAAATGCATCAACATAACATTTAATGTTTACCTTCAGAAGTGACCTTTCGGGTAATGTTGTACAAGACGATGAAGCTCTCAGTCCGATGCACACAGAATTGCTAGCCTTAACCAAAGAAATAAATACGGTATAATATGAACAGGGACATCTCACGGATTGCTATCTCCTGTAAATCTATTGCTGTTAACATTTCACAGCAGGCTACAGGTCAAGGACTGATAGGACCTAGGGAACTACGGACCAGTTCTCGGGTTGAAGTAGCCTCCCCCTACTGGAGACGAGCTGAGTGGACCATGAATGACCCCTCCTAACAATCAGCCATCTAGTGACACTAGAGAATACTTATTCCTTTAAGGAAGCATTCACACATCTTGTCCGGCACCGGTGTGCCAAATGAAACCTGGAAGCACATCTAATAAACTAGAAGGAAATTGAATGAAAAGCAAATAAACAACAGAAGACAGTGGAACATCGATAACTTACCCAAGAATGGCCAACCTGAGTTGCCCTAGTGCCAATTATGTTAACTCTCGTCTTGTCGTGGGTTTTCTTCGGACTTTTGACCATTAGATCTCACTTTTGTTTGGAAAGACAGAAAGTGGAAACCCGGTATCCTCCGTGTCCTACGCTAATAGGCTTCTCCTCTACCCCAGGTCGTTAATTCAAACTGGGTGGAAGGACGATGATTTTTTTCTAGTGTAAAATATTTTTAGCATAGTTTCCTTCTAAAGGGAAGTAAAGCTGGTGGTTCAGTGTGCTAGATTTACGAAACGTAAATGAACAACAAGCTTGATAAGCACACTTCTGAGCAAATTTAAACGGCATCTCACACCAAATATACAATAGGACATTGAGAACCACAGCGGTGAAAGGGCGTCAGTAAAGACTTAGGCACTAATCTCAGTATAAGAAGATTCTGACCGCCGATTTATAAGAGTAACTGCTGATTTCATATTAAATTGAGCAATAAAGTTGTTCGTATATTTCAAATTCCCCGGGACTGTGGCATATGGGTAACACAGGGGAGAAAGCAGTAGCGATGTATTGGATCAATAAGGAACGATAACCGCCTTATTGACTTCCAACAGATGGCAGTAACAGATATTTATTGAAACTCAACTAAAACTGAATATCCGTATTAATAAAACAACAATATTTGAACTCTTGTTACAGACGCTTCCTTCTCAAGGGAAGTAGAGTTGTGGGCAAGTGTCGTAGATGTACAGCACGCAAAAGAATATTATGTCTCATAAACAAGTTTTCGAAGTCAATTAAATGTTCCTTAGCGCCAAATATAGATGGCGACCCTAACAACTGCAGCACATTAAGGGAGTTCGTACACAAAATAAAAATAAAACCAACCACTTTAAGAAAAAATCTGACCTCCGATTTAGAACCGTAGGGGATTTTACGAAATAAATAGCGCAATAAGGGAGTTTGTTCACAGCAAATGTTGGCACACCTGAAGGTCTAGGTTTCTCTTCTATTGGTTGACTCGGCAACATCGGCACTTTATTAATGACTGTCAACAGATGTCGGGCACACGCATTTTGCAAAAGCCTCCGAAAAAGGAGGAGTAGCTAATTACAATGCAACAACTTTTTCATTTTGCTACAGAAACTGAAACAGAACACATATATCGGCAATATTTGCTGGTGGTTTTTGGCTGTCCTTATGCAATATAAATATAATTAGAAACACACAAGTTGCTCATGGAAATGGATCACGACGTTTAATAAAGTATAAACCAAGTTCCCTCAATAGCTGACTAACGAAAGCAATAGGCTTATTCCCTTGTTACCGATGGCGCCTGAACTTGTTTTTTGTGTTTTGATTGTGACTGGTAAAAGATAACTGGAATACACAATAATATTTGAAGAGGCCTATCAAACGGTCCTCAATAATACTTTTCACAACCTTCCGAGGGGCATCCCATGTCTCTACCGTTAAGTAATGATAATACTTTGTATTATTATTTTCTTATACGGAGGCTATTAAACTTTACAAAGCGAATATCAATAAATCACTTCAGTGAAATTCTCTCATTCATTTTTCCAACAAACCCTAAAAATATCGTCTGGAGATACTTCTCAGTACTTCAACAATTATTTAGAAACAATTTTGCCCGTATTGATTTTATGGCTACTAATTGATGAATTTCGTTTTTAATAAATTACCTCGAAAACACTTGTCTTTGCATGCATCCGCTGCCATTAGGTTAATAAGTTTAAAACTACTTTTATATATATATATATATATATATATATATAACGCAGCTGTCCCAAATTTTTCTGTCTCTGCTACCAAGAGCCGACCACTACTGGAACCTGGAACGACACTTCCAACCAATCAACGCTCTTTCTCTGTCAAGAGAGAACACTTCTTTCTTAGAGCAAGAATCTACGCCATCTGTCCCACAAATCTAGAAGTTCACATGAAGGGAAAGGAATGAGAAACAAATAAGGAAGAATGCACTAGTAGTTTAGAAACTACCACAGCATTCGCTCGCTTTTGGTTTTATAGTTAGATTGGCATCAGGTGGATAGGAAATAATCTTACTAGGGAGCTTTTCTAGTTTCCATCCAGAAACCGAAAACACGACATATCTTATTGCAAATAAGTACATTATAGCGTCAGCGACTTAGTTTTTCTATTCTCTAGTTATGCAACACTCACGTACTTTGCTGGAAAGTTACCGGTAAACTTACCAAAATGTTAGCAGACAGAAATGTAACTTTTGAGTTAACACATCAGTGAGTGAATTTGTAATAAATTGTTGCTATAAAACTGTTTGAACGTTTCAAATTTATCACTGATGGACTGATTGGTGTTAACAAGGGGTGTAGGTTTCCTCCCAATGGTTCGTTTGTGTCATGCTCAGGATATTGTCTGTCAAAAGATGGCAGCATCATGCCCTTGAATGTGAATGTAACTTTTAATCTATATTTCACTACTCATACTTCTAGGGCTATTAGCTATAATTGTCGTACAGAGCTCGGATGTAAAACTTGTCAGTATTCGGTAATAGAGTCGTCATTAAGGACTGTAAACCCATATCGATATTCTTGAATGTATTTCCAAAATTAAACGATTGGAGTGCTGCATGTGCTCAGTGTTGCACTTACTGGTTAACGCTGTCATTCAAGATTGCCAACCAAGGCAACCTAGATCCAATGTAATGTATAATAAACAATATTCTCTTTTGTATCAGCTGTGATATATTGTATCAGGTTACTACCTATAAAGCCCTTTCCATGATATTAGTGGATTAGATTGGGTGGTATTTGAGGTCAAAGTACCACATGAGTAAAACACTACAATTGGTCGAATGTATCCTATTTGAGACGAAATTTAAATGCTGACCACAATGTCTACCAAGTGCGTAGAATAGAAACTCCCTAGGTTCTTGAATGTCACAATAAATACACCGCATGTGGTCAGTACTTTTAAATGCACTCGCCAGATGGTACTAGAGACCTCGTACAATAAAGGCTAAAATCCCTGTAGTACACCGCTAGGTTTATTCTAACATATTAAAAAAACATATATTGATGAAAAAAATGTGATATATTTCATCATGTTACGGATTTAACGTACTCTTCATGAGTACTATTACTGTGCTGGACCATACCAGAGTTTAATACGGGGGTAAAGGCATCTTAATTGTTCGGAAATTACAAAGTTTAAATAATATTTCAACAAAAGCAAACGTAAAACTCGCAATAAGGTGAAATGAGCAACAGGAAAGAATTGAAGTCATTCTCACAAAGACCCCTTTATAAACAGGACCGTATGGACGTAATAAATAGGTAGAATAACGAAAATGATAGCCTGACACAACTTGAAGTTTTCCTGCATTGCATATTCATTTAGCGTTTAAACTCTTTTGATTAGTGTAGAAGTTAGTCATGAAATGTGGTAAGGAAATTGCAGAGGGAAAAAACATTACTTTCCAGGTAGTTTTATTAACCTTAATATATAACAACTGCTGCAATAATAAGGCGCCCTCTTCGTTATTTATAGATATAATGTCATGATATCGAACTACCAAGATTAGACCGTCCCATATGACTTAACGCTGGAGGACGTAAAATCACACACACACAAAAAGATTAGATCTTATAGTTTAGCAAAAAAGCGAGAAGTCTGCCTCATGTTCAAGACGTCCTGAGTTAAATCTCGGTCAGGGAGAGTTAACTAGATAAGGGTTTTTCCGGGGTTTTCGTTTATCCTCAAAAACGAATGTAAGATAACTGTAAGCTCTATGGACCCTGGACACATTTGAGCATCATTTCACCCATTTCATTCGCCGTCCGATATGACTTGATGTTGGAGGACGTAAATTACAACAATAACAAAAAGAAACTTAAGCGAACACCTTTCGCAATAAAGAGTAATTCTGAGAATGTTCATAGTAATATTGGGACATGCAGGTTATGACAGTAACCTAAAGATATGTTTTTTTTTAAATTCTTAGAACCATCTTGAAAAAGCGAAACCCCCGAGCTTTATTCCAAATAAAGCTTGGTCCCGTTTAGCGAGGTGCAACTTTGGAAGATGGGAACTTTTGTCCAGAAATGCTTGATTAAGGCTCATAGCTCGTATTTGCAGTGAAATTTCGGTACTAATTTTGTTATGGAATGCAGTACTTCGGCCAAATTAAAAGAAAAGCAAGCAAATAGGTATATATATATCGATTTTCTATCAGCCATTCCCAATATACAATTGCTGACAAATTCTTAGTAGGTTGGCCCATTATGATTTGGTGAACCTTCTTCTCGAATTGCTTAACTGAATTTGCTATGTTAACAGTTAACCACCAGTTGTTGATAAGGGTATCACAAATGCTAATGTAGCATTTTGTTATCTATGAAGTGCAAGGTAAGGAGGTGTAATAACCAGATTTTATACAGAAAGTGGTTAATTGTTGTTAATATAACTTTAGTATAAACGCAATTATGATTTCAACGTCATGGATAGGGCGAACAAGCCTTATATTATTAATACATATTATTTTATTGCGGAAACTCAGATCATGATTACAGCAAATTGCTATAAAGTTGCTTTTGCTACTTATTTCATCCACTGCAATTAAAGGAAGCCACAGTTATAAACTTTAACTATTAAAGATCATTGTTTGACGTATTGCAATGAAACAGGAAGCAATGTTTAATTTGTTACACAAAAGCTGAGACTGTCTGAACACTCAGGAACACTAGATCAGCTATTTCCCTTCAATACATCTTCAGCTTGGTATTTCTGAGTATTGGGATTCGAAGTCAAATTAATATAGTTTTCTTTCTTTATATCTTTTCTATGTGCAATAACAAAACTGGACTATAATATACCAAGTATTTTGAATTGTTAATTACTGTACTCAATAACCCCAAACATGTTTAAAGTTGTTCCTCTTAAAGTTATGTGGAATTTATTCCCTTAGTGTTTATTGCAAGGGCTTTGGTGGCTAACTACAATGGACATTTAAAATAAAAACAAAATTGCGTCAATGAGTAACTAAAATTTTGCCAACAAAGGAATATATAATTTGTGTAATGAACAATCGAAATTAAAATGTGTCATAATTTCTTAAATCTGCATCAAGTAAAAACAGTGTAAGCCATTTTGCTCAACTTCGTGACACGTGAGTTAATGAATTAAGGAATTTGCAAGTTTATTTTTGTTGTATTTGTCAAAGCAAGCGTCAGTTCATTATCTGGCATTTTATGTAAAAATATTAGTAACGTCATTCTCTTTAAACATGAGATTATGACTTGTGATTGTTATTAAATCCATATGAATGACATGTCTTGGATTGTAGCTTAACAGTCTTTAAGCTAATGGCGGAAATTACTACATACAAGGAACGACGTTTGTTATGGGGTCGTTTGAAAATCACTTTCATGATGGTAACACAAGTATACTGCCTGGCTATACTTCTGGGAGTTTAAAGAACCATTTATCACGCCTTAGTCAATCATATTGTATGACTTGATGGATTTACCAATTGAAGAAGGTGTTTTTAATAATGTACTCTGGAAAGTTATCCCAAAACGCATCCACTAATATTAAATAAATACCTTCAGAACTGACCACCGGCATAATTTTGTACTAGATGATGCAGCTCTGATTTCGTTGAACAAAGAATTGCTACGTTGAAACGAAATAAATAAATCCTGTATACCATTAACTGGGACATCTCACGGATTGCTGCATCCGGTATATCTATTGTTGTTAACATCTCACAGGAGGCTACAGGTCAAAAACTGACGGAACCTGTGGGCGTACTGAACAGTTCTTGGTTCGAAGTACTCTCTCATTACTGGAGAGGTGTTGAGTGGGCCATCAACGACTACTCCAACCAAGCTGCAACCATGACACTAGAAGTTAATCTTTTCCCTGAGCAAGCAACCACCAGCACGGTTATGCCCAATAAAACCTGGAAACATGATTGATATTTTAGAAGCTAATCGAATAAAACGCAAATAAGGAACGAAACCAGTAGTGGATTGGCAACCTCCCCAGCATTCGTATACCTGATATTGCCAATGATGTTAACCCGTTTTGTAGTGGATTTTCTTTGGTGTTTTGTACATTAGATTGCAATTTTCGGTGGAAACGCAGAAAGGGGAAGCTTGTCTTCCTCCTTGTTCTACGCTTATTTTTGCTTCTCATGTTCCCCACGTGACATCTTCAAACTGGCTCGAAGGGCGATGGACTTTTTTCAGGCGAAAATATTAGCATAGCTTCGTTCCGAAAGGTAGTAAATCAGGTGGTTCAGTATGCTATATTTAGAGAACGTAAAAGAACACCAAGCTTGATAAAGAGGCTTCTGAGCAAAATCGTACTGTATCTCACGTCCAGTATGCATTAGAACGATTGAGAAACATATCAAGTAAAGAGCGTGAATAAGCATTTAGGCGATTTCTCAGTGTAAGAGGAAAGCTGACCGCCGATTCATAAGAGCAACTGCTGATTTCACATATTAAATTGTACAACAAAAGTTGTTCGATAGTTTCCAATTTCCCGGCAGGGTGGGCTTGTGGATAGTCCGGTGGAGAATGGGGCTGCAATGTATTGGACCAATAAGGAGAGACCAGTGGCTTTATATTGGCAGCCAACAGTTGGCAGTAACAGATATTTATTAACATTTAAATAAAAGTGAATTTCAGCTACTTATGAATGAACAAGTTTGCACCCCTTGTTACAGAACCTTCCTTCACAACGGATGTAGAGGTGATGGACCAGTATCTTAGATTTACATCGCTTAATAGACCACCAAGCCTGATAAACAGGACTTTGTTTAAAATTAACCACTCCTTTGAGCCCAATATTGATGGCACTCTATGAACTGCAGCAGCTAAAGCGAATCCGTAAATTAAATTAAAAAAGCATAGAACTTTATCAAGGAAGTTTCCTTTCTGCGTACGACACGAGGATATCACATTTTGTGTTAGATAACAATTATAGAAATACTAATACGCCTCAGAGAACGGATATCTAGATATAGAAGGTGACATTTCGTACTTTAAAACTATCAGTACTGATTTAACTTTAATTAGCAATGGATCAAATTCAGCTTTAGGCATTGGTAACAGTTATGCCTAACAAAAGCAGTAGACAGCTGAAGGTACATAAAACAGAAGACGGTCAATCAGTAAACAAAACTGTACGGCAACATTGAGCTAAACAAAATTACCATTACCTAAACTCAATATAGTCTACCTCTAAGGATAACAGAACTGTATCTTTCCAAAAACTGAATGCTTTAATTTAAATAGTATGTACCGTATTTAGAATAATATGATTTAATGTAATGATAACAAACCAGCATCGAGTTCATACCTTCCTAAAATTCCTACTCAGAATAAATATCTAGCTTCAAACAAATTGGATGACGTTGATCCTAACATTGATCCAACAACAACACTACTTTTTGTTGTAATGCCGGGTCTTCTTTTATCTACATTTAAAATGAATTGGAGGACGTAAATCACAAAAGATAATACGAAAAATAAAAAATAAATATAAAATAAAGCTTTAGTCAATGAACATTTAAACAATGCCGGGTATTTATGATGGATGTAGGACGGCATCACACTCTAACAGACTTTCGTCACACAAAAGCTGCATACACTTCCTCGTCATCGCATAAAGGCGCAAGATCAATAAAACTTATAAAGTGAGCCATTGCTTTCAGATACAACTTCCAGCTAATAACTTTCTTTATTAAATGGCAGAGTCCTGTGGAATATTTATTTTCAGATTTTACAGTTAAACTGCTACCTTCCTAACAATGGCACATGTGCTGTGCACCTGTGAAGTTTGGAACATCTGCAAAACATTTGCTTGGAGTGTTGGTGGAAAGGTTATCAACAGAAGCTTATGCCGATAACCACGTCAGGAGCAAGTCGTGCAATTCCACTTTGGCAGATTCCATCAGCCCTCGTGTGTGCCTCCATTGTTTGTCTTAGACACAATTTCTTACGGGAAATGTTCTAAAGAATATCCTTCCTTGTCAGTTTGTTATATGTCCTTTGATTAATGGATCCTTACCAGTTGATTAAAGTGTTACATAAATATATTATCTTAAGTCTGGTGTGGTATGTTAGAACTTATTATTTACATACAGAGTCAATATAAGCTTACCAAGTTAGCTTATGGCATATGTGTATCCACAAGAGGTTATGGCCCTAAATTTTCAATTCTGGCATTATTAAGAAATGTGTCATTGCTCGATGATTTTCAAATAAGATCATTCTACACCTCTTAAAATTGACGTCCATGTTAGTTACCTATAAGGGAACTATCGCTGTACTCACACTGCTTCACACCCGAATGTTTGATGGTATACTGTCCCCTCTATATAAAAAATAGGAACCAAAATTTTGCTACAGAGTACAACCGCAACATCCAAAACTGAAGCCTGAAAAATGCAGTATGCGACCACTTGACGTAGCTGCTGGACATCCCTCGTCAGCTCTGTGGTGAATGTGAGGAACGGCGCTCCTTACATATCCCATGTGCAGACCATTACCCATTCAGGGTTAAACAATCTCTCCCGAAGAGTGCTGTGTTATTATGTTTATATTAGATGCTCAGGAAAACCAAAGGCTTATGTACAGGGGATCTGACTCAGCGAGTAAATCTGGGGTCAGCAATTTCTGTATTTGTACAGAATCTATAACAGTGCTTCTTAGATGTCAAAGTCATTTTGGCGAAAATGATATGGAAACTGTACAAATAAACATCATATAAGAAAATTGTTTGTATATTCCTGCGTATTCTGGACTCATTTTCGGGTACTTCCAGCTATACTCTGCAGCAACATTTTGGCACACAGTTCTCTCATAGAGGTGTGAGAATGGCATAAAGCACTCAAGAGAGTACAAGTATGGGTAGAGCGAGAGTTCCTTTGTTAGGTTGCTGTTGCCAACTTACTACTAGATATTTTAGAGCAAATCAATATATTATCATCTGCATAAGATATAGGCACATTCCTATATTGTATTGTCACGGCAACAGGCATAAACGTTTCGGCACAAATAGGAAAACAGTCGGCGGATAAAGTTTCATGGTAATAATGAGTCTTACTAAGCAGTTAATGATAGCGCGGCTATTGTAAACAAGCGCCGGCAAGCAAGATAACTGAGATAAAGGCCTCGCTGGCATAGATTAATTTACGCTTCTAGAATGTGATAGAATATTCGGATTACGTCATTAGATGCCTTGTTTTCCAGAAACATCTAGTGATAGACAGAACAGACTGGTAATCATGAACGGGTGTATAAAAAGGAGTCATGGACAGTTGTAAACAAAAGTGAGTAAGCAGAGCTGCAAGTTGTGTAACAAGAGTGTTGTTGTAACGAGAGCTAATGTAATCAGCTGTCACGGTTTGTTATTGTCATCCACATTGGAAAATTGTGTTTTTAAGTGATGTAATGTTGTTACGTGAGAATTGAACAGTGTATCTCGACGAAAATAAAGGAGATCTTTAATTTATGCAACTCGGTTTTTTAATTCTATGAACCCACAAAGTCACAGTATATCAAGATATCAAGTATAAAATGTTTAATAAAATTGTAGTCCTGATACATATTTCATATTTTATGCCTGCTTTATGGTTAATTTCAGTTGCACATTTTCTTTAACTTAAATAAGAATTATTTATATTTAGCATTATGCCATTAGCTTCTAGTTTATTAATAAGTACTTGATGTGAAACACCTTTGTCTAGATTTTTAAGAACTTGGTGCATAAATGATCTGGAGTAGCTACAAAATAATGAACATGTGTTGAGCGAATATGGTTATCCTACCGTCGTGGTGTTGCCAGTTCCGCGGTAAGCGGGCGACAGAGATGGAAGATATATCTGTCTGCTTCTGTCTCAACCTAACAAGTGTCTTACTGATGCTGAGGTGTAGAGTGATACAATGCTGACAGAGAAGTTCGCTTAAAATTTCAGCATGTGTTTGAGAACATACACAATAATTATCGCACAATCTGAACCCTAAAACCTTGAACAGTTTGCTTACATAGCTATCGTTCATATGTACAGAAAACAAAATGAATCATTTTTTTTTAAGTGGAGGAAAAATCCATTTATGGACTTACCACAGCTGTACAGGGATGGCACAGCCAGGAGTGTGAGCTTCACCCTAAGGTACTACTCACTAAAAACCCTACACTGGAGATTAGTTTGGAGAGGAATTCCGGCAGTACCACTAAATGCACCTGCGGATTAAAGTAGAGGATGTGTAGGTAAGGTCGTATGGCGTTACCGAGTTGAGACTTGTTGCTAGGACATAAACATGGCCGAGGCCCTGAATATGCCCTTGCGGATTCAAGGTGAAGGTGAAGTATTTAAGGTGAAGGTGGTGTTAATGTGTAGTGTCGTTTCCTGTCGCAAACGCAGTCTTATCCTAGTAATTGCGTCCTCAAATGGAGGAGAAGTAATTATTATCTAATGGTCTTCATCCTAATACAATTAGGATGTGTCATTAATGTTAGTAGAGATCACCAAAACGGTGTTAGCCACTCGTAATTTTTTATATTTCATGTAAGTATTGAAGCAGAACCGCCTCATAAAATGGCGCCTCAACGTCTGGGCTTATATTAATCAAGTCCTAAGGAGAAATCCATTAGACTGCGCCTCAGCTCAACGCGGACTTCAAATAACATGCCAGAAATCATCACCAGGAACCCGGCCGATGCGGCAACACAACTACGATACTCACCACGGAAGCGACCGACGTTAACCACGAAGGAGCGGCAGGAGAGACGACAGAACTTTACAGAGAAAAACCCATCATCCAACCCCCAGTGAATAAGTGGTGTAAGTGTAACTGATTAAAAACCCTCCTACCCAGGAGCAACACGATATCGGACATGGACTCCAACTGTATGTAAGTTATATATTAATGCATATATAATGTAAACACTGTAAATTTGATGTGCATGAGTAGATGAATACTGCCAGTGGACACAGGGATTTTTTATATAGGATAAAAAAATTTGATAGGTAAGAAATAGGAATAATAAAATTAAATAAAAAATCAGAACTAATCAAGTTATATATGTGCGAATGCGTTTGAATGATTCTAAGAAGTCAAAAGATTGTAGACATAAATAGCAAAATGGCTGAAAGTAACGCACAAGTAAACAGCGAGCCCGAAAACAAGGAGTTAGGTTTGGAGAGTATCAGGAAAGATGAGATTAGGCAGACAGAGCAGTGTCCCGTAGCAATGAACAGCAGCACCATGAGACTGGACCTTTTTATGCATCAATTGTTAGATAATATGAGCCTGATAGATAGCAAAATTAGCACGCAAAGCAATGAAATCAGAGGATTAGACGGTAAAATCACTGGCCAGGGCAATGAACTCAGAGGGTTAGATGGTAAAATCACTGCTCAGGGCAACGAACTTAGAGAGTTAGATAACAAGCTGACAGCTCAAGGATGCGAATTGGGAAAACTTAGGGTGCAAATCAGGGAACAGGACAGAACGTTTACGGAAAAACAAGGAAACCTAAGCTTTCAGATGGAACAGCAAATAAATAACGTGTTAGGTGAAATTAGTAGAATACAGAGCAATCTACAGGGAGAAATCAGTGTCGTGAGGAACGAGCTGGGATCTACCCAGGATGATATACAGCAGCTTAGGACAGAGTTTAGTGAAACTGGCAGTATCAGTGATGCATTAAATGCTGTGATTAATGATAAGGTAGAGCAAGTGAGGGTCAAAGCTAAGACTGCTTGTGGAATTTGAGCAGAGAAACAAATTATTAGAAGACGCGATGAACTCCAACTTGGAGAATGTCAGATCTTTAATTGGGGAGAGGCTAGATTCGAGCAATAATTAAATTGTTAAGATAAGGGAAGAATTCACACAAGCGGTTGCAGCTCAATATGAAAGATTGAAAGAACAGGCAAGAGAAATTGTCATTACAGAGATAAGGGGAGAGTCACGACAGGATGTTAGTTTCTTACAAGGTCCTGATCCTACGCTGCCCCTGACCTCTGGTAGTAAAGCAAGCGTTGAGGAGGTGTTAAACGATGGTGTAAATGACCCATTGTCACCTCAGAACAACAGTTACCGCGTTCATCATGTTTCGGACGCGCACCCATATACCGCGATGACTATGCAATTTTTAAATGAGCTACCAGCGCCGCACTTTGATAGCGATCATGATAACGCCAAGCAATTTATTAATGATTTGGAGGCTTATTTTAAATTGAGGCGGACTCCTGAAGTATATAAAATGGTGATAGTTCAGAGGGGACTAAAAGGCCGCGCCCTAAATTGGTTCCGACTCACCGTAGGAGAGCTAGCACCTTACAGTCATTTTAGAGCCCCATTCATCCAAATATTTTGGAGTGGGGTAGCACAATACAAAGTCAGAAGCCAGATCAATAATGGGAAATACCTTGGGGAAAACCATGAAACGATGACGGAATATTTTGTAAGGTTAGGTCAGCTAAGTAGGCTTCTAGATCCGCCAATAGCCGAGGGAGAGTTTATTTCGCTTTTGTCGAGACATTATCCAGACGTAATCCGACATCACCTCGTCGTGGCTAGACCACAGACACTAGGGGAAACAATTGAATTATTGACAGCTTTGCAAGGTCACGAGACTCCAACTAACCGACCTGCATGGGACAGAAATAATGGCCATCCGGCACGTCACAGCTTCAATGTCGGGATAAGGGCACAGGGACACCCAAACCTATACAATCGCCCCAACAGCCCTAACGAACGAAGGAATCACTGAGCTTACGAACAAATTTGCAGAGAAGAGTGGCACCCTAACCAGAACCATACTAGACCACGTCAAAACTATCCCGTCATATAAATGTCATTTGGTCGACGAGGGAATGCCAATAATGTAACTAATAGAAATCGCGGTTCAAATGATGACGTAAGGCATAACTACCGACCCCGGAATCGTGAAGGCTCATACCCAGGAGTTACGATCCACAATACACGAAAGACCGACAGCCCGCCATACACAGGGACAGTGCCACGCCCTCAGCCCTCGACAGACACAAGTCACGTGACGAACAACGCCCACACACAGGTAGGAGCGACCCATGAGAGGAACTTTCCTACCCCGGAAAACTCGAACTAGGAGGTGTGACGTCTCCGCATTCCTCTGCACAGGGACACAGCAGTGCCTTCCACCCATAGGGAACACATGTATGAACTACCTACGGGAGCAGCCGCAGGAAAATCCTACTGTAAGTAGAAATATAAAAAAACCGAGCTTAGTGTGACACGTGACAGAATTGAAATTGACGAAGAGTCCATGGCGACACAGGAAATAATGGAAGCGCCAAGAATTAAAGGTGAAATCTCCGGGAACACCTTTCACATGGTCGTTCACACGGGTTTTTCGGTAACGGTTTGCAGAGAAAATGTATACGAACAACTAATTAACCTTAAGGTAAAATTGCAGGAACTGCCGGTTAAAACTGCAGTATGTAGCGGGGCTATTGGAAGAACTTAACAAAGAATTAATAAACAGATATTACTACATATTAAAATAATGGGATAGGAGTTACAATTAGTCTGCTTCGTAGCAAAAGTACTCGCCGCTGATATTATCATTGGGAGCGATCTGTTAAACGCTTTGTCGTCAACGGTAGACTATCGAAGGTTGCAAGTCACTTTTCACCTGGCAGGAAATATCGCCAAAATCCCCTTTGTTTCTGTAGCTCAGGAATTCCACGTTCACCTGACTGAGGAAGAATATAAAATGCAATACGAGGAATTTTTTGTTGAAACGGAACTGATTGAAGGTCAATATGAGTTAATGAATATATATTTGCAAGGTTTACATAACACATACGGGCACAGTGAACCCGGAAGTATAACAGGTGACTGGCAAGCGTGCGCAGCTGACAGGAACGTAAATAAACCAGTCCCCGAATCAATGTTGAACCCAACCTTGGAGCAGGTAAAGACATGTGTTGGACAAGTGTCCCACCTTTCCAGGGAACAAAGACAGAAGCTCACTGTAATTTAACACTTCTTTTTTAACATCCAGTGACAGTATAGAACATCATCTGTCCAGATAATTCGATGGATATTGTTTTCGATATCTTTGATCACACTTTTCTGAGAAAAGAAGAAAAGAAACATTATAGGTCTTGTTTAAACAATTGATCCTAAACGAGCAAATGTCAGAGTTATTTCTGCTATATTTATGTAAAAAGATAAAGTCATAGGATACCCTTATAGATTGTAAGATGATTGTATCAACGTGACATTAATTACCATGCATTATGAGAGTATGTTATGTAACTCTAGAAACAATTGCTCCAGTAGCATCAAGATTAGTTGTAACAAAATAGAAAGCCATGGTTAACTCTGATATTTGACTGATTTTATGACAACAGTAAATATTTTTAGGCGTAGGTCTAATCCAGTATATACATGCTATTATGGCAAGTCATGAGACATGATTTTTGTAAATAATGCCCTATAATTTATAGCAAGTACTACTCATTCAATGTATTCCATTTTTCTTTAGCTACACTGTAGTAAATATTATTGATAATTATGTATAATTAAATTTTATGATTGTTTTATGAATAATTGTAATTTTTTCCAAGTTTATGACTACTATTTGAACAATATTTAAGTGGGATATCGATTAAGTTTCCATAATTTATTTGCTTATGTTACTCAGCCATAAGCCAAGCATAAAATTTCATTTTTGTTTACACTATAAGTTGTAACCATTATTTTCTTCTTCCTCTAAAACTCATTCATGGTTCTACATAATTTCATATATGTTTCATTTATGTTAGTTATATATAACCATAATTTGTAAGTAGATATAAGAAATATTCATTTTGTTATGTGATGCCTGAAAAGCCCTTTCATGTAATTATATGCCGGTGAACTTCAACCCATCCTCAACCCCATAGAAATATACTTATGCATCAATCCTATCCCTGGATCACTTGTTTTTCTGTTGTGGCATGGATGAACGAACACGTCGAGGTATCAGGAAACACCACCACCATAAGGAGAAAGCAGAGGAGACACGGCAGAGTTCAGGGACCCTAGCAGTTACTCTTTCCTGGGAGAACAAAAGCACCCCAGATGACCAAGTATCGCAATGGGAGTGGCGCCCAAGACTACTCTTGTCTGGAAAGGCACTCAATATTTCCAGAGGACCTCCTGAACTTCATGGACTCATGGCTTTCGCTGTGAAACTCTGGGTAAAAGACAAAGGAACTCTACCCAGCAAACTTTTACAGTGGCTCAAGTACAATAACTTATAAGTCACACTTTCGTGTTC
The DNA here is from genome assembly GCA_030765055.1 of Mantis religiosa. NCBI lineage: Eukaryota > Metazoa > Arthropoda > Insecta > Mantodea > Mantidae > Mantis > Mantis religiosa. The sequence continues at coordinate 210,487 of CM060950.1, read as the reverse complement.
TCATTGACTCACCTGCAAGAATTCAGACCCAGCTGAGGTAGGCGAGTGTAAGCTAAGTGGAATATTCTAAAGACCATAAACTCCACTTTAAACTTTTCATCGGCTTTTCAGTACAGATTTCCTAAGCACTACCGAAGAGCACCGTACGCTTGAACACGATATCATATAAACAGCAAGCCACAACCGAGGTGCTTCATTAGCTTCCCTGCTTTAAAAGACTAAGTACAGATATCAAACTGGAGAAGAAAGCTCATAAACCTTTTTCTCTTTGAAGTTTACATTACTTGTGACAGCTAGGGCCTTGTTAGACACATTTAAAACAGTAATTTTAACCCTTAAGTGACCATGTGTTGTGAAGTGTCTCCCAAACTATAATCTCATAGTGGTGGAACAGTGTGTTTCTATGGAACTATGGACTTCATTCAACGTGGGATACTTCAAAAACCAATCCGCATCAGCTTATTTCCCTTTTCTGTCGTCTAATTTTCTTTTTCAGGTGTTACACTTACGACTTTTAAGAAAAAATTATGTACATGTAAATGTTTGTACTTTTCCACATGGCACGTATGCTATATTGCCTATGTATCCAGCACAACGTTTTTGTAAGTGTAAATTAATCTTTTATGTATTTTTCACTTAAAAATTTGTATCTCATCCTTAAATGTTACCAGTCGTTTGGATTTGCTGAGGACAGCAGACTCTAGGCGATGGGGATGTGTTGCATGTATAGGCTGAGCAAGATTTGGAAATTTCTGTAATTATTATTTTGTAACATGTATTTTCGATGCCTTGGGTCTGGACACAGCTGTGTATAAAAGTTATATGATCAAGCGTAAATACCGCTGTCTGGCAAAACATGTACTTTGGACCGTTGTATCATACATCCTGCTGCCTTAGGGAAATAATTCACAGGTGGTCTGTAACAGGCCTCAACTTGTTCCCCATGTTTTAAACAATGAATCACACATCCTGCTGATCAAGGGGAATAATGCCTAGTTGGTCAGTAACAGGTTTAAACATGTTCTCAATGATGTAAACAATATGATGCAAATTAACAGTTGGCGTGGGAATCGCTGAATTGACTTTCTGGTAGGACCCCTATTTAAGCTTGGTTGAGCTAGCCCCCGCGGGGAGAGACTTAACAGAGACTTGAGAGGGGACTTGCTGCCGGTCTCTGTAAGAATCAACAAGAGTTTATTTCAAAGTGCCACCACGAGTAAGATAGCCAGCAGGGCGGAACAAATCGTACACCTTACAGTCAAACCATACAAACAACACATCGCCAAAGGTAAAGTTGCATTATGTTATGTATTTAAATGTTACCAAAGCGCCCTTGATCTCTTCCAGATCCAGGGAGTGCCCTGTAGAAATGTTAGGCTTCTTTGAAATACAGTCATTCACTTCAGTTTGACTTAGATGTTTCTTTTGCTCTACCCTTTCAGTTGCTACACCCCCAGTTGTAGATTAGGTTTGTAAGTATTTCACCTCCCTTACAATCCTGGTATACAACAATATATTTATTTCAAGCGGAATGTATATCTTGAATTTTCTGGGAAAGTCCTCACAAGTCATCTTCGTTCTGGTTGACAGTTCCACAACAGGCAGGAAATAAGGGATATACAATATATTAGTGCACAAAATGTGTACACCTCCTAATAACACGCAATTTAAGTGAACCACATCTTTATGGAATTTATTTTTCTCAGGTAATCCCAGTAATCTGCACTTTTAAAAGTCTACGAATTTATCACTTGGCGCTGTACTTCAACATTTGGCAAGCAGATAGCGCTAGCTAAGTCCATTCTGGCTGAATGGCGGCCTCTTATCTGATATTAACCTGCTATAATTGTTACAATATTAACAAAGAAGGAGCGTTTTTTTTAAAGAATTTGAATGAATTGTTACTTAGAATGAATTTCAGAGTAACTTATTTTGCATCTACTTACTTTGAAAGAATGGATGGACAATGTGCCATAACATATTTGTTGTGGATGATGATCTCAAATCTGCAATTTCGCGTAGTCCCGGTTATTCCTAAAGACAGACTAATAATAAGGGGTACGTTCAGAAAGTAATTTCTGTTTGGTAATACAATCAATTTGTGTACAGATACAGAACAATTATTTATTGCACAAAATTCTACAACTCTTAAAATAATTTTCCACATACCTGCCGATATTTTGCAGGCATTTGTCATAGCGCAGCACAAATATTTTGTATACCTTCTTCATAGAAGTTTTCCGCCTGTGTCTTCAACCAGTTAGATACATTTTATTTCAGCTCTTTGTCATTGTTGAGTGTTGACCGCCAACGAATGATCTGAGATGCAAAAAGAGATGAAAGTAGCTAGAAGCGAGGTAAGGGCTGTACGGGGTGTGGTCCAACACGTCCCAGCCAAATCCCTGTAGGATGTTTTTCGTCGCATTTGCAGTGTATGGTCGTGCGTTGTCGTAAAGAAACACAACACCTTTAGACATCGCAAATTTGCCGATACATTTCAATGAGTGTCACTTCCCCGGCATTCAGAAAACGAATCACTGATCTGTTCTATCAAGCGGCGGGATTTTCAATCAACATCGACATTGTAAACAAGCACAACAAAGCGTACTTGGCTGACAGCGCTCTCACAATGGCGCACGTTTTTACCTCTTGATACAGAGCGTCTACCGCGCATGTGCGGAACTGCCATTACTACGCTGCAGCGGAGATAAATTGAAACAGAGCTTAATTTCTGGACGCCGCTTGTAATAACAGTAGGGCATATGGCACAAGGATGGACTTCCTTATCCTCTCCCTGACTCACTCCACGTACTGCAAATGCTATATAGTCTATGAATAGTCTTTGGTGGTCTATCTACTTGTATAAGTAAAGCAAGTATTGCAGTCCAACCAAAAATTAGATATCGACATATCGGTCTGTGCGGCACAGTTGGATAGGAACTATTGCTGTACGCCTAAAACATTACAGGAAAAATATTGTTTAGAAGGCAGCTGAACAGTAAAAAATGCGTTTTGGGGAAATGCGACAGCAAGTGGATCTGTCTGTCTGCCCCTCCCTCTCCCCGCGCGCGCTAAGCGCGTTTGTGTGTGTGTGTGTGTGTGTGTGTGTGTGTTTATTGGTGTGAGTGCGTGTGAATATGTTTGTGTATGTGTGTGAGTGTGTGTATGTGAAAACCGGAAAAAAATCGTACGTGTTTCACTCACATATTTGTCGCCAGGGACGTGCAACATATTCTTTTGCTAATGTTGTGTACCTACATGCAAGGGCAATAAGGAAGTTTCGTAGGCATCAAGGGATCAGTAAAAGAATTTCAGTCTGTTGGTTTTATGATGACTTTAAAGGCGATAACCACAGCAAAGGATTTCGTGGATATATGTGTTAAAAATAACTATTTACATTGGCCTAACTTTGTGTACGAACGTCCGTCAAAAAGAGAAGCATCCATTAATGAGAACCTAAAAGGCAGTGGCACTGTGCTTCTACGTGTTCCCAGCAGATGGCATTAGGTACGTCTAGTTTGGCGACATCCACTCTTCCGATTAGATGGCTGAACCTTAGCAGGAATTATTCCAATGTAATTTTTGCTTTCTGAACAACGATGACCTTTATGTGACATTAAATTAAAAAGTGAGAAATATGATATTAAGGAAACACAGCTGGACTCATAGGCTCTCGGGATTAGAACGCGGCATATTTCGATTCGAAGGCACAACGATGGTGTATCACGCGTGTCATAGGTTGCCTATATAAACTTACTTCTTGTATCATTATCAGCTTCCGCAATGTTCTTTAGTACTGGTTTGTATCTCCCAAAGCCTGGTATTTTTTTGGAACTTTAAATTTATATTATATTTTTACCTTCTCTACTATGAATAGTAAGTAGGTCAGTCTTGCTTATGTCGGAATACATTTGAGGGGGTGCAGATATTGTTTTTGTCATAGTGCAACCTCGGAATCATATCGCTTTGGAACAACTCAAAGAAATTTGGATACACATTTGTATCTTTGCTGGTGGTTTGAGGTTATTAATATGACAATCCATGTCACGTATTGTAGATAGTTTCTTTCTTTCTCTTTTGGTAATTTTACATACTCCAACGTTAAGTCATATACGACGGCGAATGAAATGTGTGAAATGATGCTCAAATATGTCCAGGGTCCATGAAGATTAGAGCTACCGTAAATTAATCTTTCAATATAGGGTAAACCCCGAATAATAACTTATCCAGATAGCCGAACCTAACCGACATTCGAACTAGGGACCTCTAGAACGTAAGGTACATAGTACCACTACTATTAGGAAAAAGAGTCTAGTCCATACAAACGTAGATAATTGAAAGCAGCTCATCATTCACGTATAGATGAATGAGAATCACAAGAATGTTGCTTACACATTTCTGAGATAGAAAATGAAAACTAAAAACAAGTTGATCATCCAGGGATGGCATCACAAAGATTATTTCACCTGCATGTGTAGATATTATAGCTGTATACACTGCATGTATGGAGTAGGCTCTAGTAACATTACACCCATGTGGTAAAAGAAGAAAAAACTGTAAATACTTTTTGGTAATAATTCTTTAAAATAAACAATAACTGGTTTGTTAGATATTATCTCAGTTATGGACACAAAATCAAGTGACATTAGAGCAAAATATATGTGTGCGAGAGGTATGAAGTTATTAACTATTCTGTGACAGTAACCATGGAAATTTAGTGCTAGAGCCATAGTCTGGATATCAACCACGGATCACTTAATCTTAACCTTGTCCACATACCAGCATGACAACTAAATCACCAGCACATTCCATGTACACGGTACATTCCAAGTATACTCAAAATATCATGTGGGCAGATTCTTTGTTTGTTCAAGTTTTATTTAAATTGCTCAGAAGAGTTAATTTGCAAAACACCCAAATACTCTGCGAAATTTGCTGCAGGTTTTCAACTATATGAATAAGAAGCTATATCAGTAATAAAACCATACCAAGGGAGGCACATAGCTCTACATATATATCCAATTTATAAGGCTTGTTTTCCCTTACACAATTGTTAGTTTTTTTTTAGATTTTATCTCACTCTATTGTATAACTACTCCTCGTTTCCATGCAACAGAACTCAAATACATATTTTCTATATCTAAACCACATAATGAAAATTTGTTACTTATCTTTGCGAATATTTAGAAATGTTCTTTCCGGCTATACGATTTTACAGGTAGAGCCATCTCTGGGCAGAGGCACGAGTTGCTCCATTGCTGGTAATGCAAGGTTGCCTCCCTGGCGGGCAATTTAAAATAACATAAAATCGTCTTATCATAACGTATATCTATAACAAAACGTTAACATATTTCACTCGCACTGCTTTCTCAATCCACTCTTCAACAAGTGCTTATTTTTCCACCTACTCCAAATATAATATAAAAGTTATTAAACATTTCCTTGTTGTTACAAGAAAGATAAAGGGAATAAATGTTTAACCAACATTTGAAACAACCCACGAAAGAGATTTGCTCCAACAACCTTAATGTGATTAATATAGTTGCTATTATTGCTGTGTATTATGTACAAATATGAGTAAGTAACCTCCTTCTTTCATATACACCATTTAGAGTTTATGAAGCGCAGCATTTGAACATAGAATTCGGGACTGGCGTAATATTGGTACGGGATCTTTATTTGAAACGAGAAAACGTCCGGGGTATGTATTATTATCGGACCATTTTGTAAGTGTGGACAGCGTTATTAGGTTTATTATGTTACATTGCCGACCACATGCTCTGCGCAGTTTGTTCCAGGTCTTCAACTGACGGAATATGAATCTGATATGGCGCCAGAGAGAGAACCGGAAACAAAAGTACAGCAAGTGCACAAAGCATGTATAACGCAGCCCGCCTCGGTAGCGTTGTTTTAGCATGTCTGCCTCACGTTCAAGTGGTCCCGAGTTGGAATCTCGGTCAGAGTGAGTTACCTGGATAGGGTTTTTCCGGGGTATTCCCTTATCCTGAAAGACGAATATCGGGTAACTCTAAGCTCTATTGACCCCGGGCGCATTTGGGCATCATTTCACCCTTTCCATTCATCGTCCGATATGACTTAACGTTGGAGGACGAAAATTACAATATATATAATGCATATAATAATTAACTCGATAGCAGTGCATTTCTTGTAATTCTACAGTATATTCGTTTACATTTTACACATTCCTAGGAAACTAAAATAGAAGATAAAGCTGAATTGTGATATCAGTAAGAACAGGGGATGTTGTAGATTGCGTGGTCCAGGGTTTTTCAAGGGTTTTCGTTACAAGGTTTTGAAAACTGCGCGGTTTTTCAATTTTTAAGTTGTGATGTTTACGTAATTATTTTACGATATATACATTTAGTAGAGCAGATTTTCATATGGAAAGCTTCAAAAGGCTAGCGAACTATGCCTTAAACTAAACTGAAATTAGGTTTATATGTACTATGGAGAGGAGTTGGCACAGTGACCAGTCTTGATTTATTGTGGAGACGCGAGAAAATGTATTCCGATGCGGGCATGACTGAACTACGGGAGGGAGGTAGCTTTGCATCAGTTGGTTGCGCCAGGACGGTTTAGTTTCCTTGTACCTGAGCAGCGAGTTCGGGGCACAGGTATTTAACCCTCAAAGGAAAATAAAAACAACTTTGCCACATGAAACGTAGGTGGTTTTATACAACCCTCCAGTATCAACTCAAGTATTTACTGATCCTTCGCTTATTGAGTTATTTTCTCGCTCTCTACGTTTCTCGCACATACATTCCTCAACCATTCTAATCTCCCTTTCTTCTTTTTAAATCAATTTCCAATACTCACAATTATACTGTTATCTGGAACGAAATACTGCTACCTTTCACAGATTAGCGATAATTAAAATAATATTAAACTGCGTGGTATTTAAAAGTAAGTGTATATTGTTCGGAAAATAAATACATAATTTCCTTTGTTACAGTTCTGAAGAAAAGATTATATGTACATACAACTACAATTAGTATAACCACCAGTTTACCAAATGACTTGACACCAAATAACTTAACGGCCAACGAAATAAATAAAATAACTAATTTGTTTGATAATGACAGTTCATATACAAAATCAGATTAGCTTCACAGGTATGTCGGAAATTTGTTTATGTTTGCAGGTTTAATAATGCCAATTAATTCAAATGTTGTCACAATTAGATTATAGTAGCTGATTCTTAATTGTTTGTTTGGTGAGTAAATAAAAATTATTTAAGTAAATAGGCGCATTTTCCGAAAACCTTCATTTTGATTTATGATATACATGCAACTTAAATCCAAGCGTCGCATGGAAACGTATTCTAGATTTTGAAATACGCCTTTCATAAATATACCAAAACTAAGCTTTCATAAGTCAGTGAACGTCAGGATATGTATTTCCCTTTCCTCGACAAATTTTAGAAGGTAGGAGAGATCGTAATATTCTTTGTCAGCGCACAACAGTTAATGAAGAATACACAAGGATCTGATTTAATCACTTAAATTTTCATGCATTTGTATTTATAAGTACAATTTAGCATTTCAGTATATGAAATTTCAACTCACTTTTTGGAGAGTGTAGTGATATTTAAGTCAATATAATGTCTAAAACCTACTTGAGCGATTCTAAATGCTCTAAGAGAAAAACAAAACACTTTAAATAAATCAAAGCCCCTCAAAATTGAATTTACATATAAATATTAATAATATTCTTTTCGACAAATCAAAGCGTGTTAAAACTATAAATAGAATAAACTGATTTGCGTTCAGCCTTATCCAATCTATAATTTTATTATTCTTTGAATTATACAAATTCTAAAGTTTGAATATGTTAAAGTACTAACATTATGTTTAATAGGATTCAATTTGATACAAAACAAGAAATAGAAAAACGTTGATTAGGTAAGAAGGAATGAATTCACCTTAATATGGCTCAAAAGGAGTATAAAAATCGTGTTACTTGAGAGAAGTTTATTCAATTTGAATATGTAATGTTGTATTTTATTTAATATTTTACATTATATGTTAATATTAAATAAAAGCCGCGAGAATTAGCAACGTTTACTAAAAGGACAAAAATAGAAAAGGTAAAGAACAATTTATAGCGCGTGGTTGATTACGAGAAAGCATAAACAGTGAATTGGTCAGTGACCTAAGCTCGTTATTCAAAGATTTTTAAAAGGTTAAGTTCACGAAGCCCAAAGCAATCCAGAAAATAGTGGATAGCTATCTGGGATAAAGGCTTTTTTGCATCAGGTACAGTAATGTTACTTAATATTTAAAACAAATCTTAACGAATGCATAAGATGTGAACAATGTCTACAAAAATTTTGCTAGTGTATACACAGTACTTTATCAGCGGTGGAAGAAATTCTAATCTAGTAAGGTTATTATTGGTAATGAACATAATTATTAACGCTTAATAAATGGAAACCATTTCCCTTTATTACTTTATTTATTTATTATTATTACTTATTGCATTCCGCTAAATATTCCATAGCATTTCCCTGAAAATATATGAGTTTGGAACCTCTGAACAAACCAAAAGGTTATTACACACAAGATTTGTATTTGTGTGTCGGTGTGCGTGTGTCTGCATGTCTGAATTCGTAGATACTAATATCCAAAAACTAAAAGTTGGTTAAATACGGAACCTGGTATGGATTTCAGCATATTTCATGGATGCAACACGAAGATAATCCAGATAATTTGCTGGCCCTCCCCACACTCACTATTGTCAAAGAAACATTTGTTTTACCCAAATTGGTTTTTCTCTAAAATCATTGCAACGATTTTGATTACAACACCTTATATAGGTACACATATATAAATATGTGTGTGTGTATATGTTGGATTGTGTACGTTACAAAAACCCAAAATGTTCTGCAGCGATTTAGCTCTAATGTTTGACACGATATACAGCTCGCTTCAAAGATTGGTTTTATCTATTTCTTGTGTCAGTAACATACCTGCGAAAGCAAGAAAAGAGTTTTATGAACGGTCAAAATGGAGATTGAAAACGCCCATTCCATCTCTGTTCCTAGCCTATAATTATATTGGAATTTGTGGGTTAGTAAAATTAATAATCCTGTTTGCAGGTATTCAAAAAGACCTGTACTACGTAGAAAGACACTTGTTGTAAAGCCCTGAGCAGCCAAACTACATAACATAAAATATAAAACCTTCAAGGTCGTCTGCCACTCAACAAACAAAAGAGTTCACCTTCAAATCTCAGCTGCGGGCACACGATTATCAGTTCGATTACGACTGACTCCACTGGCGACCCGCTGATTGTCCTAGAAGTTTGTGGAATGATATCTAACACCCAAGACCGTAACAGAAGAAAGATGAACATTCCAGTCATCTGCCTCTTTCATTGTCTGCTTCGGCAAGCTTTTATCTCCACACTACATTATCTGTCTCTTTGTACAGGCTAGCCGTGCCGGAAGCAACAGTGCTTGCGACACTACTCCCTCCTCAAGGCTAATTGTCCCGAACAGCACCAACCAAGCGGGGCAAACGATCCAAGTGTACCACCAACAATTTCCCTCGGGGCACTTTAGCGACACTTCGTCACTATCCTATTTACCACTTGGTACAGTCCTTGCAATGGTTGTTGAATTTGCGGGCAGCGCACCTTGGTCCAGATAGGGCGGTAAAACCAGACCAGGCCACCTTGCTGGAATCCTTGGCTGCTGACGTGCCTGTCGTACCGAGTCTACATTCAGTCGCTCGCCATCTGGATGTACTGACGAGCCATTTTATGCATTTCATGGAGGTTATCCACGAGGCTCTCCACATACTCCGTTGCTGGCTGTTTTTATTCTTGTTTTGTTCTTCCAAAAGCCAGGTCACAGGGTGGCGTAACTCCCGGCCGTACATTAAGCTGGCTGGCGTCATCGCAGTGAATCATGTGTTGACGAACGGTAGGCCAGGAGGAACAGTGGCACCTTGACATCTCAGTCTCTCTAATGTCTGGCCAAGACCTTCCCAGGTGTTCTTCTGGTGTCTTGATGTACCCTCGGCCATGTCGTCTGAGAGCGAGTGTAGGGGAGTTGTGTGGATCTTGTTCTCACCAAATCTTTGCAGTGCCTCCTTCATTAGTTTAGACTCAAAATTGGAGACCTGATCCCTTAGGAGTCCCCTAAACGGTGGAACAGTTGCTCCAGGTGGCCGTCCGTGATTGCTTTCGCCAGCTAGTTTGAGACAGCATAAACCTCCGGCCACTTGGTGAAGTAGTCCATGAGCACCATCAGGAATCTGTTGCCTTGGATGGACCCTGGAAATAGTCTAGCTATGCCGACAACAATGCGTTCGAATGGCGCTCCAACGTTGTACTCTTGCATTCGACCCCGATTTCTAGTCTGGGGGCATCGACTTGCCACGCACAACATTACATTTACAGCACAAGCTCTCAGTGTCTGCATGAAGCCTCAGCCAGTAGTAGCGCTGTCGGAGTTTGTCGATCGTTAGGTATGCACCCAGGAGTACTCCTGAACTACCGGCGTGCACTTCCTCCAAGATTTCCGAGATCTAACTTCGGGAAAGTACGAAATGTTCCATCTGCAACTTCATATCCTGTATTTACCATACTCGGAACATCAAGCCCTTACTTGTCTTCAGTGAGTCCCTTTGTTCCCAGTGCTAGTTGTGTGCAGCGCTTCTGAGTGCGATGTTCTCCCAGGTCGTTCTTATCCCCAGCTCCACTCCCGTCAAGAGGGATACCAAGTCGGTGTCCATCAGCTGCTCCCTTCTCAGGCTTCACTATCCCAACGGTCTCCAGGCACTGCCGTGACTGCTCTGATAGCTGCAGCATGCTCCTTCTCTTGCCCTCTTGAGAAGTGGGTGCACCCTTCTGGGCCGGGTCTTCGGGAGTTAGAGTCTCCACTGCCTCGGCTCTTCCCTCTACGATGTTCAGAGGTGAAGTCTTATTCCTGCAACCTCTGGATCCAAAGGGCTTCCTGGCCTTCCAGGTTTCCAAAGCTAGGTAACCAGGTTAGATCGGAATGGTCAGTCAGGTGGAATGGCTAACCGTAAAGGTTCTTGTGGAAGTGCTTATTGGTGTCTACTACCGCTAGTAAGTCTCGCCGAGTGACGTAGTAGTTCTTCTATGCCTTGAAGGGGGTCTTGCTTAAGTAGGCTACCTCCCTCTCGTGGCCCTCCTGGACTTGGAATAGGACGCCTCCAATGCAATGATCGCAGGCGTCGGTATGCCCACTGAAGGCGCAACAAGGTTGTAGGTATCCCAAAATAGGATCACTATAAGTTGTGCTCTTCAGCTGCTGGAAAGCGCTTTCGGTGTCCTCCGTCCAAAACTAAGGCGGTGTGCTGTCAGGTGGGAGAGGGGCTTTGCGATGTTGGAGAACTCTTTGATTAAACGGCTGTAATAACTGCACAGCCACAGTAAACTGTTCGGTTCCCGCTTATCCTTCAGACGACGCCAATCTCTCACTGCCAGTGTCTTCACCGGGTCTGTGGCCACTCCGGCAGATGACACTATGTGGCCCAGTTGGCTGACTTCCTTGCTAAAGAGTTGACATTTCTTCCCATGCAGCTTCAATTTGGTTGCCTGCAGTCTCTATAGCACCTTGCTCAGGTTGTCAAGGTAGTCTTCGAAGGTCTTGCCGACGATCATGATGTCATCCAGCCTTATCAGGCAGGCGCCATAAGTCAATCCTTCCATCATTGAATCAATGAGGCGTTGGAAGATTGCTGGGGCGTTGCAGAGACCAAAGGGCATATCTGGCCTGTAGTTAATGCGGTCTTTTCCTTGTCTCTCGGGACTAGAGCTACCTTCCATTAACCTTACTTCAGTTCCAAGTTCAAGCGCCACTGCATACCAGAAGGCGTCTCGAGGGTGTCGCCAATCCGGGGTCACGGAAAACAGGCCTGCCTGGTGACAGCGTTCAGTTTCCTGTAGTCCACGCAGATGCGTACCCCGCCGCTCTTCTTTGTCACAAGGACTACAGGACAGCACGAAGGGCTGTCAGACTGTTCAGTCAGACCTCTGGAACTCATGTCCTGCAGAATGTCCCATATTGCCCCCTTTTTGCCAGCATAACACATCTGGGGGTTGCCGAATATGCCGGGTGTCTCCGGTCTCAAGGCACCCGTTACGTGCGGCCTTAGTTGCTCCTTCCTTGGCTGAGGATACGCTATTGTCTTCTCAGCAGTTATCGAAACTTCCGCACCTCTTCCGCCATCAGGTGGTCGGCCGCCTTATGTAGTAAGCCTTCCAGCCGGGGTCCCATGTGTTGCGTTGGCACTGGCTCATTGGTCTTGTCGATTGTCGTTACGCTGACCACGGGCTCACACGTCCCCAACTCCGTCCCGGCCTGGATGTCATGATCAGTGCCTGCTAGCTTTAGCAGCCTCAGGGGCAATTCCTCTTAGCGCAGCAACAATGTCCTTGCAACACAGAATCCGTGCAGAGGAAGCTTCTTGTCCAACATCATGTTCTTCGTCCGCTGGACGTCATCCGCGCTTCTCGCGGGGACAACCACGTCTTCCCTCAGGATGAGCCTGCAAATTCCAAGCAGTTCTTTGGGCTGCCGGAGTATCGCTTCTTCTTCACTGAGGCACAGGAGCTTCCTGTCGACGTTGATCGTCCCCTTGTGGCCCCAGAGGGCATCCAGTCCCAGTATCACCTCCTCAGCCACCTCCGCAACGAACATCCACTGACGCACGCCACTCCATCTCAAGGTCAACTGCAGTAGGGAAACCTTCTCCACGCGGAAGTTGTCGCCCAATGCCGTCAAGAGCTCGTATGGTTGGCTTGATTTCTCGGCGACAACCCCTGGCTACGACAGTTCTGAGGACGACTGTGGCCTACCCCAGTAGGCTGGCTATTAGATTAGCGGTCTCTTCCACTCGTGACCATTTGTTCTGCTTAGCCACTGTATCGAATTTCTGGTAGGAGTACTCAAAGGTTGATATGCCGCTGATCTTCGGTGGTTTGAAGTGCGCCGGTGTTGTGTCGCGTCCCGGTGCGTATGTCTTTAAATCTTTCAACCGTCCGCCAACGATGTCCTCAACATGGCGTTCAGGGACTTGGTGTTGCTGTCGGCCTTTCCCTGTAGCCCGTTAAAGCGGTTCGCAGGTCCTCAACGCGCTCGTCCATTTGACCAATCCGCTTGCCCTATTGCGTGACGTCCTCATTCACGCCGGCTAACTGCTCTTCAAATTTGCCGGCAAGGGCCTTGCTCGTCACCTTCATTTCGGTTGCCAGGCCATTCTTCGCCGCTTTTATTTTCGTGGTCAATTCGGTCACCATCGCGACCAACTTGATATTGGCCGCCTCCGTCCTCGCAGCAAGGTTGTCATGAGCTGTTCTCATTTCTTTTAGCTCTTCTAGAATTTTCACCAATGGAGCGTCCTCTGTCATATGACTGGCGCGTATGTGGCGTATCCACATCCGTCCTGTTTGCCGTAAGGCAGACGGGGGGGCAGCTTATAAAACAGGTGCTGTCCTAATGGAAATAACAGATGAGGCCCGGGTTCCCGGTCCTACGGGGCTGGGGCTTATGGGAAGTAGACCTCGGCGAGTATGTCATATGTTCCACTTGTGACACCAATTGTGACATTGTGGGTTCGTAAAATTAAAAGTCCAAATTGCAGAAATTCAAAATGCTGTTAATTTCCGTAGAAAGACACATTTTGTACAGCCCGGAACAGCCGAATTACATAACATAATCAAATACTAACTTCAAGGTCGTCTGCCACTCAGCCACAAACAAAAGAGATTACTTTCAAATCACAGCTGCAGGCATACGATTATCTGTTCCGATTACGACTGACTCAACTGACGATCCGCGACTTCTGTTAAAGCTCCACTCATTGTCTTAGAAATTTGTGGAATATTGTGCAATAATCAAGAGCGCACTGGAAGAAAGGCGAACAATCCAGTCATCTGTCTCTTTCTTTCTCTGTTTCGGCAAGCTTTTACCTCTGCGCTACCTTATCTGTCTCTGTGCTCGCTGGCCGCGCCCGATGCAAAAATACTCCCAACAGTATTCTTTTGTTCTCCTAGAGAATTTTGAATTAGATAGGTTTTGTTATTCTTTTTTTTCGCTATCTTGGTGTACGAAGAGAATAAAGTCGTACTGCTAGAAATTCTCTCATTTTAATACATCAATAACCGCAAACTGTTTTCTATATTCAGCTTAATCGATTTGCCTTTGTGTGATCGTGTAGTGATTGAGCTGCGCCGTTCGTCAAATTGTAATTTGAGGTTATGTTATGTATGAGATATAAACACAACCTAAATGTTTTATAATTGCTATTTTTTACAACTTTTCAATACATCTTCCCCGTGTATCTACGGGACTCCCACATACAATATATTTAAAGAGCCTGGTATAGGAAAATTTATTACAAAAATATAAAGTCATTGTTTGGGATAAACGCATCATGGTTCATAAAAATCTCTTAAAGCTCTGGATCGTTCATTACTAGATTTGCATGGAACATTCTACCATTTGGGAGTGCATTGATGTTGATTACAGGAGATTATAGACAATTATTGTCTTTAATTTTTCGATCGACATCAACGGACGAAATAATTGCTTTTTTGAAATATTCAACACTGTGGCAACACGTAAGCACATTATAGTTGTGTCCGAATATGCGTGTAATGCTTCAAAACCATCAATCAGCCGAGGTATTATCACGACAATCAGTGGATATTGGAAGCGGACAGCAGCCAATACATGAGACAAAACGAATATCATCCACGCATAATTGTTGTAATTTAGTAACATCGAAAGGGAAACTTATTTTAATTGCTTAATTGACGTTCTTCAACGTTAAGTCATAACGGACGATGAATGTAATGGATTAAGTGATGCTCAAGTGAGCCCAGGATCTCTGGAGCTTAGAGTTACCCGACATTTCTCTTTCAGAATAAGAGAAAACCCTGGAAAACCCCTTAACCGCATAACTCACCTGACCGAGGTTCGAACTTGAGACCTCTTGACCGTGAGGAAGACACGCTACCATCTACACTACCGGGGCGGGCAGAACAATTTATTGAAAAATTATTACCAAATATTCAAATTAATTATATGAATCAGATCCTGCTCAGAGAAGGCGCTGTCCTTGCCGTGAGCTATAAAGATTTTAATAATTTTACACAATCCAGCATTCAAAGTGAAGAAATTAAAACATATAACTCCATAGACATAATTGTCGCAGAAGATGAAGTAGTAAATTCCCCATCGGAGCTTTTCAACTCTCTTGATCTGCCAGGAATGCTACCACATATATTCAAATTAAAAATTGGTTTGTCAATTATCAATTTGTGTAATGTTAATCAGCCAAAGCTCTGTAACGTCACGCGGCTCGCAGTTAACAAATTGATGAACAACGTAGTGGAGGCCACGATATTGACTTGGCCTTTCAAAAGCGAGGATAGCCTCATTTCTAGAATTCTATTCCATTTGTGTGTGCAAATTTGTATTGTCATTATTATGTTATAATTTATGTAACTTTTAATTTTAGGGAGATAACCTATGTAAAAGAAGTATACTGTATATAGCAAATAAAATAACAAAACAGTTATGAAAATAAAATCAAACGACAGCGCTTGTCTAGTAAAAGCAAAGAATAAACAGGGAACATAGTGATTTAAGTTACACCTTTTTTTGCAGGTGAAGATGGGTTTCTTTTGGAGGAGAGAAATTTGAAGGCTTCTCAAATCTAGGAGAGAAAGGTAAGGTGATTATTTCGTTTTCTCAGATTTTCGTTAGATTTTGTTTCATATATATGTAAAAATGATACAAAATTAATGGCTTTGCAGATGAAACATCACTTCAGCATCTGGAATTCATCACATAGCTTGCTGGTATGAATAATGAAACACATACCTGAATATGTGGTGGACATATCATCGTTGTTACGAAGTCCCCTTACTGCTACATTTCACTTGTAGTCTAAGATTACTTCATTAGGAAATTTACCTCATAATTTGCAGCCAAGCATCAAAAACCTCATAATTCTTGAATTATGAACGTCAGGAATAAATATTCTTCATCACTTATTATTTGAGCAATATTGGTTTTATATGTAGTAAAATAAAAATAGTGAAAGGCATTGTTTTTCATTAGTTTATAATTTTTATCTTCCTGAAGTGCAGAATCACAAATTTTAATTGAAACAGTTGACTAGATATCCGTTAGTCAAAATAAATAATTATTCTAGTAAAAGTTTAGTTTTGTTAATCTTATATGTCAGTGTTCCTTACCATTACAAACATCGGTTAAGCAATAAAAATGCAAAATATGAAGCAATTAACAGTGAAGTAAACAAATATTGTTGCATACCAGGTTTGTAAGGGGGTTGCAAGACTTACAAACCTAATCTACAACTGCGGGTGTAGCTATTGGGATGGTAGAGTAAAGAAAACATCAAAATCAACCTAAACTGAAGAACTCTATTTTGAAGAAGCCTAGTATTTATACAGAGTATTCCCTGAATCTGGAAGATGCTTTGGTAATACTTAATGACATAATAACTTGATATAACCTTACCGTTGGTGATGCGTTAGATGTATGGCGGGGCTGTGGTATTCGTAGAAACACTGTCAGATAAACTTTCGTTACCTCTCACAGGGACCGACATAAAGTCTCCTCTGACATCCCTGCGACGTTTCTCTCCGAGGGCTAACTCTAGCAGGCTTAAATAGGGGCCCTACAAAAAGTCAGTTCAGTGATTCCCACTAACTATTAATTTTGCACCATACCGTTTACGTCATTGAGAGAATGTTTAAGCCTGTACTGACCTACTAAAACATTATTTTTTCTGATCATCAAAGCAAGTTTGGGTCACATGTGAGTAATTTCCTTATGCCAACCTTATGCCACTCAGCAGAATTTACGTTTGACATACATTTCTGTCAGAATCAATACACGTTACAGAATACCGAAATTTCCAAATCTAGCTCAGCCTATACAAGCAACACATCCCCTTCGCCTAGATTTTGCTGCCCTCAGCAAATCCAAACGACTGGTAACAAAATTTTTAAATACATAAAATAATAGTTTACACTTACAAAAAAATGTTGTGCTGGGCACACAGGCAATAGAGGATACAAACATTTACATGTACATATTATTTTTTTTGAGAAGTCATACTTGTAACACCTGAAAAAAATATCAGAGGACAGGAAAATGGAAATGAGTTGATGCGGGTTGGTTTCGAAGTATCCCACGCTGAATGAAGTCCATAGTTCCATAGAAACACACTGTTCCACCACTATGAGTTTATAGTTTTGGGAGACACTTCACAACACTTGGTCACTGAAGGGTTGTAATTACTAGTTTAAGTTTGTCTAACAAGGCCCTAGCTGTCACAAGTAATGTAAACTTCAAAGGGAAAACAGTTTAATATGCTTCCTGCTCCAGTTTGATAGTCTGTACTCAGTCTTTTAAAACAGGGAAGCTGATGAAGCACCTCGGTTGTGGCTTGCTGTTTATATGGTATCGTGTTCAAGCGTACGGCGCTCTTTGGTATTGCTTGGAAAAGTCTGTACTGAAGAGCCGATGAAAAGTTCGAAAGTGGAGTTTATGGATTTTACAATAGTCCGCTTAGCTTACACTCGCCTACCTCTGCTGGGTCTGAGTTCTTGCAGGCGAGTCAATGAGAACACGAAAGAGGAACTTATAAGTTATTATACTTGAACCGCTGTAAAAGTTTGCTGGGTAGAGTTGCTTTGGCTTTTACCCAGGGTTTCGCAGCGAAAGCCATGAATCCATGATGTTTAGTAGGTCCTCTGGAAAGATTAAGTGTCTTTCCAGACGCGAGTAGTCTTGGGTGCCACTCCCGATGTGATACTTGGTCATCTGGGGTGCTTTGGTTCTCCCAGGAAAGAGTAGCTGCTAGGGTCCCTGGTGTCTCCTCTGCTTTCTCCTTATGGTGGTGGTGTTTCTTGATGCTTCGACGTGTTTGTTCATCCATGCCGCAAGAGAAAAACAAATGATCCAGAATTAGGAATGATGCATAAGAATATATCTATGGGGTGAGGATGGGTTAAAGTTCACGTGGATATAATTAAATGAAAGAACTTTTCAGGTGTTACATTACCAAATGAATATTTCTTATATCTAGTTACAAATTATGGTTATATATAATTAACATAAATGGAACATGTATGGAATTTATGTGGAACCATTAATTAGTTTTAGAGGAAGAAGGAAAAAAAATTGGTTAAAATTTATAGAGTAAGCAAAAATGAAATTTTATGTTTGCCTTATGGCTAAATAACATAAGTAAATAACCTATGGAAACTGCATAAATGTTCCACTTAAGTATGGTTGTTCACACATTAGTGATAAACTTGGAATAAATTACAAGTATTTTTATAAAATCATTATAAAATTTAATTATACATAATTAGTAATAATATTGATAACAATTTAGCTAAAGAAAAATGAAGTTCATTTAATGAGTAGTACTTGTTGTAAATTATAGGACATTATTTACAAAATCATGTCTAATGACTTGCCATAATAGCATCTATATACTGGATTAGACCTACGCCTAACAAATGTCTACTGTTGACATAAAATAATTCAAATATCAGAGTTAACCATGTCTTTCTATTTTGTTATAATAAATCTTGATGCTACTGAAGTAAAGTGTTTCTAGAGTTACATAACATACCTTCATAATACACGGTAATTGAGGTCACATTGATACAATCACCTTACAATCTATAAGGATATCCTATGACTATCTTTTTACATAAATATAGCAAAAGTAACTCTGACATTTGCTGGTTTAGCACTGATTGTTTAAACAAGAGGTATAATATTTTTTTTCTTTTCGCAAAAAAGTGTGATCAAAGATATCGATAAACAATATCGATCTTATTATCTGGAGATATGATGTACTCTACTGTCACTGGATGTTAAGCACAAGTGTTAAATTACAGTGCATTGTGTTGTCTTATAAATGAAATGTGAATTGACAATAACTAAGTCTTCTCTTGTTTATTAATCCCTAACAAATTTAGGCATGCTTTTATAGAATGGTAATTATGAGTGATAGAAAAAGAAAGGGAGGGGGTTTGTAGGTTGCAGATCTCATCGTGCTGTGCCCTGTAAACAGAACTTGATATAACGATTAGTTTAATCTTGGTCATTGGTCATGTCTCAGATCCATACTGAATATTGTCAAGGGATGTATTTGAGTTATGTGCTGCCCGCTGAATTAAAAGTTCAATAAATGATGGAGAAACTGACTGGTATAAGAGGAAGTACCCTTAGAATAGCATACCACGATAATTACATCAAGTTGATCAGTCCGCTTTGATAGACAATAAATATAAGTCATGGATATCTTTATCAATACTTAAAGGTGAATTGGGGAAACATAGCTGAATTCTATGACTTAGAACCTTAGGTAGCACCTTAGTTAAAAAAAAATTCTGTGCTTTTCTTATCACATGATTTGAGTCGTTTATTGAGTTTGCTCTTCAATCATCATAGCTAATACAATTTCTTATATGGTCTTAGGATTTGTGGTTTTCTCTATTCAGCTACACTAATCACAATCATACTTTATTATAAGCTAATGAAGGGGGCGCCTTCCCTCCATAGCACAAAACTTCACATACACACTGCGCAGTCATCACTCATACTTAAACATTAATGCTATTTGGTCTTCACAACTTCTTTATTTAAACTGATCAGTAATTATATAGCTTTAGGTTAGCAATGTTTATAGGGAAATCACTCGGACGAAAAAAAACTCCCTTTTATATTATAACAGCTTTATCTATATCAAATCACCATGTGAGGCATACACAACCTAAGGGTCTCGCGAACACCAAAGGATGTAACCTCTGTCGTTCATACAAAAACTCTTATAGCTTGAAAGCTTGAAACTTGAAGATACCATGGTATATGCATACATATTCACTAAAACTGTCTCCGAAAATCTTGCGATGTATTCGGAACAGAACACTTTACTACTAGAATCTATAAACACTTAGAAATAGCCTCTAAGAACGCCTCGCGGTTGTTCTTAAAGTCAAAGGGTACTACAAACATACATTATCTTAACAAATCCTAAGCAATTGGTAACAACGATCATAACTGATAACTTTTAAGCACAGAGAATATAAGGTCACATTGAAATGATTGATAATAAAAAACACGGTGTACCGCTGGTGTAGTTGCTATTATTTTTTTTTTTTTATTTCTCGGACGGGAGGGAGTAAGAAAAGGGCTGAATATGTGCCTTGTCATACTGGCGAATGTTCCAGAGGAGGATTGGTTAGGGTTACTAAGGGCTGGGGAATCCATTTGCCGAGACATTGCTAAAAGTTTATAGTAACGGGAAGTAGTGAGTATAACCAAATAATCATTCATAAGAGTGATGATTTAGAAAGGAATTTGTTGTCTATAATAATGGGTGAAGGAAGGGGCTTTTTGCTGAAAATAATATTAATACGTGTTAGAAATAATACCTATTCAGAAACTATGATTATAACGTTTTATTGATTGAAAATATAAATAATGTGTCAGATATGAATCACGGGACTTATCCAAGATGGAAGTTTATTATTTAGCGTGAACACGTCTGTCTTTCCCGTCGATCAACGTTTAGCTTGCAAAGTTTCATATTTCGCAATGTAATCGCACGTCAGTATTTCAGTTTTTGCTGGCCTATGAAAGTTGGCAGCGTGCCATTTTCATGAGTACCGCATACTACCGTGTACAGATATGTAATTATTAGATTTGTGGGTCAGTTCTACGTATTTATAACTTTGGAAGAGAAACAATGCACTAAAGTAACAGTGTGTTAAATCGTTTTCCATCGTTTAATGTGTGAATGTCATCTTAATACGTCGCGTGCTATTTTATTGAACTTAATGTGTATTATTGTAATGTATAGAATGAAATAACGTGCTAGCTGGTCCAAATCAGGTCAGTGAAATAGAAACCATTGTAATTATAGATGTAGAAAGATAACTTATAATCAGGAGACAAAAACATTTTTGAGTGAGATTAAAGCACATCGAGTGTAAATGGAATTACATGTGAGGGTAAACGAACATTTTTCTCTGTATTTTGAGTGTGGGGGTTCGTTAGTTTTAAATTGTAGAAGGTATAATGCGTTCCCAAGGTTTGGAATTGCTTAACATGAGTGGGCGAGGTAAACAATCATATGTGTAGCTACGAAAAGAATTGATTCCTGTTTCGCAAGAGCGTAACGCAGAATTTAAATTTCATGTAAAGCCATTCATTAAGTGAGAATTATAGGTAATTCAGGGCACATTATATAATTTTATGTATTCTTTGTCTTTTGTTTTATTTTTTATTTCTGAAGTATTATGGGATAATAGATTGGTCATAGAATCAACACATAGCTATTAATTCTATAGAGCTTTTCTTTTTTTCTTTCTCTTTTTATGAAAGCAACGTACCACTGTGTTGATTTCACGGCCCTTGGCCATTAGGGATAAGGCAAAACAAAATTTAACATCTAAGAGGAGGGAAGATAGAGGCACAGTTTTTGAAATTTGATTATTTTTGGTGTGGATTGTTGTGAATTCTAGGAATTTGGATTAATCGTAGAATCATCTTATTGAGTGAGAATTTAAACAAAGTATTGTAAAAGTAGTGGAAAACCATATTGGATTTGTTGTGGTTTTATTTCATATCTGTGTAGGCATAAACAATTTCCAATAAAGGGAAGCAATTAGAATAACGAGGTTTCACATAATTATTAAGCATGGACAAAACTTAGAGAGGGGAAATTAAATTAATGTGATCATTAACAAACAGTATGACTTACTTTGATATATCTAATGTCAGAAAAACTCAGTAGACACACATTTACACACACTGACACACACACACACACTAGAGAACAAAAAGAAGCACATCCTGGAGCTAAAATCTCACGATGCATCGGTAATACGTCTTCAGTATTATAATATTTCATCATTAATATCTCAGCATATCTCTTAATCAACATAACTGATATGCCAACGGCCCCAATCAGGGCTTCGCAGCTAATCTGACTTATGGAAGGCAAAGTTAATCTCTAAACTAGGGGGAATCTCGGAATTTTTAACCCTTATCCTAGTATCGCTTTGCAAACATCAGACTTTACTGCCTGGCAAACTAAAGGTAGGGAACTTAATCCTACATTGCATACGAATAAAATATATCATAAGCGCGCAATATCTAAGTGCTAGATACGCTCTTAAGATGTCTCGCGACTGAATCTAAGAGTTGGTATCAGCAAAACTATAAGTATATATTAGTCATCAATTCACATTCTCTCTTAAATCACACAAATACACATGGTTCCTGATAGTCCTTGCCTCCACAAACATTACAGCAAAAAAATTAAATTTAAACAGACATCCCGCACACTTAGTGGCCTAGGATAGTAGTCATACAGCCGGTAATAATCACTATATGGCAGTAATGCCTTAAGGGGATGCAAATGGAAACAAGATGACCGAAAATATCATCTTGAAACAAAATTTAAAAAATATTTTTCAGTGAAACCAGAAGCAATACTTCATTATCAATGAAATTCATAATTTATATCTATGTTGCGAAATTATAAAAACAAAAATCAAACATTATTTAAAGTGGCTCTATAAATTGTACTGATTTGGATTTATCTCAATCGTTATTCGAATTGTATATCACCTTTAAAATGCTGTAAATAGATAACAGATAGCTTACACATGATATAAAACAGTGTGATTAGTAAAATTGCACTAAATCTTAAAGTTCGGAAACATTAAAAAAAACTTGTAAAAAACCATATGAAATCACATATATTAATGATGCCAGAAACATTTTTAAGTAACTGAGGGAACACGACAACACCTGTGGAGTTAACATTAGAATACTTGGTTCAAACAAAATTAAGCTACATTTTCAAAAAGTTCAAAATTAGCGAGTGGGTGGGTGAGTTACACAGAACAATGATGGGAAAGACGCGGCTAAAATTAAACATAATCAGATTTTAGAGAATTAAGCATAGTCAAAGTCGTTCAAGTAAGCAAAAATGTCCGGTCCTAATCGACCTTCAAATATACCTGGGTCAATAGCTGGACGTGTGAACGACATTTCTAAAGACAATGGAGATTTATTGTTTATGTTCTTCCGAGTAGAAGAACTCTTCTGGGGAACTGTAGGATTCACTATTTCGTGATTTAGTGCCGACTTGGAAGCTGAATTTGAGAGGATTGGTGGAGTTTGTATATCAAAGGAACATGCAGTTAAATCTCCTATACTTAAACTTCTTCATTTGTCAGGAATGTATGGAACAGTTAAGTAATTCGCCAATAACTTAGGAGTGCTTACAACAGTCAATGAACTCGCAGTCAGCCCACAGCACAAAACATCAAATACACACAAAACATATGCCAATATAAAACAATCATTATATTAGGACAAGAAAATGCAAAAGCAATAAGCCTGAAAAAACTATGTATTAATAATCTGTATTCATAACACAAAAAGATTGCATCATCACAATTTCAACCTGAAATCAATGAACAAACAGAACTATATTTCTAATCTTTGAGTGTGCAAAAAAAAAAAAAAAAACGTTTTTCAAGTTAGAAAACATAAAAATAGTGTTTGACTATATTTATTATGTATGCTATTGGAAAATCTATGTGTGATAAAATTATAATTACAAAAATTATTTGTGAATTACAATATTTTACTCATAATAAAACTGATTTCACCCTTGTAAAGTAATCTAAATCCGTTAGTGTGGGTTGGGAGGGTAGTAAAGATACTATTATGATTAAACTTGAAAATAATATATTTAATAAAAGTAGCAATAAAATTTAAGCAAACTTAAGAGAATTTGAGATATGAAAATCGTTATTTAACTATTGCAAAATGGAACAACCTGGTACTCTGCCATACTATTACATGAAGATAGGGGGGGGGGGGGTTGGAGGTACAAGGATCGAAACCATATTTCTGACCTTAAGGGGGGTAGAAACCGAGCGCTTCCGCCACAAGCTGTGTGAAGGTAGGGGTGTTGATAGGAATTACGAGAGGTACCAAGGTACAGGATTCGAAACCCGGGGCCGAGACCACATGTTGCATACCAGGGTTGTAAGGGGGGGTTGCAAGACTTACAAACCTAATCTACAACTGGGGGTGTAGCTATTGGGATGGTAGAGTAAAGAAAACATCAAAATCAACCTAAACTGAATAACTCTATTTTGAAGAAGCCTAGTATTTACACAGAGTATTCCCTGAATCTGGAAGAGACCAGGGGTGCATTGGTAATACTTAATGACATAATAACTTGATATAACATTAACGTTGGTGATGCGTTAGGTGTATGGCTGGGCTTGTCGAAAGATGTATAATCTGCTGAGTCCGGCGGGGCTATGGTATTCGTAGAAACACTGTCAGATAAACTTTTGTTACCTCTCACAGGGACCGACATAAAGTCTCCTCTGACATCCCTGCGACGTTTCTCTACGAGGGCTAACTCTACCAGGCTTAAATAGGGGCCCTACAAAAAGTCAATTCAGCAATTCCCACTAAATATTAATTTTGCACCATACCGTTTACGTCATTGAGAGAATGTTTAAGCCTGTACTGACCCACTAAAACATTATTTCTTCTGATCATCAAAACAAGTTTGGTTCACATGTGAATAATTTCCTTATGCCAACCTTATGCCAGTCAGCAGAATTTACGTTTGACATACATTTCTGTCAGAATCAATACACGTTACAGAATACCGAAATTTCCAAATCTATCTCAGCCTATACACGCAACAATATATACAAGTATAATAATTTGTAGCTTAAAATTTCACTTATGTTATAATAAATGATGAGACTTTTCTAATAAATTGATTAATATTTTGTGAAATCGCGATCCTGATCAAATTATAAGAAAAGCTTCATAATTTGTTACAAAAATAAGTGAAATTTTAAGTTTCAAATTATTATGGTTGTGTATATCAATTAAACAACGAATACATTCAAAAGAATTGCAGATATTGAGGAGCTGTTGTGTTTACATGACCACCTGATATATTAGCTAGGACAGAGATTTCAGAAATGTATTTATAGCATTAGCAGAATTTATAAAGTTTAT
Source organism: Mantis religiosa (assembly GCA_030765055.1). Taxonomy (NCBI): domain Eukaryota; kingdom Metazoa; phylum Arthropoda; class Insecta; order Mantodea; family Mantidae; genus Mantis; species Mantis religiosa. The sequence goes on along the minus strand of CM060950.1, from coordinate 185,361 downwards.
CAACAATGTATATTCGTAAAACAATGTTACATTGAAATTCAATACATGTTACAGAGATATAACTATTTTAAACAAAAACTTTACTTTCATTAAGAAAATGATGTCAATTTTCCTTATTAATTTAAAATAGACTGAGAGTGCAAGCAATTTGTGAAATGGATCTCAATTACTAAGAAAAATTGACTAACTTTCTTAAAATAGGTGAATTTCTTGTTTCAAATAGTTATATTTGTGTAATAATAATTGCTTCACTGCAGCTAGCATCATTACTACGTAATTCAATACATTCCTTAATAAATTGACATTTGTATTCAATGGCCGTATAAACACTCCGGAGCTGTAAATGGCAAATGTATTATGCCTTTTTATATTCAAGGCAAGTATTTCTATGTAATGTAGGCTAAAATTGATGATAGGAGGTCTAACATTCGTGCATGTGAGTAGTTAGGTATTAAACTTCTTTGTCGTATTACGCCAGTGATTCTGTGCTCTTCTTACACCTCAATATGTGATACCTTTCACAGGTGTCCTCTCACAACAAACATTTCCACACCACTTTCGGTTCGTGTACTTTTTTCTGATTACACACTTTTAAATGGAAGACATGTACTGCAATTCTATAGATATAGTGTAATGTCGTTTAATGTTAGTTAAAAAGAACATGTGAATTTGTTAAACTATAACCTTGGGTTCGATAGAAAAACATTTTCATCAGGTTCATACTTCAAAATGCAGTTTCAATCCAATTTAAAATACTCATGTAGATTTTAAAAATAAGATAAATTAAATATTTTATAATACTTAAAACATACATGCTAAAAACATGGTAAATTTTGTGACAATGCCCAACCATATAAATTATTTGCATGTAGGTATCCAAATAGCTTGAGTCTTCTTTAGAATTATAATTTTTCATATATTTACTCTTAGCTCTTGAACATCTTTTAATACTTTGTGAAATTCCACCTCGAATCCCCTTTTTCAAGCATTAAGATCATATCATAATCACTCAATAAATCTAATTTAATTTTAGTTATTTTTAACATTGCATCCCATGCTAAACCGTGCGCTGTAAAATACCAAGTAGGATCCAGTTTATATGCTTTTATACAAGTATCTCTAAAATTTTCAAAAATACCTGCTAATATTCATACATCTGGTTTATTATACAATTTTTTATAATCTTCTAAATCTTTAATATTAAATTTGTTCCAAACTAGTTTTGCAAGTTCATTATCTTCACTATGATTTATTAAGTTTTGAATACAAACTTTCTTTTCTAGGTAATTTTGTTTCTTTCATCCTTTCTTTAGAATTCATATATTCATATGGCGAAACTCCTTTTTTTATTATTAAACATAGTTGTTCTCCTTTAAAATATTTTGCTGTTTCTTTAAATTGTTCTTTTCTAAGGTTGCTTGACAATTTGTCAATACTTGAAAACATAAACTTAACAGTACCTCAAAATCCTAAAGTTAAACCATTTTGTCCCTTATATACTAAATGAAATATACCTTTCTTCATTACTTGGTATTGTGTCAATGTCTTTTTCATCAATTGCTAACTCCTTTATAAACAAATGGACATCATAATGAGCAAAATTGTGGATATATACTGGTAAAAATTGTGAAATTTTATAATTAATACTACAACTTTAATGTGCTGCACCTCTATATTTATCTGTTAAATGGTCATCAGCTCTTACCCTTTTTCACCAATAGTAAATTGATTTTCAGAAATATGACATGCTCTTTAATATGGGAAAGGCAGAAAGTAACACCCAGTCCCTGAACACCATGGTAGAGGACATGTCGGCAGGAAATAGAAGGACTTAAGGGCCTACGAGCAGGGACGCGACACAACATCTGCGAGCGTCAAACATCCTAAATACGACGGCAAGACAACTTTCGAAGTCTTCCGCCGTCAATTCAACACGTTGGCCAAACACAACTAGTGGACCCCAGAGGAAGAGGCTAATAACTAGTCTCCAGAGACGAACCGCAGAAGTCTTGAATGCGGTCCAGACAGCGGGGGCGCCCAAGGAAACCTGGGAGGCCCTGGAGAATCGCTTTGGAAATCACCGCTTAGCCGCAGCGTACCGCAGCCAGTTGAAGTAAAGGTTACAGCAGCCAGGGGAGATGCTGCAGGAGTTCGCCTTGGCAATTGAGCAGCTGGCCAGCAAAGCGTTTGTGGACCTCCCACCAGAGTTCGTATCCCGAGAGCTTACCTACAATTTGTCAACGGTGTACGAGATACGGACATTCGTCAGCGCCTAATGCTGGGCGATTACAAAACGGTCAACTTGGCACTAACCGCAGTACTGAGGATGGAGGCAGCCTAAGTGACAGCTATCCCGACATCGAGAACGAGGAGTGTCCGCCATACCGGAGACAGAAGACCAGCCGAGGGACGCCGGCGAAGACCTAAAGGCGGGTGCTGTGGATGCAGGTAGACAGGACACTTGCAGAGGGACAGCCGATACCAGGAAGAGCAGCCGGAAAAACGAGTAGGGCACGGCATGGTGAGGGGCACGTCGACGCCATCACCACCATGCCCTTGAGTGACACCGCGAGCCGTCAGCCGGCGTATGGATGACAGCCTTATCGCGGAGGGTTGGGTGGGAGCGAAGCCGTGCCTCGTTCTGGTGGACACCGGGGTCGTCGTGAACATCATCAGGCCTGACGTGGCCAAGGGTTTGCCGACGAGAAAGCCGAGCCGACCATACCAGCTAGTGTCCGCATCGGGTGACACCTTGCCTGTGGAGAAGGAGGTCCTACTGAAGCTGACTTTGGGAATGAGTGCCGTACGTCTGTGGGTGTTGGTCGCGAAGGTGGCTTAGGAGGTGATACAAGGATTGGATGCCCTCAGGAGCCACGAGGTGACGGTCGAAGTCAGCAGGAAGGTCCTGCGGCTCAATGGAGAAGAGGTGATACTCCGTCAACCAGACGAGTGCCCTGGAATCTGCAGGGTCATCTTCAAGGTAGACGTGGTAGTCCCCGCGAGAAGCCACGTGGTGGTGACGTCGTGACTAGAAGGCCAATGGACGAAGAACATGATACTGGACCACGAGACGCCTGTGCACGGACTCTGTGTAGCCAGGGCATTTTTGCCATTCCGAGAGGAGGTGCCAATGAGGCTGATTATCCTGAAGGAGACCGATCACGACGTCCAGACCGGAATTCTGCTGGGGACGGGAGAGCCGGAGGTCAGCGTAACCGCAATCGACAAAAGACAGGAACCGATGCCGACGTAACACCTGGAGCGCCGGCTGAAAATCTTACTGTAGAGAGCGACCGATCACCTGACCACAGAACAGCTCGAGAATGTTCGACAACTGCTGAGACGATACCAGCGCGTCTTCAGCCAACGCAGAGAAGAAATATTGCGTCACCGGGCGAGAGTTACTGGCGGTAGTAAAGGCCTTATAGCACATCCACAAGTACCTGTATGGTCACCCATTCCACCTGAGGACTGACTACTTCGCCCTAACTTGGCTACTGAGCTTTAGAAACCTGGAAGTCTTGACAGAAGGTTGGGTTTAGAGGCTGCATGCGTACGACTTCGCCTCTGAATATCGTAGAGGGAAGTACCACGGTAACGCAGACGCCATGTCCCGCATATCCTGCCCAGAAGAGTGCGTCCAATACACAGGAGTAGCAGAAAAGGAGCGTGCCGCAGCAGATACCAGAGTAGCTTCGTCTTGCAGCAGCCCGAGTAGTCACGGCAGTGCCTTCGGATGGTTAGGAGAGCGCTGGCCTGAAGAGAAAGATCAGCTCGCGGACGCACACTAGGGACCACTCTTGAGGAAAGCGGAGGCAATGACAAGAGCAACCTGGGAGGACATCGCACCGAGGATCGCAACCTATAAGTCATACTGGACCCAATGTGACCTGCTGAAGACCAGAGTGGACGTGCAACTTTTACTAAATTTAGTATTTTTCTTATAGCTTCTAAATCATTTTGCACATTATTGGTTTCTCTAAATTTAAATTTTAAATCATTATTAGTATTAATAGTATTAATCTGACTATTGCCCTTATGAATATTTGCATTGCTGTTCCTTTAATGTTCAATTAGCTGTGTGGTTTTAAGTTTGGACCATCGTCTAATACCATTACTTTTACAACTGTCTTTTACTTCTTTTTAAGTTTTATTATTTAAATCATTATTGTTTTAATTATAAATTAAATTAATACGATCTTGCTTTCTTAAATTTGAATAACCTTTAAAATTTTATTCCTTTGCTCTTGCTCTCAGTTCAACTACACTGTAAATTTTTAGCATGTTAATTTCCATCTTTATTTCGTAAGAAGAAAATCTTAGATTATTTAATATAATACAAAGTATTAGCTTTGTAAAAAAATATAGATTAAAAATTTAAAGCAAATTAAATTTAAAATGTAATTAACAGTTTTCCTTTTCTCTATTACACATTTTTTGTTTGTTGGTGCTTCTTTATATAGATTTTAGAAACAGATTTTCCACAATTACAAATAACCTTATGAAATATTTTTTCTTTATTGTTTTGATAATATTCCTTAGCATTCTCATTATACTTTTCTTTATACTTAAAATTATAATTTTGAAAATATTTGCCTATTTCTTCTCTATTATTTCCAACATACTGTCTTACCTTTATTCTTATATTCGTTTTCCACTGAATATAGATGCAAGCTTCTCATGTATTACGATAAACACCCTTTAGTATTTAATCAACAACAAATAATTATTTAATTTTTATTTCGTGACATATATGGAAAGTTTTAGTTAGTAATGTGTTTTCTGCCGCCACTTACATCTAAAAAGTTAATAAGTTAATAACAAATTAACGTTCAACACCACAAAAAATTCACCTTTAAAATTAAACAATAAGGCTCTGTAATACTTATAAACATATTACATTTTTTTAATTTTTTAGTCTTTCAATTTAAGATTTAAGTTTTAATTTTCCCATTTTGTACTTTAACATTAAATTTTTAATTTTTTTAATTTTGATTTTTTTTTAAATTTTTCATTTTTTATATTTCTCATTTTTTTATTTTCTTATTTCTTAAATTTTCTTCACAACAATGTGTTTTTGTTAACTGCGCCAGGATACGCGTTTTGTATCTACTCACCCTTGATTCCGCTATTCTAAACACATCTTTTAGTGGCTACAGCCCTTAGAAACTTTATTCTTGTGCATTGCATCCGGCATGGAAGATGCACCCATTTGCATCAATATAACTTTCAAATCTGGTAACAAGAGGGTGTTGCACAGATTGCAGTGTTTCTACAGATATTGCCACACAAGCCGCAGGAATACGATGTTGCATAACTTTCTACTGTCTTTGGGCTTCTTGCTACACTCTTATCTTTTACTGTGCCTCAGAGAGAGAATTCTATTGGCATCAAGACTAGGGACAGAGCTGGCCATCGCACAGGACCTTCCCGTCCTATCCACCTATTTGAAAACTTATAAAAGCTTAAGATTACTATAGCTTAAGCCTAGTGTATTCTCCTATTCCTATTGTTTCCAGGAGAAAACATGCTATAAGGCTAGTTCTGTAATCTGATATCTCAACCTGAAATAGATCAGGGGTTCCGAAGAAAATTGTGCACATGAATGAGTAGAGAAAATCATGCGAGTGCATAGATAAGGATAATTTTTTTATTTACGTTTGCCATCTTAAATATAACAGTAGAAAGCCTTTATGCTTAAGTATTATAATTATTCTTACAAAGTCCAGAATTAATTGGAGATGTTGGATTGTGGTTTTATTACATGTAAGCACAAGTGTTTAAACGTTTTTTCATGATTTTTATCATCTTACATTATTTCATTATAGCTTTCCTTTCAATACATTTCATAATTTATGTCGGTTCTCAATTGCAACCCATTTTCGTAAACTACTCCTTTAATGTCCGAGAGTTAATGTATTTGTGCTTTTCTTGCCTGTTGGTAATGAAATAATTTGGACTACATAAGCTTGAGGTCCCCACATCTCTATAATCATCATGCATAAGCGAGTTCGTAGCAAACTGTGAAAGGCACCAAAATAAGACTTAACTACATTACTCGTTCGGCGGTTTTTAGTAACCTATTTATTCTTTTAACCTCAAATGCTTAATTCCATATTATCTATTCAGTTATATTTGTTATTTAATTTTCCTAAATTAAAATAGGCTTCAAATTGCACTATATTTTTGGTGTGGCTTCGTATTATATTTTTGGCTGAGAAGCATTTTCAAATGAAGGTGTGTTTTGTCCCTTGCGGAATGGTCAAATGCCATAGAATGTAGCCCGTTGTAATATGAAAAAAAGAAGAAGAAAGAAATAGGTACCAAATTTACTCCAGTTACGTTGGTTAAGATGTAGCTCAATGACCATTACAAAGTATTTAACTTCCAATCTTGGCAGATCTTTAAGCTTACTCTTTACCAAGGCCCAACGGAGGGAGCGTTAAGCGAGAGGGTACGAAGTGTGGCCAGACGGAAGTTGACATGACAGCAGCTGTCAGAGTTACTAACCGCTACAGATTAAATCTGCAATTTGGGGGTTCGTACAACCGGCTCCCTTACAACCTGCAGGATAAGAAATTCCCTGGGGATAGGCCAAAAGAGGTATATCGCCTTTGATGCATCCTTAAAATGGTTTATCACTGTAGCGTTTGTTTTCCTAATGTCGTAGGGATACCGTTTGTTCTAAATTTTCAGTTAGTCCAATAAAGCATTTATTTCTAATGTAACAACTTAGGCTTTCATGGCCGGCGTCTATCCAGTAATATGTAGAAGCTTCCGGGCTTAGTGGCCGTGGACTAGTCACGAGTCCTCTGAGGATGCTCGACGCACGTACGAGCGAAACGTCAGGAACTTCAGTTTTTCCGACTATTTCACGGCCAGTAAGCCCGGAATCTTCTACATTTTACTGGATCATTTATTTCTACTTAAAAGTTTATTGAAAAATATTAAAGGTAACTTTTTTATGTTAATGCGTTAATATATATTACAAATTACATGTATAGACATGCCTGAAAAGCTCATTAAATTTGTGATTGTAAACTTCTCTTTAAGACTGCGCCGATATATATATATATATAATTTATTATATATAATTTATTTTATATATAATTTATTGTATAATACAGGAATACATATATAATATACGTACATACGTATATTTTTAACTTCTCTACAATGAATAGTAAGTAGGGCAGTCTTGCTTACGTCGAAATACATTTGAGGGGATTCAGATATTGTTTTTTTTTCATAGTGCAACCTCCGAATCACATCGCTTTGGAACAATTCAAGGAAATTTGGATACACATTTGTATGTTTGCTGGTGGTTTGAGGTTATTGATATGACAATCCATGTCTTGTATTGTAGATAGTTTCTTTCTTTCTTTTTTGGTAATTTTACGTACTCCAACGTTAAGTCATATCGGACGGTGATTGAAATGGGTGAAATGATGCTCAAATGTGTCCAGGGTCAATGAAGATTAGAGCTACCGTAAATTAATCTTTCCGGATAGGGTAAACCCCGAATAATACCTTATCCAGATAGCGGTACCTGACCGACATTCGAACTAGGGACCTCTAGAACGTAAGGTACACAGTACCACTACTATTAGGAATAGAAGTCTGATCCATAAAAACGTAGTTAATTGAAAGCGGCTCATCATTCACGTGTAGATGAATGAGAATTACAAGAATGTTGCTTACACATTTCTAAGATAGAAAATGAAAACTAACAACAAGTTGATCATCCAGGGATGGCATCACAAAGATTATTTCACCTGCATGTGTAGATATTATAGCCGTATACACTGCATGTATGGAGTAGGCTCTAGTAACATTAAACCCATGTGGTAAAACAAGAGAAAACTGTAAATACTTTTTGATAACAATTTTTTAACATAAACAATAACTGGTTTGTTAGATATTATCTCAGTTCTGGACACAAAATTAAGTGACATTATAGCAAAATATATGTGAGCGAGAGGTATGAAGTAATTAACTATTCTGTGACAGTAACCATGGAAATTTAGAGCTAGAGCCATAGTCTGGATTTCAACCACGGATCACTTATCCTTATCACTGTCAATATACCAGCATGACAGCTAAATCACCAGCACATTCCAAATACACGAGATACTTGTTAGAAATTTTATACTCAAAATATCATATGGGCAGATTCTTTGTTTGTTGAATTTTTATATCAATTGCTCAGAAGAGTAAACTTGCAAAACACCCAAATACTCTGCGCAATTTGCTGCAGGTTTTCAACTATATGAATAAGAATTTATATCAATAATAATAAAATCAAAGCAAGGGAGGCACATTGCTCTACATATATATCCAATTTATAAGGCTTTTTTCCCTTTCACAATTATTAGTTTTTTTTAGATTTTATCTCACTGTATGGTACAACTGCTCCTCGTTTCCATGCAACAGAACTGAACTAAATATAGTCTATATCTAAACAACATAATGCCAATTTGTTACTTATCTTTGCTAATATATGGAAATGTTCTTTCCGACTATACGATTTTACATGTAGAGCCATCTCTGGGCAGAGGCACGAGTTGCTCCATTGCTGGTAATGCAAGTTTGCCTCTCTGGCGGGCAATTTAAAAAACATCAAAATCGTCTTATCATAACGTATATCTATAACAAAACGTTAACATATTTCACTCGCACCGCTTTCTCAATCCACTCTTCAACAAGGGCTTGTTTTTCCACCTACTCCAAATATAATGTAAAGGTTATTAAACATTTCCTAGTTGTTACAAGAAAGATATAGGGACTAAATGTTTAACTAACGTTTGAAACTTAACCCACGAAAGAGATTTGCTCCAACAACCTTAATGTGATTAATATTGTTGCTATTATTGTTGTGTATTATGTACAAATATGAGCAAGTAACCTCCTTCTTTCATACACACCGTTTAGAGTTTATGAAGTGCAGCATTTGAACATAGAATTCGGGACTGGCGTAATATTGGTACGGGATCTTTATTTTAAACGAGAAAACGTCCAGGGTATGTATTATTATCGGACCATTTTGTAAGTATGGACAGCGTTATCAGGTTTATTATTTTACATTGCCGACCACATGCTCTGCGCAATTTGTTCCAGGTCTTCAACTGTCTGAATATGAATCTGATATGGCGCCAGAGAGAGAACCGGAAACAAAAGTACAGCGAGTGCACAAAGCATGTATAATGCAGCCCGCCTCGGTAGCGTTGTTTTAGCATGTCTGCCTCACGTTCAAGTGGTCCCGAGTTGGAATCTCGGTCAGAGTGAGTTACCTGGATAGGGTGTTTCCGGGGTATTCCCTTATCCTGAAAGACGAATGTCGGGTAACTCTAAGCTCTATTGACCCCGGGCGCATTTGAGTATCATTTCACCTATTCCATTCATCGTGCGATATGACTTAACGTTGGAGGACGAAAATTACAATATATATAATGCACATAATAACTAGCTCGATAGCAGTGCATTTCTTGTAATTCTACAGTATAGTCGTTTACATTTTACACATTCCTAGGAAGATAAAATAGAAGATAAAGCTGAATTGTAATATCAATAAGAACAGGGGATGTTGCAGATGTCGTGGTCCAGGGTTTTTCAAGGGCTTTCGCTACAAGGTTTTGAAAACTGCGCTGATTTTCAATTTTCCAGGTGTTATGTTTACGTAATTATTTTACGATATATACATGTAGTAGAGCAGATTTTCATATGTAAACCTGCAAAAGGCTAGCGAACTATGCCTTAAACTAAACTGCAATTAGGTTTATATGTACTATGGAGAGGAGTTGGCACAGTGATCAGTCTTGATTTATTGATGAGACGCGAGAAAATGTATTCCGATGCGGGCATGACTGAACTACGGGAGGGAGGTAGGTTTGCATCAGTTAGTCGCGCCAGGACGGTTTAGTTTCCTCATAGCTGACCAGCGAGTTCAGCGAACAGTTATTTAACCCTCAAAGGAAAATAAAAGCAACTTTGCCACATGAAACGTAGGTGGTTCTATACAACCCTCCAGTAACAACTTAGATATTTACTGATCCTTCGCTTATTGAGTTATTTTCTCTCTCTCTTCGTTTCTCGCACATACATTCCTCAACCATTTTAATCACCCTTTCTTGTTTTTAAATCCATTACCAGTACTCACAATTGTACTGATATCTGGAACGAAATACTTCTACCTTTCATAGATTAGCGATAATTAAAGTAATATTAAACTGCTTGGTATTTAAAGTTAAGTGTATATTGGAAATTAATTATTCTTTCACACTGGCCGTGTGTAGGCTAAATTGTGGAAACGTTGAGTCAGACTGAAAAATTCAATGCCATAGCCGGGATTTGAACCACGGATCTTCTGGTTTCCGTCCAGCCGCACTACCATTGTGCTACTATGGCCAACGTGCCGATATGACATTAAATTTTCCAACTGACCCGTATTTTCCCGGTAAACCACTTAGGAGTTCTCATAAACACATGAGACAACTTCCTTAATGGCGACTTACTACATGTAAGTACTTTAAGGCCCGGGCCTTATGAGAACTCCTAAGTGGTTTACCGGGAAAATACGAGTCAGTTGGAAAATTTAATGTCATATCGGCACGTTGGCCATAGTAGCACAATGGTAGTGCGGCTGGACGGAAACCATAAGATCCGTGGTTAAAATCCCGGCTATGGCATTGAATTTTTCAGTCTGACTCAACGTTTCCATAAGTGTATATTGTTCGGAAAATAAATACATTATTTCCTTTGTTAAAGTTCTCAAGAACAGATTATATGGGCATACTACTACAATTTATATAACCACCAGTTTACCAAATGACTTGACACACATAACTTAACGACCAACGAAATAAATAAAATAACTAGTTAGTTTGATAATGAGAGTTCATATACAAAATCACATTAGCTTCACAGGTATGTCGGAAATTTGTTTATGTTTGCAGGTTTAATAATGCCAATTAATTCAAATGTTGTCGCAATTAGATTATAGTAGCTGATTCTTAATTGTTTGTTTGGTGAGTAAATAAAAATTTAGGTAAGTAGGCGCCTTTACTGAAAACCTTCTTTTGAATTTTGGTATACATGCAACTTAAATCCAAGCTTCGCATGGAAACGTATTCTAGTTTTTGAAATACGTCTTTCATAAATATACCAAAGCTAAGCTTTCATAAGTCAGTGAACGTCAGGATATGTATTTCCCTTTCCTTGGCAAATTATAGATGGTAGAATAGATCGTAATATTCTTTGTCAGTGCACAAAAATTAATGAAGAATACACAAGGATCTGATTTAATCACTTAAATTTTCATACATTTGTATTTATAAGTACCATTTGACATTTCTGTATATGAAATTTCAACTCACTTTTTGGAGAGTGTATTGATATTTAAGTCAATATAATGTCTAAAATCTATTTGAGCGATTCTAAATGCTCTAAGAGCAAAACAAAGCACTTTAAATAAATCAAAGCCCCTTAAAATTGAATTTATATATAAATATTAATAATATTTTTTCGATAAATCAAAGCGTGTTAAAACTATAAATAGAATAAACTGATTTGGTTCAGCATAATCCAATCTATAATTTTATTATTCTCGGAATTATACAAATTCTAAAGTTTCAATATGTTAAAGTACTAACCTTATGTTTAATAGGATTAATTTTTATAGAAAAAAAGAAATAGAAGAACGTTGAATAGTTCAGAAAGAATGAATGCACCTTAATATGGCACAAAAGGAATTTAAAAATCGTGTTATTTGAGAGAAGTTTATTCAGTTTGAATATGTAACGTTGTATTTTAATTAATATTTTACATTATATGTTTTATTAAATCAAAGCCGCAATAAATATGATGGCAATAGCAACGTTTACTAAAACGACAAAAAATATGAAAGGGAAAAAGCAATGGACAGCGCGTGGTTGGTTACGAGAAAGAATAAACAGTGAATTTTTCAGTGACCTAAGCAGGTTATTCAAAGCTTTTTAAAGGTTAACGAAGTTCAAGAAGCCCAAAGCCATCCAGAAAATGGTGGATAGCTATCTGGGATAACGTTTTTTTGCATCTGGTACAGTAATGTTACTTAATATTTAAAACAAATGTTAACGAATGCATAAGATGTGTAAAATGTCTACAAAAATTATGCCAGTGTATGCACAGTACTTCATCAGCAGCGGAAGAAATTCGAATCTAGTAAGCTTATTATTGCTAATGAACATAATTATTAACGCTTAATAAATGGAAACCATTTCCCTTTATTACTTTATTTATTTATTACTATTACTTATTGCATTCCGCTAAATATTCCATAGCATTTCCCTGAAAATATATGAGTTTGGAACCTCTGAATAAAACAATAGGTTATTACACACAAGATTTGTATTTTTGTGTCGGTGTGCGTGTGTCTGCATGTCTGAATTCGTAGATACTAATATCCAAAAACTAAACGTTGGTTAAATACGGAACCTGGTATGGATTTCAGCATATTTCATGATTGCAACACGAATATATTCCAGATAATTTGCTGGCTCTCCCCAAACTCACTATTGTCAAAGAAACATTTTTTACCAAAATTGCTTTCTCTAAAATCACAGCAACGATTTTGATTACAACACCTTACACACACACACACATATATATATATATATATATATATATATATATATATATATATATATATATATATATATATATATATATGGGTTTATGTTGGTTTGTGTACGTTACAAGAACCCAAAATGTTCTGCATCGATTTAGCTCAGATGTTTGACACGATATACAGTTCGCTTCAAAGATTGGTTGTCTCTATTTCTTGTGTCAGTAACATACCTGCGAAAGCAAGAAAAGAGTTTTATGAACGGTCAAAATGGAGGCTGAAACCGCCCATACCATCTCTGGCCCTAGCCTTTAATTATATTGGAATTTGTGGGTTAATAAAATTAATAGTCCAGTTTGCAGAAATTCAAAAAGACCCTTACTCCGTAGAAAGACACTTTTTGTACAGTCCTGAGCAGCCAAAATACATAACATAAAAAAAAAACCTTCAGGGTCGTCTGCAACTCAACAAACAAAAGAGTTCACCTCCAAATCTCAGCTGCGGGCACACGATTATCAGTTCGATTACGACTGACTCCACTGTCGACCCGCTGCCTCTTTTATAGCTCCGCTGATTGTCCTAAAAGTTTGTGGAAAGATATCTAACAATCAAGACCGTAGCAGAAGAAAGACGAACATTCCAATCATCTCTCTCTTTCTTTTTCTGCTTCGCCAAGGTTTTATTTCCATGCTACATTATCTGTCTCTTTGTACAGGCTAGCCGTGCCGGACGCAACAGTGCTTGCGACACTACTCCCTCCTCAAGGCTGGTTGTCCCGAACAGCACCAACCAAGCGGGGCAAACGATCCAAATATACCACCAACAATTTCCCTCGGGGCACTTTATCGACACTTCGTCACTATCCCATTTACCACTCGGTACAGTCCTTGCAATGTTTGTTGAATTTGCGGGCAGCGCACCTTGGTCCAGATAGGGCGGTAAAACCAGACCAGGCCACCTTGCTGGAATCCTTGGCTGTTGCCTTGCCTGTCGTACCGGGTCTTCATGCGGTCGCTCGCCATCTGGATGTACTGACGAGCCATTTTATGCATATCATGGAGATTATCCACGAGGATCTCCACCAACCTCGGTAGGTACGGGTTTGGCGCTCCCGGGGTCCCGAGCCAACAGTCTCCATCGTGTGGGCTCCTCTTCGTGGCTGAGGGAGACGGTCAACAGGCCCGCCCACATGTACACAGTGGGTGGAGGCCCGTGTCGGCTGAAAGGCTTGTCTTGGTGGATGAGGGATGCGTACCTGAGCTAGTAACAGTTTTCTTCTGAATTTGGGGAGGGTGCGCATTTCTAATACACTACTTTGGCTTCTGCTTCTCCTAAACGGCAGGGTAAGGACTACCCCACCCCTAATCAATTGGCCAGGACTAGGTATTGTACCGACACAAAGGGTGAGTGAGACGGCGAGCTTGCTATATTCCCTGTGTAGCCCTGTCATCCCAGTGGGATGACCCCTAGTTGGACTCCGAGGTGGGTGGGGAGCACTGGGGGATGAATCTTACACCATTATGGGAAACCTTACTCTAAAAACAATTAAAAAATCGTGTTAGCAATTGGAAATAGGTAGTCGAGTCTTGTGGTCCTTGCTACTTGGTAGGCAGTCGAACTGAAGGAGGCCAGAAGTTTACGACAGGTAACCCTTTTACCATCCAGAGGGGATTAGACAAAATTGCTGGTCCTGTCAAATCTTGTATACGATCGCGAAACGTCACGCTCCTGGTTGAGGCGCATTCTAACTCCCAGGCAGCTTCGTTTTTGAAGGCAAGCATGCTAGGGAGTTACCCTATAACCGTTAGGATACATAAGACCCTGATCTCCTCGCGCGAAGTGGTAACCACCCGTGCCTTGGACGGTATGTCCATCGAGGAGATTCAGGAGAACCTGTAAGACCAAGGAGTTACTTGTTTGTACCGAGTGCAGCGTCAAGAACGTGGGGAACTGTTGCCTACTCGTTCCCTGTTCCCTACTTTCGAACGTGTAGATCTACCTGAAAAGATTAAGGCAGGATATGAGAGTATTGAGGTTAGGTACTATATACCAAACCCCCTGCGGTGCCACAAGTGTGAGCTTTATGGTCACACTAGTGAACTGTGTAACGGATCTCCAGCATGCGTCAACTGTGGTTTGGCATTACACGATGGTGAGTGCTCCTCGGCCATTAAATGTATAATCTGTGCCGGGGGCATCCATCTAGTTCCAAAAACTGCCCACGATTTGTGGAAGAAAAGGCAATACAGGAAATCTGGGTTTTGGAGAAGGTATCGTTTTCGGACGCCGGAAACTCCTGCGTACTCGCCTGCCCTTCTTCCCCAGGACCGGTACTTATAGCCCTGCCTTAGCTAAACCCGTTCCTAGAAAAGAAATTGCAACGCAAACCTGCGCTGCAGGTAAGGCTACCATCTCAGATAGAGTTCTTGTACCGACACAACTACAGAAGTCTACGAAACCATCACCAGCGTCGGTAAATACATCGCCTAAACGGTCGAAGGAAACTAAAACCTCATCCTCGTCCCCAGCCAAACCGTCGACTTCGACCTCTAAGTATGACAAGCCTGTAGTATACGATCCACCACCTAAAGTATTTAAGACCAGCTACCAGGGGACAGACTTCCTTAAATATTCAACCCGTACCCCCAGAAAGAAGGAAGCCTCTAAGACATTCCGAAGCTCTTCTTCTGAAAATATTTCTGGTGATGATTCGGATCGACAACTGTCATATTCGTCGATCTCTGTGTCCAATAGATTTGAAGCCCCCGTACCTAAGTTCTCTTTAGGGAAAGGGGCCTCCTCCGCTGAAGAGATGGACCAAGTGGATATGGACCACACTGCAAGAACGGCAACGAAAAAGCTCCAGGATAAACCGGACGAAAAAGGTGTTAACACTACACCGAAGTAAAAGGGTAAATTGATTCGGCCACCGATGAAGTGGTCTTAATATAGACTAACTTTTACATCTTATCCCCATATTTCCAATGGCTATCCTACAATGGAACATACAAGGTTTAAGAGCACATCGAGCAGAACTGGAACTTTTGCTCAGTAAGCATAACCCCTTGTTGGTATGCTTACAAGAGACTAAGGTACGACCACAAGGCAAGTTTAAAATCGGACGTTACACAACCCTGAGGTGTGATATTGAAACAGAAGAGGGCATTCCTGCTCAAGGGCGCACTATGATGCTCCTCAGGGATGACATATTTGTAGACCCGTTACAGCTACAATCTGATATACAATCTGTATCTGTAAGGATTAAGCTGCCATCAGTCGAACTTTGCATTTTCAATTTATATGTACCGCCATCAGATGACCTCTCATTAATTGAACTTGAAGATCTGGTTTCCCAACTTTCAACACTATTTCTAATGGTAGGAGACTTTAATGCCCATCACACTCTTTGTTCGAGAGGCAACCTCATTGCAAAATTCCTGGAGAGCAATTACTTGGTTCTCCTGAAAACCGGAGAGCCAACGTTCCTTTCAGACGCCTTTAACACCTATTTGCACATCGATTTGGCAGTGTGTTCATCCCAGTTAGCAATTTCATTGCAGTGGAAAGTCATCTCTGATTTACATTCCAACGACCACTTCCTATATCTTCTTAGTCTGTTAGCACAAGTTGTGTCTCCCTCGCGTATTCCTAGATGGCGCTTTGATCGTGCCAACTGGCACTTTTACACTAAGTTGACTGTCTTTGATTACAACGAGCACGATTCTGTGAATCATTAGTTAATCATCGCACAGAGAAAATTCTTTCCGCTGCAGAACAGTCTATTCCACGATCGGCTACACAACCCGGTCGAATTCCTGTCCCGTGTTGGACCAACGACTGCCGGAATGCTATTCGTGCTCGTAGAAGTGCTCTAAGGGTACTCCAACGACACTCTGCCCTAAATAACCTAATTGACTAACCGAAAGCGTGTGCAAATTCTAGCCAAATATTTAGGGATAGCAAAAAGACCTCATGGAACAACTTTGTATCATCTTATAGCAGATTTACACCTTCATCTGTTGTATGGGATAGGTTAAGGCGCGTGGCCGGAAAATCAACCAGCCAATCGCTGGTCTGAAAACAACTACAGGAGTTGTTGTTGATCCGTTTGTCGTGGCTAACAACTTCGGCTGTGCTTTCGCTCAGGTGTCTAGCTCAAGTAACTATTCTCCCGAATTTATGTCATTTAAGACTCATTTAGAATCACAAGGTTTGGTGTTTAGTTCCAGAAACCTTGACGATTATAATCGCCTCTTCACCTTGGCAGAGTTAGAACACGCTCTTTCATCATCGCGAGTTACAGCACCAGGACCGGATGGAATCCACGATCAAATGTTACAATATCTGTCTCCTGAAGATAAGGCATTCCTACTTGAGGTCTATAGCCGTGTTTGGGTTGATGCCACCTTTCCTGACAGGTGGCGAGAAGCCACCACTATACCTATCTTGAAAGATGGCGAGGACCGTCACCACCCTTCTAGCTACCGTCCTATTTCTCTCACCAGTTGCGTATGAAAGGTGATGGAACGCATGATAAATGGGCGGCTGGTATGGTGGCTGGAAACGCACACCCATTTAATAACATCCAATGCGGTAAGGGATGACTCGGTTTTTTTCGATTCTTTTTGTTCAAAACAACGGTGTACCACAGGAATCGGTACTAGGTGTTGCGATGTTCGCTATTGCGATTAATACTATCTCGAAATGTGTGCCTCCGGGAGCCTTTCATGCCTTTTTGTAGACGATTTTGCCATCTACTGTACATCTCGGTGCACACCGTTTTTAGAGCGCCATCTACAGACCACCTTGGACAACCTTAAGAGTTGGAGTTTAAAGAACGGCTTCCGATTCTCCGCTGAGAGAACAACATGTGTAAACTTCTGGCGTCAGCAGAGTCGACTACCTCCAAGTCTCCGGCTAGGCGCAGATCTACTACCTTTTGCAGATGAGACGAAGTTCCTTGGACTGATGTTTTATAGAAAACTTAGTTGGTCGTCGCATATAGCAAAACTGAAAGCACGATGTGACCGATCTTTAAATATTTTGCGGGTACTAGGTGGAAAATCATGGGGAGCGGATCGTACAGTGTTATTGCGACCTTATCGCCCAATCATTCGTTCCAAATTAGATTATGGTAGTATCGTTTATGGCTGCGCACGATCATCTGTGCTGACGAGATTAGACACAGTCCATAAATGTGGCATATGTATAGCAGTTGGGGCATTTCCAGCGAGCCGAGTTATAAGACTGTATGCTGAGTCTGCAGAACCTCCTCTGCAGTACAGGCGTAACATGTTATTAGCAAATTATGGCTGTGAACATAATTGCATGCCCACATATCCATCGTTTACGCCGTTCTTTAACACCTTCATGGACGTGCCTTACAGGACCACTTCTATTAAGCCAAAGCCACCTAGTATTCGTTTCTGGGAGCTCCTTAGACTTCTTGATCATGAAATGCCCAAGATGTGTCCTAGGGAGGAGAGGACATACCCTCCTTGGTTGTGCAGAGCGTACCACGTTTATCTGGACATGATTAAATATGACAAATCTACCATGTCTATGTCTAGTATCCGCACATGCTTTTTAGAATTTTTATAGCGATATGAGGACCATTTATTAATTTATACTGATGGCTCCAGCAACTCAAATGTCTAACAGTACAAGGCCCAATTTTATGTAACAATAGTATCACGAAATGACGTGCTTTTGCCTCATATTGACTCTGGTAGAAGTAATTCCACCTTTGCAGTGATTACTCATGCGTAACTGTAAAAGGCGTACCCTTCAGTAACAAAAGTATTGCGTAATGATGAGTTTTTGCCTCATGTTGACTCTAATAGAGATAATTCGACACTCTGCAGTGATTATTCGTGACGCACAGTAAATATTAAGAGGTTTTTTGGCATATATTGACTCTGGTAGGGATAATTTGACCCTTTGCAGAGATTAGTGATTATTAACAGTAAAGGACCTACTTTTAAGTAACAAAAGAATCGCGTAATGATCTGTTGTTGTCCCATACTCAATCTGGCAGAGGTAATGCGACGCTTTGAAGAGATTTTTCATGTTTAACAGTAAAATGCCTACATTTCTGTAACAAAAGTATTACGTAATGATGTGCATTACTCCCATATTGACCCAGTAGAGGTAATTCGATCCTTTGCAATGATAATTCGTACATAACTATAAGAAGCCGAAATTTCAGTAACAAAAGTACCGCGTAAATATGTGGTTTTGTCTCATATGGTCTCTGAGATTAGTGATGTGTAACAGTAAAAGACCTACCTTTAAGTAACATAAGAAACGCCTAATGATGTGTTTTTGTCTTATGTTCTATATGGTAGAGGTAATGAGATTCTTAGCAGAGTTTTTTCATGTTTAACGATAAAAGGCCTACTTTACTGAAGCAAAAGAATCCGGTAAATGTGTGTTTTTGTCTCATATTGACTCAATTTGACACCTTGCAGGGATTAGTGATGTGTAACAGTAAAAGACCTAGCTTAAGGTAAAAAAAGAAACGCATAATGATGTGTTTTTGTGTCATGTTGAATCTGGTAGAGGTAATGCGACTCTTTGCAGCGATTTTTCATGTCTTACAGTAAAAGGCCTACTTTTCTGTAACAAAAGTATCACGTAATGATGTGCTTTTGTCTCTTATTGACTCTGGTAGAAGTAGTTCGGCCCTTTGCAGTGATTATTCCTGTCTAACTGTAAGATGCTTGGTTCTCAGTAACCTAAGTATCGCGAAATGACGTATGTTTGTCTCATGTTGACTCTGATAGGGATAACTGACACTTTGCAGAGATTATTAATATCGAACAATAAAAGTAAAGAGGTTTTTTGGCATATAATGACTCTGTTAGAGATAATATGAATTTTGCACAGATAAGTGAAGTGTAACAGCAAAATACCTACCTTTAGGTAACAAAAGAAACGCGTAATGATTCGTTTTTATCTCATATTACATGTGGTAGAGGTAATTCGGCTCGTTGCATAGATTTTTGATGTCTTACAGTAAAATTACCACTTTACCGTAGCAAAAGTATCACGTAATGACGTGCTTTTGTCTCATATTGACTCTTGTAGTGGTAATTCCACTATTTGTTGTGATTATTCGTGCCTAACTGTATGAGGCCTACATTTCAGTACCAAGAGTATCGCGTAATGATTTATTTTTGTCTCATATTGACTCTTGTAGAAATAATTTGACACTTTTCAGAAATTAGTGATGTGTAGCAGTAACAGAAATTCCTTTAATTAATAAAAGAAACGCACAATGATGTGTTTTTGTCTCATATTATATCTGGTAGGAGTAATTCAGCTCTTTGCAGAAATTTTTCAAGTTTAACTGTAAAAGGCCTACTTTGCTGAGGCAAAAGTATCACTTAAAGGTTTGTTTTTGTCTCATACTGATCCTGGTAGAAATAATTTGACACTTTGAAGAGATTAGCGATGTGTAGCAGTAAAATAACTAGCATTATGTAAGAAATGAAATGCGTTTTAATATCCTTTTGTCTGTAATTGTATCTGGTAGAGGTAATTCGACGCTAGGCAGGATTAATTCATGTATAACAGTAGAAGACCTACTTTTTCAGTAAGAGAAGAAACGTGTATTGATGTGTTTTTGTCTCATATTGATTCCGGTACAGATAGTTTTACTCCTTGTAAAGATTAGTGATGTGTAACAGTAAACGACCTACCATTATGTAACAAAAGAAGGGCGTAATGATGTCTTTTGTCTCATATTGTATATGGAATAGGTAATGCGACTCATTGAAGATATTTCTCATGTCTAACACTAAAAGACCTACCTTTCTGTAACGAAAGTGTCACGAAATGATTTGGTTTTGTCTCATATTGACAGTGGTAGGTGTAATTCGACCCTCTGCAGTGATTATTCGTGCGTAACTGTAAAAGGCCTACTTTTTAGTAACAAAAGTATCGCTCTACTGATGTATTTCTTTGTCATATTGAGTCTGGTAGAAATAATTCGACATTTTGCAGAGATTTTTCGTGTCGAACAGAAAAAAGGTCTACTTTTCTGTAACAAAATATCACGTAAAAATGTGTTTTTGTCTCATTTTGTTTACGGTAGAGATAATTTGACACTTTGCAAAGATTAGTGATGTATAACAGTAAAAACCTACCTTTAAGTAACACAAGAAACGCGTCCCATATTTTATGTGGTAGATAGAGTTCGACTCTCTGCAGAGATTATTCATTTCTAACAGTAAAAGACTTTCTTTTCAGTAAACAAGTAACGCGTATAGAAGAGCTTGTGTGCCATATTGACTCCGGTGCAGAATTTTTTACTCTTTGCAGAGATTAGTTATGACTAACAGTAAAATACCTACTTTTCAGCAGCAAAAGAATTGCGTAATGGTGTGTTTGTGTCTCATTTTGACTCTGGAGAAACAATGCGACTGTTTTCAGAGATTATTCGTGTCAAACAGCAAAAGGTCTACTTTTCTGTAACAAAAACATCACATAAAAAGTTTTTGGCATATATTGAATCTGGTAGAGATAATTTGACACTTTGCATAGATTAGTGATGCGCAACATTAAACGACATAGCTTTAAGTAACAAACGAAACACGTAATAATGTGTTTTTGTCTCATATTGTATCTGGTAGAGGTAATTCTAATCTAGGCAGAGATTGTTCATGTATATCTGTAGAAAACCTACTTTTTCAGTAACAAACGTAACGCGTAATGATCTGCTTTTGTCTCATATTGACTCCGCTGCAGATATTTTGAATATTTGCAGAGATTAATGATGTGTAACAGTAAAAGACCTAGCTTTAAGTAACAAAAGGAACGCGTAATGATATGTTTTTGTCCCGTATTGTATCTGGTAGAAGCAATGCGTCTCTTTGCAGAGTTTTTTTATGTCTAACACTAAAAGGCCTACTTTTCTCTAACAAAAGTATCACGTAATGATGTGATTTTGCCTCATATTGACTCTGCTAGGCAGTGATTATTCGTGCGTAACTGTAAAAGGACTACTTTTCAGTAACAAAGGTGTTGCGCACTGATGTGTCTTTGTCTCATATTGAGTCTGGTAGAGATAATTTGACATTTTGCAGAGATACTTGTGTCGAACAGTAAAAGGTATACCTTTCTGTAACAACAATATCGCGTAGTGATGTGCTTTTGTCTCATATTGAATCTGGTAGAGGTAATTCGAACTTTGCAGTCTTTTATCGTGCCTAAGTGCAAGAAGAATCCTTTTCAGTAAAAAAAGTATCGCGTAATGATGTGTTTTTGTCTCATGTTGATTCTGGTACTGATAATTCGTCACTTTGCAGAAATTATTCTTGTCTATGGGGTAGAAGACCTACTTTTTCGGTAACAAAATAACGCGTAATGATGTCCTTTTGTCTTATGGTGGCTCCGGTACAGGTTTTTTGACTCTTTGGAGCCATTATTGATGTGTAACAGGAAAAGACCTAGCTTGAAGTAATAAATGAAACGCGTAATGATGTGTTTTTGTCACATATAATATCTGGTAGATGTAATGCGACTCCATGCAGAGATTTCTCATGCATAAAAGAGAAAGTCCTACATGTCTGTAACAAAAGTATCACGTAATAATACGCTTTTGTCTCATATTGAATCTGGTAGATGTAATTCGACTCTTTGCAGTGATTATTCCTGCATAATTGTATATGGGTTACCTTTCAGTAACAAGGGTATTGCGTAATGATGTTTTTTTGTCTCATGTTGAGTCTGGTGGAAATAATTCGACACTTTGTAGAGATTATTCGTGTCCAACAGTCAAAGTAAAGAGGATTTTTGGCATATATTGACTCTTTTAGAGATAGTATAACACTTTTCCAGAGATTAGTGATGTGTAACAGTAAACTACCTACCTTTAAGTAACAAAAGGGAGCACAATGATGCGTTTTTGTCTCAAATTGTAAGTCGTAGAAGTAATTTGACTCGTTGCAAGATTTTTCATATCTAACAGTAAAAGGCCTAGATTTCTTTAACAAAAGTTTCACGTAATGATGTGCTGTTTTCTCATATTGACTCTGGTTGAGGTAATTCGACCCTTTGCAAGTGATTATTCCTGCCTAACACTAAGAGGCCTACTTTTCTGTAAAAAGGTATCGTATAATGATGTGTTTGTCTCATATTGATTCTGGTAGAGATAATTTGACACTTTGCAGAGAATTATCATGTTTAACAGTAAAAGGCCTACATTTCTGTAGCAAGAATGTCAGGTAAGGGTGTACTTTTGTGTATCATTTCTCCGGTAGAGTTAATGTGACACTTTGCAGAGACTAGTGATGTGCAACATTAAAAGCCCTACCTTTATGTAACAAAAGAAACGCCTAATGATGTGTTTTTGTCTCATATGGTATCTGGAAGGAATAATTCGGAGTTTGGTAAGATTTTTCATGTCCTACAGTAAAAGGCCTACTTTTCTGTAACAAATGATAAACGTAATGATGTGGTTTTGTCTCATATTGAATCTGGTAGAAGTAATTCAACCCTCTGCAGTGATTATTCGTGCCTAACTGTAAGATGCCTACTTTTCAGTAACAAATGTATCGCGTAATGTTATGTGTTTGTCTCATATTGACTCTGGTGAGATAATTTTACACTTCGCAGAGATCAGTCGTGTGTAACAGTAAAATACCTACCTTTAAGCTACAAAAGAAACGCCTAATGGTGTGTTTTTGTCTCATATAGTATCTGGTAGGGGAAATTCCACTATTTATAGATTTTTCATGTCTTTCAGTAAAAGGCCTCCTCTTCTGTAACAAAAGTATAACGCAATGACGTCTTTTGTCTCATATTGACTCTGGTAGAGATAGTTTGACTCTCTGAATGGATGAGCCATGTCGAACAGCAAAAGGCGTACTTTCAGAAGTATTGCGTGATGTGTTTGTGTCTCATACTGAATCCGGTAGAGATATTTTGACCCTTTGCAGAGATTACTGATGTGTAACGGTAAAAAACGTAGCTTTAAGTAACAAAAGATACGCGTCATGATCTGCCTCTGTCTGATAATGTATATGGTAGAAGTAATGCGAATCTTTGCAGAGATTTTTCATGTCTAACATTAAAAGACCTACTTTTCTGAAACAAAAGTATCACGTAATAACGTGATTTTATCTCATATTGACTCTGGTAGGGTTAATTCGAGGCTCTGCAGTGATTATTCCTTTCTAACAGTAAAAGACTTACTCTTCAGTAAAAATGTAACGCGTATAGGGGTTCTTTTGTTTCATATTGACTCCGGTGAAGATGTCTTGACTCTTTGCAGAGATTAGTGATGTGTAACAGTAAGAGGCCTACCTTTAAGTAACAAAAGTAACGCGAAATGATGTGTGTTTGTCTCATATTGACTCCGGTACAGATATTTTGACTCTTTGCAGAGATTAGTGACGCGCAATAGTAGAAGTCCTAGCTTTAAGTAACAAAAGAATCACGTAATGATGTGCTTTGTCTGATATTGTATCTGGTAGAAGTAATGCGACTCTTTGCAGTGTTTTTTCATGGCAAACACTAAAAGACCTACTTTTCTGTAACAAAAGTATCACTTAATAATGTGCTTTTGTCTCATATTGACTCTGGTAGATGTAACTCAAATCTTTGCTGTGATTATTCGTGCATAACTGTACTTTTCTGGAACAAAAGTACCGCGTAATGACGTGCTTTTGTCTGATATTTTATCTGGTAGAGGTAATTCGAATCTCTGCAGAGAGTATTCATATCTAACAGTAATAGGCGTAGTTGTCAGTAACAAACGTATCAGGACTTTTTGTGTTTTTGTCTTATATGGACTGTGGTACATATATTTCCAATCTTTGCAGAGATTATTCATGTATTACGGTAAAAGTCCTACATTTCTGTAACAAAAGTATCACTTTATGATGTGTTTTTGTCTCAATTTGACTCTGGTACATATAGTTTGACTCTTTGCATAGATTCCTCATGTCTAACAACAAAAGACCTACATATCAGTAGCAAACGGATCGCGTAATGATGTGTCTTTGTCTCATATTAGCTCTGGTGCAGGTACTTTGACTCTCTGCAGAGGTTATTCATGTATTACGGTAAAAGGCCTGCTTTATTTTAACAAAAGTGTTAAGTAATGATGTGTTTGTTATACTGACTTTCGTGGAGCTAATTAGAGTTTTTTGCAGAGATTATTCATGTTTAACTGTAAAAGACCTATTATCTATAACAAAAGTATCGCGTAATGACGTGTATTTATCTCAAATTGACTCTGGTAGAGATAATTTAACAATTTGCAAAATCTAACAGCAGAAAGCCTTCTTTTGTGTTACAAACCTATCAGGTAATATGTTTCTGTCTCATATTGAGTATGGTACAGCAATTTTGTCTCTTTGCAGGGACAATTCATGTCTATCAGTAAAAAGCCTACTTTTCTGAAACAAAATGGTTGCGTAATGAAGTGTTTTTGCCTCAAATTGACTCTGGTAGATGTAATTCGACTCTTTAGAGATGTTATTATAGTCTAACAGTAAAATACCTACTTTTCGGTAACAAAAGTGTATTAGTAATGATGTGTTTTTTCCCCATATTGACTCTTATGGAGATAATTCGTTCTCTACAGAATTTAGTCGTGCCGAACAATAAAATTCCTACTTTTCAATAACAAAAGTATCTCGTAATGATGTGTTTTTGTCTCATACTGACTCTGGACCAGAGGTTTTGAATCTTTGCAGAGATTACTCATGTATAGCAGTAAAGAACCTACTTTTCAGTAGCAAAACTGTCGCATAATGATGTGTTTGATTCTCATATTGACTCTGGTAGAAACAATTCGACTGGTTGCAGAGATTATTCGTGTCTAACAGCAAAAGACCTACTTTTCAATCACAAGAGGATCGCGTGAAGATGTGTTTTGTCTCATATTGACCCTGGTACAGATATTTCGACTCTTGGCAGAGATTTCTCATGTGTAACAGTAAAAGATCTACTTTATTGTAACAACAGTATGAAGTAATGATGTCCATTTTGTCTCATATTAACGTTGGTAGTGGTAATTCGAGTCTTTGCATGGATTATTTACGTCTAACAGTAAAAGGCGTACTTTCAGTAATAAAGTATCCTGTAATGATGTGTATTTGTCTCACATTGACCATAGTAGAGGTAATCCGACGGTCTGCAGAGATTGTTCGTGTCGAGCAGTAAAAGGTACACTTTTCTGTAACAAAAATATCACGCAAAGTACCTAGTTTTCTGTAACAAATACATTACGTAACGATGTGTTTTTTTTTTCATTTTGCCTCCGTTAGAGATAATTTGACAGTTTGCCGAGATTATTCATGTCTAACAGTATAGGTCTACTTTTCTGTTACAAAAGCATCCCGTAATGATGTTATTTGTCTCATATTAGCTCTGGTAGGGGTAAGTCGACTCTTTGAATTGATTTTTCCTCTCTAACGGTAAAAGGCCTCCTTTTCTGTAAAAAACGTATCGTGTAATGATGTGTCTTTGTCTCATATTGCATATGTTAGAGGTAGTTCGACTCTTTGCAGAGATTATTCATGTCTAACAGCATAAGGCCGAGTTCTCTGTTAGAAAAGAATCGCGTAATGATGTGCCTTTGTTTCAAATTAACTCTGGTAGAAGTAATTCGATACTTTGCAGCGACCATTCGTTTCAAACTAAAATTCCTACTTTTAAGAAACAAAGGTTTCGCGTAATGATGCGTTTTTGTTTCACATCGACTTTGTTAGTGATATATCGAGATTTTTCAGCTATTATTTATGCCTAACTGTTAAATGCGTACTTTCATTAAGAAATAAATCGCGTAATGATGTGTGTTTGACTCATATTGCCTCTGGTAGGGATAATTCTACACTTTGCAGTGATAAATAGTGTACAACTGTAAAAGGCCTACTTTTCAGTAAGAAACGTATTGCGTAATGCTGTGTTTTTGTCTAATATTGACTTTGGTAGTGATAATTCGAGTCTTTGCTTGGATTATTTATGTCTCACAGTAAAAGGCGTTCTTGCAGTAGCAAAAGTATCGCGTAATGCTGTGTATCTGACTAAAATTTACTTTGGTACGGATAATTCGATACTTTGCAGAGATTATTCGTGCCCAAAAGTAAAATTTCTACTTTTCTGCAAAAAAAAATATCGCGTAATGATATGTTTTTGTCAATTACTGACTCTGGTAGAAACATTTTGAAACTTTGCAGCGATTACTCATGTCTGTGTGTAAACAACCTATCTTTAAATAACAAAAGAATCAAGTAATGATGTGTTTTTGTCTCATATTGAATCTGGTAGAGATAATTCAAGAATTTGCCAAGATTATTCATGTCTAACTGTAAATGACGTACTTAAGTGAAACAAAAGTTTCGGGTAATGATGTGCTTTTGTCTCATATTGGCTCTGGTAGAGATAATTGGTTCCTTTACAGAGGTTATTATTGTCTAACAGCAAAAAGCCTACTTTTCAGTAACAAAGGAATCGCTGAATGATGTTTTTTGTCTCATATTGATACTGGTAGAGATAATTCGACACTTTGCAGAGATTATTCGTGTCGAACAGTAAAAGACCTACCTTTAAGTTACAAAGGTATTGCGTAATGATGTTTGTTTGCCTCATGTTGAATCTGTTACAAATATTCCGACTGTTTACAAAGATTATTCATATCTAACAGCAAAAGACATACTTTCAGTACCATAGTATCGCGTATTGATGCGTTTTTGTCTCATATTGACTCTGGTACAGATATTCCGACTCTTTGTAGAAATTTGTCATATCTAACTGTAAAAGACCTACTTTTCAGTAACAAAAGTGTCGCGTCATGATGTGTTTGTTTCTTATATTGACTCTGGTAGAAACAATTTAACTGTTTGTATATATTATTCCTGTCTAACAGTAAAAGGTCTACTTTTCTGTAACAAAAATTTCCTGCAAAGATGTGTTTTTGTCTGATAATGACTCTGGTAGAGATAACTTGACACTTTGCAGAGATTAGTCACGTCAAACAGAAATGGACCTACATTTCAGTTATAAAGTATCGTGTAATGGTATGCTTTTGTCTCACATTGACTCTGGTACAGATATTGCGACTCTTTGCACAGATTTTTCATGTATAACGGTAAAAGGCCTGCTTTATGGTAACAAAAGTGTCACCAATTGATATGCTTTAGTCGCATATTGACTCTGGTAGAGTTAATTTGACTCTTTGAAGAGATTTTTCATGTCTAATTGGAAAAGGCCTACCATTCTGTAACAAAAGTATCGCGTAATTATGTGCTTTTTTCTCATATTGCCTTTGTACAGATTATTCGAGTCTTTGCAGAGATTATTCATGTCTAACGGTAAAAGACCTACTTTTCTGTAAAAAAGTATCACTTATTGATGTGTATTGTCTCATATTGACTCTGGTAGATATAATTTGACACTTGGTAGAGATTAGTCATCTCTAACTGTTAAACGCCTACTTTTCTCTAACAAAAGTGTCGCGTAGTGATGCGTTTTTGTCTCATATTGAATCTGGTAGAGATAGTATGACACTTTGCAGAGATTAGTCAGGTCTAACAGTAAAAGACTTAATTTCTTGTAACAAAAGTATGAAGTAATGATTTGTGTTTGTCCTATAATGACTTTGGTAGTGATATTTCGGGTTTTTGCATAGATTATTTATGTCTAACAGTAAAAGGCGTACTTTCGGTAACAAAAGTATCGCGCAATGATGCGCTTTTGTCTCATATTGAATTCGGTAGAACAATTCGACTGTTTGCAGAGACTATTCCTGTCTAACAGTTAAAGGTGGAGCGGGTGGAACAATGAGCCTTAGTGTTAGGGCGGAGTGACAGTGCAGCACGTTAAATGTCTGCCGTCGAAGGTCCTTATAGTGATTATCCGCCAGGAGAAGTAGCAAGCGAACTGGAATCGCTGTCCAGAGATAGCACCACAGGTAATATCTGATACTGAGACGGATTATGTGTATTTATTTACCACGTTTTACAATATTTTATAAGTATGTACTTCAGATAACGCTTAGATTTAAATGTTCTTGCTTAATTTAAGACAAAGGGCCGCTTTGGTGAATACAGCGATAACTTGAAAAAAATATGGCAATGTAAGGAATCAGGTCTTTGAAACTTTGTTTATCTTGACCGTTTTTTATCAAGCAAATATTTAAAAATTATATACAAATTATATAATAAGAGAAGACATCGTTTGAAATATTATACTGTAATATACATATTTAAATGGGCAATGTTTGAAATTTGCCTTTTTATTGTAAAATAAACAATGAAACCTAATATAAACAAATTATATGAGCTTAAGACCACTTGACAGAGGTGAAAACTTCTACACTATTCATTATAATTTATTCTTAAAAATTACTTTAAAGCCTTTAATGACACTCATTGTTGCGAAAACAGGCCAGTTGTATGCTAAGAAACAATTCATGCCTTACGCTAAATGTGCTCGCAAATGAAATTACTCTGAAACAACCGAATGACCACCGATTTGCGACCGTGTGAAGAGGGTTATACATAAAGGATGTATAAAGGAAGTAAAATCAAATCAGATAATCTACTGTTTTACATTTATGTTATTTTTATATTAAAATACCTATATTTCACAATAATTTTTCATATTTGGTTTTTGCTGATACACGTATTTCATTGCATTATTATTTTCAATAAACTGCAAGTTCATACATATCTTATAACAGCATTATATGATATTTATTTGCTTATTTGTATATTTTTTGAAGATTCGGAAATGTTTGGTTACGTACACGTTTTACACATGTTATTACATATTCGTACATATACTTCTTACTCAATATTTTATTACACGTTCGTACACATTTTATTACATGTCATATTCATTTCAAATGCTTTGTCACAATTGATACTGCTATAAATAAAGTTTAAATTCAATTTTTCGCTTTTATAGTCTTTTAATCTCCGAAAAGAAAAATGTAGTACAATTTCAAAATAAAAGGGAGAGAAAAGTTTACAATTTAACAAACAAGTATATATGATTATGCAATATATAAATGTAAAGCTAGAAGAACAAAAACCCCGAACGAGGATTCGAATCATTTATTGCATATTGGAGAATAAGTTCACTATCTTTTTAGTTTCTCATCCTTCAGATACAGAAAGTATTGAAATCACCAAAAAATTTCGACTTTGATTTTTAATGTTTCGTGGCAATTCTTAGGGTGTATAGTAGAAATAATAATAAATAAATAAGTAAATAATTCCACATAAATTACTCTAATGAATTTGCCCTTGAATGACCTTCATCTGCATCATTATTGTCTAAAAATGAAATTATAGGTTTATGGTAATAACTCCTATATGAAATGAATATTTTTGAATGAAGCCTATTTTCTAAAATCTAAAAAAGCTCCGTCAATTCCTGTTCCATATTTCGTCGTACTTTCATTAGAATCATTTGACATATTTAAATTTAATATTGATTTCAGAAAATCCAGTAGAGGCTTGGATGGGTATTTTGAGAACTCAACATTGAAATCTCCACTCAATATAATTGTGCAATCTGTGAACGTTTTCATTGAAAAGAGCAGATCTAGCTTCGGTATAGATAAGTAAATTTTCATGAATTAATTGGATTATTTTCTTTATATTTTGATTAGATGAGCTATAAATAGCTGCCACTAGAATTTTTGTCCGTTTTCTGCACCACACAAATATCTCCTATTGATGATAGATTAAATCTTAGTAATTGTGAATTTTGGGATACAATATTGATGTGCGAAGTGGTAGTAGTGGCAAAACGTCATTTTAATACGTGATAATTTTATTATATACGTGTTATTACATTTAATTTATTGATGTTTTAGGTTTTACTACTCACATTAAAGAGAAATTGTCCATAAAAATAACCAGTTCTTAAGTGACACATCCCATTCACAAATTCCTAACACTTTTATTTTTCATTACCACACTCGTTTTATTTTTTGTTATTACGGTTTTAATTCTTCAAATACCGAACTTGGGTGATATTATCCGTTTGTTTTGACTATTTTTATTGTTTAAAGTGGAATTCGGCTTGTCTACTTGTTAAATGACACAAGGTTACCGACACTTGACAGGCATTTGTAAGATCGGCCGTAAGACAATTGTTTGTTTAATGAAACTCCTGAAGGGTTTCTGTGTTTTTCATAGTATATGATATATGTTAAAACATACCTGGATGCGTGTTGTTGATACGGTGTTGATTGCGACAGAAAATCTACGATGTATAGTAGTATGAACAACATAAGACAAATGACGAATGAGTCTGGGCGGGTTAGTCCGGACTGCGCCGACTCGAGCTGACTTCACCCGAATAAGCGGCACGTATTCCAGCGTGACGGCTCAGTTTAATTCACTACCCACAAAAAGTGCTAAACGCGCCTAAAGAAGTTTCCACTTCAAAAGCATGCCCCACAGGTAATAGCCAGCCTCCAGGACGAGCCGTAGAAGTAGTGAACGCGATCCATATGGTATCGGCGCCCAAGGACATCTGAGACGCCCTGGGAAATGAGCGCTGATCGGCACAGAGCTGAAACGTAGGTGGCAGCAGCGAGAGTGTGCCTGGCAATCGAACAGCTCTCCAGCAAAGCCTTATTCGTTCTCGCTCTCTAATTCGTAACCCGGGAAGCAACCCACCCCTTCGATGACGAGGTACGAGACATCAGGATACGTCACCACCTAGTGCTCGGTGACTACAAAATTGTCCACTAGGCGCTAACGTCCACATTAAGGATGGAAGCGGCCAAGGTCACGCTACCCCGACTTGGAGAACAAGAACTATCCGCTTCAATGGAGACCGAATACCAGACGAGGGACGCTGGCGAAGACCAAGTGACGTGTGTTGAGGGTGTGTCACGTAGAGCAGCCGGAGAAACCAATAAGGGCCGCCGTAGTAAGTGGCACGTTAGTGTCGTCACCATGACACTGTTCGCCGACAGCCGACGGTTGGATGAGAGCCTTTTCGCGGAAAGTTGGGGAGAGTAAATTCATGCCTCGTACTTATGGACTCCGCGTACTTATGGAATCAATTCGAGGAATCGCTGATTACATCATGCAAAACATGTGAATTGCAACCACAGAGAAACATTTGCCATCTCTTCAAAATGTGAGAAAAGGAGAAGAGTCTCAGTTACTGTTAAGAGAAACGGTTTCGACGTCATGTAACAAGTCATGTTCCTTTCATAAAGAATTATGTGAAATGTTTGTTAGTGAAAATATTCCGCTAGGAAAATTAATTCAAAATTACGGGATATTTTTGAGCGTCACACTGTTCATACAATTCCAAATGAATCAACTTTGCGTAAGAGTTACCTACAAAAATTTTTATGAAGACACGTTAAACTGAATACATAAATGTGTGAATGGGGAAGAAATCATGTATCCATTGATGAGACAACCGATTCAGAGGGCCGTTATATGGCCAATGGTACGCTAGAACCTACTATTGCCGGACAAACGTTTCTTCTAAACTTAGAGGTTATGGAAGCTGTTTACCACTGTCAGATATGCAAACTGTTCGATATATCCATGAGTTATTTGTGGCTTAGTGGAATATAGCATAACAACGTGCTCCTCTTCCTAACAGACGCGGCGCCTTACATGATAAAGGCGGCAAAATCTATCCAATTAATTTACAGTTAGATGGTGCATGTTACGTGTTTGGCCCATGCTTTTCATCGAATTCATCATGGCGAAACAGGTCACATTAACAATTTCAGAGATAGATACAATAATTTCCACAGTAAAAGAAAACTTTTTGAAACCGCCAACCCGAACTATGTATTTGAAAGATAAAGCCCCTAATACAGATTTGTCCCTGGAACCAATTTTGGCTCCCTGTGATACATGGTTAAGTGCACAGTGACAATTTTCAAATAGTGACGGAAGTGGTGAATAGTTTTGATAGGTTAGTGTCTCAGGGAATTGAGAACGCTCAGGATCTGCTTTGTGATATCCAAATATAAGGTAAATTAGCTTTCATTAAATCAAATTTTACATTTTTGACGGATACCATAACCCGCCTTGAAGAAAGTGGCTTGATTTGGCATGGCATGACCCTCCTCGATGAGGCTGTCATCCATTCAGCGGCTGACGGCGCGCAGTGTCTGTCGAAAAGATGGTGTAGACGGCGCCGACGTGCTGCTCGCCACGCCGAGCTTTACTCGTTCTTCAAGCTGCTCTTCCTGTTGTCGGTCATCATCGCGGTAATAGTCGCGACCAAGTTGATATTTGCAGTTTCCGTCTTGCTTGTTAATTCGGACTTAATTTCTTCCACCTTCACGGTGATGTTGTCGTTGTTCCACTTACACACAAAATGTGACTTTGTGGGTTCATCTAATTAAAAGTCCAATTTGCAGAAATTCAAAACGTTCTTTATTTGCGTAGGAATACACTAACAGTTGCAATGTTACATCACATACACAATCTACCAAGTTCGATGATCACGACAACAGCGTTCTGATTACACCTGTTTACATCAGCTATCGTTACAACACTTCATAGCTGTCTACTACTACTGCTCTGTTTGCGACTGGCTCTTGTTTTACAACTGTCCGCTGGCGTGACAGAATCTCTTATATACCTCATTCACAATTCGAGACTATTCTGTAACAATTAAGAAATCGAATGTTCTATCAATGGAACCTTCCACACGGGGAACACTATCTGGGCTGGCAAGTTCTTTATTTATTTGTTCCGACATACCTTTATCTGTAGGCTCCTTGAGGACACAAGCCGCGCTATCGTAGATAACGATTTCGTGACACTATAGCATGTTATGACCCGTAAGACTAGACTGTACCTCTGTACAAGTCTGTACAAGAAGTTGCCGGACATGCAAGGGGTTATACAAAGTTACTTTGCACTAACATATAGTCCCGTTATGACCCGTAATATTAGACTGTACCGCTGTACAAACCTGTGCAAGCAGTTGCTGAACATACAAGGGGTAATATAAACTTATTTTGTACTAATAACATGTGTAATGTTATCACCCGTAACAATATGTGTAATACGCTTAAAAGCTATAAATATTTGACAAAAAGTTATAAAACTCAAATTTCTGTGAAGAGGCTCGGGGTAGTTGACAAATTAATTTCATTAACTTATTGCTTCATAAGCTTTACGAAGACAGTTGAAAGTTTAATCACCAGGAGATTTTCGTTCGAAATATTTTTTCCAGGAAATTTCCAAATTATACATTTTTTAGCTTAATTAAAGGTATTATGGCTGAAATTTAATGATTTATGGGCTTACATTTTTCAGAAAATTACCATTGCCACCATTTCCACTTGTAATTGCAGTAAATGTACTTGGTAAAGTTGTTTGGATCTTGGAGACTAGCATTCGTATGAGCATCTGTTTGTACAAGTTGTCTCATCAATATTTTTTGTTGCAGGATACATATAAAAATGTTATAAACTAATATGAGGTAATTTAGTTATATAGAACCGACAACCACCAATAAAAATCGCACTGACTTTTAAAATATTCCGAAAACTCAAAAGTAAACCGTAATGTTATCACACCTGCTGAGTGCTATATTGCCATCTGTTGTTAAGACTAAGCTTTCCATTAATCCACTGTCGAAGTAACGAACTTTACTGCTCTTCTGTTTCGAAATTTTGATATTCCATTTCCTATTACGTAAATTTCAGATATTACAATTAGCAGCACAAGTGTAAAAGTTCAAATTTTAGTTCTTGGAGATATTGTTAAGACAGACGACTTTGTTTGTAACATTGATACATACCACGTCAATGTAAGAATCATTGCTGAAAAAGTAAAATATATGCATAAATATGCACAAAGTTTCCCTAAATGTGTGCTAACCCATTAAATATTCATTTGTATACACTATCAAACTTCCAAAATATAACATGTATATAACATATATAAAGGAATATAACATGTATATATGCAAAATGGGAGCTCAATTAATCACATATAATTGATCACAATTATTTTAGAAGCGTGCGGCAATCGACGATTTAGAGATTTAACAAACTTATTGTGCACGTTCACAGATAGTTTCATAGATTTAAATCAAAGTAAAGTTCAAAACATAATTCGAGATAATAAGACACACATTTAGATATTACTGTTCACTAGGATACTAGTGCCATCTTCGAATGGAGCTGTACTTGCTACATCGTTTATTGGTACGAAGTGACAGATCGCTTATATAGACCATAAGTAGCAAAGGTACTAATACTGAACCCTGGAGTACTCTCTGTCTTACAGCCTCTAATTTTATATTTGATTTTCATACCCGATATCACGTTTTACTTCAACACTTTGTTTACTTTCATCCAGAGGTGATACAGTCCAAGTATTTAATTTACATTCCACACGTAGCCGATCTCACCTTATACGTGTATTTCTTAATTCCCCGGCTATTCCTAAATACAGATGTAAATAATATTTACACAAAAGAATGTGAAACAAGAACGGACACCCTTAACCTCTCCCTGACTCCTTCCAAGTTCCACAAATGCTACACAGCGTATAAATAGCCTTTCGTGGTCTATTATCTACTTACGTAACTAGAGCAGGTATTGCATTCTAACAAAAAATTGGATATTGACATATCAGTCCGGGTAGCTCAGTTAGTTAGGCGCTTTGCCATTAATCTCAAAGATGTGCGTTCATATCTGGTGCA
This sequence comes from Mantis religiosa, assembly GCA_030765055.1. Lineage (NCBI taxonomy): Eukaryota > Metazoa > Arthropoda > Insecta > Mantodea > Mantidae > Mantis > Mantis religiosa. Next base: position 150,086 of record CM060950.1, on the reverse strand, counting down.
CACTGTCGGTTTTAAGTGACAGGGCTTACACGATTCTGAAAATGTTAATCGAAGTTGAGGTGTATCAGATTCATTTATGTACATGAGACATTTTTGAAAAACTTCTATTGCCTCAAAGGTAGCTCTAATGCTTTTTATTAAAGTAACAAAACTTAAAGAGATTTTATGTCAAACGAAATGTGTATCTAGAATTTTCTGGGAAGGTCCTCGCAAGTCATCTTCGTTCTGGTTGACAGTTTTACAACAGGCAGGAAATAAGAGATATAGAAAATATTACTGCACAAAATGTGTACACCTCCTTATAACACGCAATTTATGTGAAATGCATCTTTATGGAGTTTATATTTCTCCGATAATCCCAGTAATTTGCACTTTTAGAAGTATATGTATTTATCACTTGGCGCTGTACTTCATGTGGCATGCAGATAGCGCTAGCTAATTCCAGTCTGGCTAGATGGCGGCCTCTTATCTGATATGAACCTGTTCTAATTGTTACAATGTTATTAACAACAAAGAAAGAGCGTTTGCTTGAGAGAATTTGAAAGATTTGTTAGTTTTCAGGAATTTCAAAGTAACTTATTTTGAATCTCCTTAGTTTGAAGGAATTGTTGTACAAGGAGTCACAAAATATTTGCTGTGAATGATGATCTCAAATCTGCAATTTCGCATCGCCGCGGCTATTCCTAACAACAGACTAATAACACGAGGTACGTCCAGATAGTATGTTCTGTTTGGTAATACAATTAAATTGTGTACAGATAAAGAAAAATTATTTATTGCACAAAATTCTACAACTCTTAAACTAATTTTCCACATAACTGTCAAAATTTTGCAGGCATTTTTCACAGCGAGGCACACAATTTTGTATATCTTCTTCATAGAAGCTTTCTGACTATGTCCTCAACCAGTTGGAAACATTTACTTTCAGCTCTTTGCGATGCAAAAACAGATGAAAGTCGCTAGGAGCGAGGTAAGCGCTGTACGGGGTGTGGTCAAACACGTCCCAGCCAAAACCCCGTATGACTTCTTCGTCGCATTTGCATTGCTTGGCCGTGCGTTGTCGTGAAGAAACACAACACCTTTTGACATCGCAAATTTGCCGATAAATTTCAATTGGTTTCACTTTCCTAGCATTCAGAAAACGAATCACTGATCTGTTTTCAGGAGCGGTGGGATTTACAATCAACATCGACATTCTAAACAAGCACTACAAATCATCCTTGGCTGACAGCGATCTCCCAATGGCGCACATTTTTTCTCCATGATACAAGGCGTCTACCGCGCATGTGCGGAAATACCAACGCAGTGCTGCAGCGGAGATAAATTGAAACAGAACATACTCTCTGGACGCCGCTTGTATTAATATTAAAGCATTTGGGACAAGGATGGACTTCCTTATCCTCTCCCTGACTCACTCCACGTTCTGCAAATGCTACATAGTGTATGAATAGTCCTTGGTGGTCTACTGTCTACTTGTGTAAGTAGAGCAAGTATTGCATTCCAACCAAAAACTAGATATCGACATATCGGTCTGTGCGGCACATTTGGATAGGAACTATTGCTGTACGTCTAGAACATTACAGCACAAATATTGCTTAGAAGGCAGCTGAACATTAAAAAATGCGTTTTGGGGAAATATTCACACATGTAATGTGATAGCAAGTGGTTCTGTCTCTGTTTCTCTCTCATCGCCCGCGCTGAGCGCGTTTGTGTGACTGTGTGTATGTATGCATTGGTGTGAGTGTGTGTATATGTACGTGTATGTGTGTTAGTGCGTATATGTGTATGTGAAAACCGGAAAAAATCGTACGTGTTTCATTCACATAATTGTCGCCTGTCAAGTGCAGCATATTCTATTGCTAATGTTGTGTACCTACATGCGAGGGCAAGAAGGAAGTGCAGTAGGCATTAAGGGATCAGCAAATGAATTTCAGTGTGGTGGTTTAATGATGACTTTTAGGCCGATACCCGCAGTAAAAAAGGAGTTCTTATATATATTTGTTACAAAAAAACTAGAAGTTGGCAGTTCGAGACAGTTTCTTTCTTACTTTTTTGCTAATTTTACATCCTCCAACGTTAGTTCATATCGGGCGGTGAATCAAATGGGTGAAATGATGCTCAAATGTGTCTAGGGTCCATGGAGATTAGAGCTTCCTGAGATTAATCTTTCAAGATAAGGGAAACTCTGAAAAATACCCGATCCATATAGCGGAACCTGGCAGTCATTCGAAGTAGGGACCTCTAGAATGTAAGGTACACACCACCTTTACTATTAGGAAGAGAAGTCTAATCCATACAAAAGTGGTAAAGTGAAAGCCACTCATCATTAACGTGTAGATGAATGAGAATCACAAGAATGTTGCTTACACATTTCTAAGATAGAAAATGAAAACTAAAAACAAATTGATCATCCAGGTGGGGGGGGGGGCATCACACAGATTATTTCACCTGCAAATTTAAGTATTATAGCCTTATACACTACATGTATGTAGTAGGCTCTAGTAACATTAAACCCATGTGGTAGAAGAAGAGAAAACAGTAAATACTTTTCGGTAACCTGTTTTTGGCGTAAACAATAACTAGTCTGTTAGAGATTATCTCAGTTCTGGACACAAAATCAAGTGACATTAAAGCAAAATATATGTAAGAGAGAGGTATAAAGTAATTAACTATTCGGTGACAGTAACCGTGTAAAGGCAGAACCGGAGCCGTAGCCTGGATATGAACCAACGATCACTTAGCCTTAACCATGTCAACATACCAGCATGACAACTAAATCACCAGCACAGTCAAAGTACCCGAGATACTTGTTAAAAGTTATATACTCAAAATAACATATATCCAAATCCTTTTGTATACTGAATTTTTTCCAATTGAGATTTTAGCTTCATTAACAAGGAAATTATACCAAGGGAAGCAAATAGCTCGAAATATATATTAAATTTAGAAGGCTTCCTTTCCCATAAACAATTATCAGTTTTTTAGATTGTATCTCACTGTGTGATATAATTACTCTTCGTTTGCTTGGCGTAGAAATCAATTAAATATAACCTATATTTAAACATATAATTACAATTTGTTACTTATCTTTGCGAATATTTAGAAATATTCTTTCCGACTATACAATATTACAGGTAGAGCCATCTCTGGGCAGATGCACGAGTTGTTCCAATGCTGGTGATGCAAGGTTGCCTCCCTGGTGGGCAATTTAAAATAACAAAATCGTCTTTTTCACAACGTATCTTTACAACAAAACGTTAATACATTTCACTCACACCACTTTCTCAATCCACTCTTCCACAAAGGCTTATTTTTTCACTTGCTTCAAATGTAAGATAAAAGTTATTACACATTTCCTTGTTGTTACAAGAAAGGTAAAGGGACTAAATGTTTAACCAACATTTGAAATTTAACCCACGAAAGAGATTTGCTCCAACAACATTTAGGTGATTAATATTGTTGCTATTATTGTTGTGTATTATGTACAAATATGAGTAAGTAACCTCCTTTTTTCATACACACAGTTTAGAGTTTATGAAGTACAGCATTTGAGCATAGAATTCCGGACTTGCGTAATATTGGTACTAGATCTTTATTGGAAACGAGAAAATGTCCAGGGTATGCATTATTATCGAACTATGTTGTAAGTTTAGACAGATTTATTAGGTTTATTGTGCTACAGTGCCGACCGCATGCTCTGCGCAGTTTGTTCCAGGTCTTCAACTGGCGGAATATGAAACTGATATGGCGCCAGAGAAAGAACCGGAAACAAAAGTGCAGCAAGTGCATAAAGCATGTATAATGCAGCCCGCCTCGGTAGCGTTGTTGTAGCAAGTCTGCCTCACGTTCAAGAGGTCCCGAGTTGGAATCTCGGTGAGAGTGAATTACCTGGATAAGGTTTTTCCGGGGTTTCCCTTATCCTGAAATCCGAATGTCGGGTAACTCTAAACTCTATTGACCCCGGGCGCATTTGTGCATCATTTCACCCTTTCCATTCATCGCCCGATATGACTTAACGTTGGAGGACGAAAACTACAAAAAAATATATATAATGCACATAATAATTAGCTCGATAGCAGTGCATTTCTTGTAATTCTACAGTATATTCGTTTACATTTTACACATTCCTAGGAAGCTAAAATAGAATATAAAGGTGAATTGTAATATCCATAAAAACAGGGGATATTGCAACTTACGTGGTCCAGGGTTCCTTTCTAGGTTTTTCGTTACAAGGTTTTGAAAACTGCGCTTATTTTAAATTTTTCTGGTGTGATGTTTACGTAATTATTTTACGATATATACATTTAGTAGAGCAGACCTTCTTATGGAAATCTTCAACCAGGTAACGAACTATGCCTTAAACTACACTGCAAGTAGGGTTATGTTTACTACGGAGAGGAGTTGGCACAGTGATCAGCCTTGATTTATTGTAGAGACGCGAGAAAATGTATTCCGATGCGGGCAAGACTGACCTACGGGAGGGACGTCGGTTTGCATCAGTTAGTTGCGCCAGGACGGTTTAGTTTTCTTATAACTGACCAGCGGGTTCGGCCCACAGTTATTTAACCTTCAAAGGAAAATAAAAGCAACTTTCCCACATGAAACGTAGGTGGTTTTATACAACTCTCCTGTATCAACTTAGGTATTTATCGATCGTTTTCTTATTGACGTTATTTGCTCTCTTTTCCTCTCTCGCACATACATTCCTCAACCATTTTAATCTCCCGTTCTTCTTTTTAAATCCATTTCCAATACTCACACTTGCAGTTTTATCTGGAACTCAATACTTCTACCTTTCACAGATTAGCGATAATTAAAATAATATTAAACGGCGTGGTATTTAAAAGTAAGTGTATATTGTTCGGAAAATAAATACATTATTTCCTTTGTTACAGTTCTCAATAAAAGATTATATGGACATACTACTACAATCAATATAACCACTAAGTTACCAAATGACTTGACAACAAATAACTTAACGACTAACGAAATAAATAAAATAATTATTTTGTTTGATAATGACAGTTAATATACAAAATCACATTAGCGTCACCAGTATGTTGGAGGTTTGTTAATGTTTGGAGGTTTAATAACTCCATTTAATTCAAATCTTGTCACAATTAGATTACAGTATCTGATTCTCAATTGTTTGTTTGGTGATTAAATAAAAATCTATTTAAACATGTAGGCGGATTTTCTGAAAACTTTCTTTTTGATTTTTCGTATACATGTAACTTAAATCCAAGCTTAGCATAGAAACGTATTGTAACGCGAGCGCTGGAACACCCTGTGGAAGCAGCTGGGAGCGGAAGACAGGGGAGGTTCGTGTTAGCCACACCTCCTCCTCGTTTGTCTTATAGTGGTGACAGCCGGTGGTCGGAGGAAAAACATCAGTGTGCCGTCTGTTTCTGTCCACCTGGTTCTCGAAATTACGGGAATCTTTCATCATCTGGAAACGTCGCCTGGGAACTAGAAAAGCCGAGAAGTCAGCGAGATGCCTATAAAAAGGGCTGCAGCTAGTCAGTCGGTGTCAGTTGGTCAGTTGGTTAGTGAGTGTGAGTGAGGAGACAGTCGCAGTTCTTGGTGTAAGAGTTAGTCAGTGACGTGTTAATGAACGAAAAGATTGTGCAACGGAAGACGGTACGAACTGTGTATGTGTATCGGAGTTTATGTAATCGCGAGTACAGGTGAAGTTGTAACGGACGAACTGGTAAATTGTAATTGTGTGTAGTACGCAATTCTGTGTAATTGGCAAGTGTTAAACTGTAAGTCGGTGGAAATAAAGAACATTTTTGAGTGGTGTAATTGGACTTTTCATTTCACGAACCCACAAAGTCACAGTATTCTCGTTTTTCAAATACGTCTTTCATAAATATACAAAAACTAAGCTTTCTTCAGTCAGTGAACGTCAGGTATGTATTTCCCTTTCCTCGGGAAATTATAGAAGGTAGAAGAGAACGTTATATTCTTTGTCGGTGCACACCAATTAATGAAAAATAAATAATATACCTATATGATTTAAGCACTGAAATCTTCATAAATTTAAATTGATAACTACCGTTTAGCACATCTATATATGAAATTTCAGCTCACTATGTGGAGAGTGTAGCAATATTTAAGACAATATATTGTCTAAAACCTATTTTAGCGACTTTAAATGCTCGAAGAGCAAAACAAAACACTTTAAATAAATCAAAGCCCCTTAAAATTGAATTTATATTTATTAATATTTTTTGGACAAATCAAAGCGTGTTAAAACTATATATTAGAATAGACTGATTTGCGTTCAGCCTAATGCAATCTATAATTATATTATTCTTTGAATTATACAAATTCTAAAGTTTGAATATATTAAAGTACTAACATTATGTTTAATAGGATTAAATTTGATACAAAAAAAGAAAGAGAAGAACGTTGAATAGGCAACAAAGAATGAATGTTCCAAAATAGGGCACAAAAGGAATTTAAAAGTCCTGTTATTTAAGAGAAGTTTATTCTGTTTAAACATGTAAATTTGTATTTTAATTAAGATTTTAAATTATATGTTGATATTAATTCAAAGCGCAAGAAATATGACGGAAATGGTAACGTTTACTAAAACGACAAAAAATATGAAGGGGAAAAAGCAATCGATAACGCGTGGTTGGTTACGAGAAAGAATAAACAGTGAATTGCTCAGTGACCTAAGCTCGTTATGCAAAGCTTTTTAAAAGGTTAACGAAGTTTATGAAGCACAAAGCCATCCAGAAAGTAATGTATACCTTTTGTTGGGTAAAGGTTCCTTGCATCAGGTACAGTAATGTTATTTTATATTTAAAACAGATGCTAACGAATGCATAAGATGTGAACAATGTCTACAAAAATTTTGCGATAGTATGCACAATACTTTATCAGCAGTGGAAGAAATTCTAGTCTAGTAAGGTTACTATTGCTAATGAACATAATTATTAATGCTTAATAATTTATATACACAAGTGATTTACACAATTTCTTGGCATGATGAAAAAATAAAGCACAGAAATACAACATGCACAACATACACAATACACTTCTAAACAAAAGGAAGGAAATATTTCACTACTGAACAATCTCACAGTCAGCTCAATACTGACACATCACAATGCCAAATAGGTCTGAACATGTCTAAACTACAACAATGAACAACAATGAACCTGCACAATCTTGCTTTATTGCGCTTCAGCATGACAATGCAAATAATTTCAATAATGCAGCTTTAGTAAAATAGCTACATATGAGGTAACGGTTCCTATGACATTTCAAAGAAAACGCTAATTTCATGTTTTGAAAAGTAGCTTTTACAGAAAAACTATGCCTGATGGGAAAATTCTAGCTACATATCAGAATTCAGGATGAAAAATGCCACTAGATTAACTATTCAGATCTCTTGTGAAAAAAAAAAACCTTGTCGACCAGTGCAATTTGCTCGACCCTCCCCACAATCAGTCTTGTCAAACAAAGAAACATTTTTTTCCCAAAATTGGTTTTTCTCTAAAATCATTGCAACGATTCTGATTACAGCACCTTATACACACACACACACACACACACACACACACACACACACACACACACACACGCACACACACACAGGTGTGTGTGTATAAGGAGCTGTAATCAAAATCGTTGCAATGATTTTAGAGAAAAACCAATTTTGGGAAAAAAATGTTTCTTTGTTTGACATATATGTGTGTGTGTGTAGTGTGTGTGTGTGTGTGTGTGTGTGTGTGTGTGTGTGTGTTTAAGGTATTTTATGACAAATGAAATGTATATGTATAGCATTTTTGCGAATGTACCTGAAGTGCTCTTTGTGGATGACGTTTTGCGTAACTCGGAAGGCGTAGGAAACAAAATCTCACTGTACAAAAATTAAGATTTCCTTTAAAAACAATTTTTATGATATACATGTTTTGCGGTTTTTGTTGATGAATTATTTCCGAGATAATGCTTGATAATTTTTTGAATTTTTAAATACCTCTACTTCTCTGAAATGCACGCAAAGAGAACATGATATCAGAATCGTATATAGCTTTAAAAGATCTGACTGTCATTGAAACCCTTCTCTCTTCCCACATTCCATTGCTCCAAAACGAAAATTAGCAATAAGATAAGGTTTATTTCGATTAGAATGAAGTAAATTGATAAATAAACATTTGTAAGAAAGAGTAAGATTAGAAAAAGCCATGTTTGTGTAAAACAACAGATTGCTTTGTAATACTAGCTTCTTTGTAATATTTGGGATTTCTGTGTCAGGTTTTCGTATCTTTGATCACTTTCCGTACATTTGGTAATTCTCTTGAGAAGTTATGTAGTGTCTTTGTGAGAATTCTGGGTTGCCCCATAACCATAATGATTTAATTTACTCTTTTAGGACGCTTATTGTCCAGTACATCAGGATTTCTCCTGAAGTGATACAATCTAAAAGCATCTGGAGTGCGAGCCTGCGAACTATGAGTGATCAGAAGGAAACATCACTGTATTATTTCTATTTCTATTTGATTTTTTTCGCATATATGAAACAAAGAAACGAAATTAATATATTTCCCCTATTTAACATCGCTTTAACGTTTACAATACATCATGTAGATTGTCAGTATTTAGCTTGAAACACATATATAATATGAGGTAGACGGTTGGCTTACATATCAAGGTTTTTCCATCAGCAGGATAAAGTCATGGTGATTTGACCAGTTACTGGACTAAGGATTTGTGATTTAAACTCTTCTACCGAGGTGGTTAATCGCTGGACATTGTTAAAAGTACTAATAGATATAAATTGGACGAAATGCTTCAAAAACATCTCTTTTATAGATCTGTTATTAAGAATTAACCGTATGATTGCATATTGTAAATTTCTTTATCGTTACGCAGGATACGAATTAATTTTACAGACATTTTTAAATTGTGCCAGAGTAGATGATCAGACAGCTCTTTCTGAATTCCAAGGTTGCCTTCTCCAGTTTGTCCGTTTTGCAACGAAGCGTTATCTGTCCGATACGTGCTGCTAGAGCTTTCGCCTAGCACAGATTAGGACGCCTTTGCAGCTGAAGGCCAGCTTTGCAGAAATGCTAGCGGATGACAACAAAGTAGTGGAGAAGGATTTTAGGTTCATTTCTAGGTTAGACTTTAGAATTTCGTGAAATGAATTTTTTGCATTTTGGATTTATATTTCCTTTTGTTTTCTGTTTTGTTGTTTTTTGTTTTTGTTATGAACATATAATTTTGTCAGCTTATTTACATTTGTAGAGTTTTAGAACCAGTTATATCTGGCTTTTGCCATGACTAACCTTTTAAGGGGCGCTGATAACCGCTGCAGATGAGCGCCGTTATACACATATCACCATCATCATCATCATCATCATCATCATCATCATCATCATCATCATCATCATCATCATCATCATCATCATCATCATCATCATCATCATCATCATCATCATCATCATCATCATCATCATCATCATCATCATCATCATCATCATCATCATCATCATCATCATCATCATCATCATCATCATCATCATCATCATCACCATCATCATCGTCGTCGTCGTCATCATCATCAATCATCATCATCAATCATCATCATCATCATCACCAACATCATCATCATCATCAACATCACATCATGGATCACCTTTCTAAGCAAATATGCCAAAAGGGAGGAGCAACAGAAGTGTACCCTTTAGAGAGTGGATAAATAGTGACACATCATTCAACACACATGGGAAGTTAGTTTTTGTCAGCCTTGTGTGAAACAGGTCAGTTTAATCATTAATAATACTATATCTTCCTACTTTCACAAACCTTTTAAAAATCAGCCCCTGCAACAGCATTAAGCCGAACATATTGAAAATGTATAGCGTTTAACGCCCGCTTTTACTACATACGGCACCGCAGGCGATGACACTGATGATGCATGAGATGAACATGGAGCACCGGTGAAATGAGATGGCCTGGGAAACCGGAGATCCTGGAGAAAACCCGCCCAAACGCCGTGTTGTCCATCAAAAATCTCACTTTGCGGTCGCCTGGGATCGAACCCGGGCCGCCTTGGTGAGAGCCAAGCGTTCTAACCACTGAGCCACAGATTTATGCCGAACACAAATTAGTATGTTGAAGAGAGCCGAAAGAAGAGAAACTGGATGTTTTCACTTCTCCAAAGTAAAGCACAAATTTGCCCAATATGAAAACTTTCTTGATCACATGAAACGACTTTTCATGGAGATTTGCCTTAAAACCTGACCGAATAGTTAAACAAGCCCGTCTAATGCATTTCATCTTGATCAAATTATTATTTACTTGTAAGTTATAGGAATAGCTTTGCAAACTCAGTGCACATCTGCGGAAATTGCCCCAAAACTTACCACAATCACAAATTTAGTTTTTTTGGTCTTAATTATACTTCAATAACACATCGCTTTTCTTTCAGGAGTACATTAAACGCAAATAACTATTTAAATAACCATACGCCATTATCATACGTGCTATTACGTTATTTTAACCTCACATTTCTCAGATTCCATATTTTCTACATATTCCTAATTTCATAATGTTACACAGGATGCAGTTTTCTAGTAACCTATGTGAAATTCTAAACAAGCCTGTAAGGGCAATATTAAGTGTACCCGTTTATATTTGTTGTAATTTTTTATTTGTATTTAAAAGGATTATAGTGCTTACTTCTTACTGAATACGCTTAGCAAAATAAAAATTGTCAAACAGGTATGATTATGTTTTCCTTTCGTTGATAAGGGGAAGAAAAACATTTCATATAGGTACCGGTTATTAATATGTTGAAATGGGTGCAGCAACTTATACCCTTAGTATTAACTTTTAAAATTTAAATATGTGGAACATTTTGAAAATGGCCTGACATTCTTAATCGATCACAAAAGTAATTGGTTTAAATTCGACACAAATTTAACAAAGCTTCAGCTATTTCAATTTTCACCTTAAAGCCCCCCCCCCCCAAACCAATGCTTTTGTTCTTTGACATAGTTAATTACTTCACACATTTCTGCACTTAATGGTTCTTACATAGTGAAGTGGATTCAAATGTATTTTAATTATAGGACAATATCAGTTATTTTAACTTGCTGTTGAGCCATTTGTGAAATTTGGAATATATGAGAATTGTTAAATAAACAATGATCATCAATTTTTAACGGTCATAATTTTTCGCGCTAAAATTCAAGCTTATTATATTCTGTTAGCTTAATGTCAAACAAACATGCCATAGAAGTTCCATTGTTGGTACTCCTGGTTCCAGTCTGTGAGAACCAGGCAAGTTCAGCCATGTTCAGTATCGCCTACCGCTGCAATGGAGGCAACAGGCGAGAAACAATATGCGGTCTTGGAATTCTGCTTTCTTCTCAACAAATCATCATTTGAGGCCTATATAATGTCACAGGAGACCTATGGAAAGTCTGTTCTCCCCTACAGCACATCTCGAAGGTGGTTTAAAATGTTTAAAGAGGGGAGACAATCAATTTCAACCCGGTGCTCCAGTTACTGCTCTTACGGAAGAATACATCAACACTGCTGCTGCCATTGAAAGAATTACCTTAGGATCACTTTATGAAATACTGCACATTTCATTGGGTGCCATCCACATGTTGGTGACAGAAACATTACACATGAGACGTGTTTGTGCGCGATGGGTTCCAAGACTGTTGATTCCCGAACAAAAGGACGTTCGCACGTAGGCCTGCATGCAGTTCAAGTTGAAGTTAGAGGAAGATCCGGAGTTTCTTTCAAACGTAATCACTGCTGATGAAAATTGGTTACATCACTTTGATACTGTGAGCAAACAGCAAAGCCCAGTGGGGAAATATTCATCGCTAACTCCCAAAAAAGCAAAAGTTTTTGCTTCTGCTGGGAAGGTTTGGTCATCTCATTCTTTGATGTTCATGGAATGGTTTATCAGCATGTTGTACCTGCAGACACATCGGTAACTGGACAATACTACAGGGATGTCCTTAAAACATTGCAAGTCCATTTCTGGTGCCAGAGACCATATTTCCATTGAGCAGACTGCATGCTGCACCACGATAATGTGCGGCCGCATATTGCCAATGCTGTTACCGAATACCTTGCAAAAAGAAACGTGAAGTGCATCTCTCACCCTCCCTATAACCACGTTTTAGCCCCATGTGACTCTTTTCTATTCCCTAACTTGAAGAAACGCCTTCGTGGGAGGCATTATCCATCATCAAAAGCGGTGGTGAAGGCTGCGGATGCGATTTTGAAGGACTTCTTAAAAATGGTTTCCAGCATATCTTTGAAACTGGCAGAAACGCTGAGAGAAGTGCATTGCATTCAGGGGAGACAATTTTGAGAATGACCACCAAAATTATGAGCTTCAGTAAAGGTATGTTTAAAAAAAATGTGATCATTCTGTATTGAACAGCCATCGTATGTTGAACTGTTTTGTCAAGGGAACCGCAAAATACCATGTGCTTAGCAAATTTCTTGCAGCATATTTTGCGATGATTGTCATTTTGTTATAGTGCATTGGTAGTTTACTTTAAGACCAATTTTATAATATTTTGTATTTCTAAGTCTTAGTTACAAAGGATTATGGGACATACGGTCAGATGGATTTTTCCCTTCTTTTGGTGTGAGGAATCTATACCCAAAATTTGTAAAAGTATTTATCAAAAATTTTGTGTTTTCGTGTGTATGTATATATATGTGTGTGTATGTGTGTATATGTGTGTGTGAGTGTGTGTATGTGTGTGTGTGTGTTGGATTGTGTACGTTACAAAAACCCAAAAATTTCTGTATTGTAACGCGGGCGCTGGAGCACCCTGTGAAAGCAGCTGGCAGCGGAAGGCAGGGGAGGTTCGGTTAGCCACACCTCCTCCTCGTTTGTCTTGTAGTGGTGACAGGCTGTGGTCAGGGAAAAAACATGACTGTGTCGCCTGTTTTCTCTACACCTGTTTCTCGAAATTACGTAATCTGGAACATTCTCCTGGTCACTAGAAACCGGCAATATTCCTATATAAAGAGGGCTACAGACGGACAGAGTTGAGTTGGTTTTGGTTTAGACAGTCAGTCAGTTGGTTAGTGTGTGAGTGAGGACAGTTCTTGGTGTAAGAAGGCAGTGTTAGTCAGTGACGTGTTAATGAACGAAAGGATTGTGCAATGGAAGACTGTACGTAACTGGTATGTGCATCGGAGTTTATGTAGTCGCGAGGACAAGTGAAATTGTAACGGACGGACTGGTGAATTGTAATTGTGTGCAGCAAGTAATTCTGTGTAATTGGCAAGTGTTAAACTGTAAGTCGGTGGAAATAAAGCACATTTTGGAGTGGTGTAATTGGACTTTTTATTCCACGAACCCACAAAGTCACACTGGTGTCAGGAAGCGGGAAGATAACATCACCGAACATTACAACCATGGACGCGGCATTGGAGAAAATTTTAGAGATAATGATGGAAATGAAGGCGGAACTGAAAGAAATGAAGACGGCAACTGAAAACCTCGCTGCAAAAACAGAAGCGGCAAAGAACAGCCTAACAGAGAAGCTGGAGACTAGAAATAACCTGGCCGCGGAACTGAAACTAATCAGGACGGCTAAGGACAACATCACCGGGAAGATGGAAGAAATGAAGGCCGAATTAACAGAGAAGACGGAAACGGCTAACAACAACTTGGCCACGACAATTACCTCAAAGATGGCCGAACTGACAACGGAGATGAGGGCGGCGAACGAGGCTCTCGCCGCAAAGTTTGAGGAACGTTTGGCCGGCGTGAGGGATGACGTCGCGAACCTGGGCAAGCGGAAGGGTCAAGTAGACGACCGCCTTAATGATTTAGAGGAAAAGGCCGTCAACATCGCAAAACCCCTCACCCGCCTGACGGAGGAAAACCGGCCTTATGTGCGGACGGAGGACGCCGAAGACGCTTTCCAGCACCCGAAGGGGACCCTGTGCAGTGCTCCAATTTTGGGTTTCCCACAACCGGGTGGCGCCTTCATTGTGGACACCGACGCTAGCGACCATTACATTGGAGGTATCCTACCGCAGTTCCAGGACGGCCATGAGCGCACAAGAGTGGAAGAGAAGGAGCGTGCCGCAGCAGTCCGAGTAGTTGTGGCAGTGCCTGCTGAAGGCTGGGATAGCGCAGGCCTGAGGAGGGAGCAGCTGGCGGACGCAGACTTGGGGCCACTCTTGAGGGAAGTGGACGCAGGGACGAGACCAACCTGGGAGGACATCGCACCGAGGAGCGCCACCTACAAGTCGCACTGGGCCCAATGGGACTCGTTGAAGACCAGAGAGGGCGTGCTGTTCCGGGTATGGGAGTCACCCGATGGGAAGGCGCAGAGAGGACAGTTGGTGCTTTCCCGGAGCAAGGTCCCGGAAGTCTTGGAGGAAGTGCACGCCGGTACTTCAGGAGGACACCTGGGAGCGAACCGAATGATTCACAAACTACGGCAGCGCTACTTCTGGCTGAGACTCCGAGCAGATGCTGGTGGTACACCTGGACCGCCTCGCACGCTACGATGGGGCTGTTCGGGGCGAACAGCTTTGAGGAGGGAGCAGTGTAACGCGGGCGCTGGAGCACCCTGTGAAAGCAGCTGGCAGCGGAAGGCAGGGGAGGTTCGGTTAGCCACACCTCCTCCTCGTTTGTCTTGTAGTGGTGACAGGCTGTGGTCAGGGAAAAAACATGACTGTGTCGCCTGTTTTCTCTACACCTGTTTCTCGAAATTACGTAATCTGGAACATTCTCCTGGTCACTAGAAACCGGCGATATTCCTATATAAAGAGGGCTACAGACGGACAGAGTTGAGTTGGTTTTGGTTTAGACAGTCAGTCAGTTGGTTAGTGTGTGAGTGAGGACAGTTCTTGGTGTAAGAAGGCAGTGTTAGTCAGTGACGTGTTAATGAACGAAAGGATTGTGCAACGGAAGACTGTACGTAACTGGTATGTGCATCGGAGTTTATGTAATCGCGAGGACAAGTGAAATTGTAACAGACGGACTGGTGAATTGTAATTGTGTGCAGCAAGTAATTCTGTGTAATTGGCAAGTGTTAAACTGTAAGTCGGTGGAAATAAAGAACATCTTTGAGTGGTGAAACTGGACTTTTCATTTCACGAACCCACAAAGTCACAGTATCGAGTTAGCTCAAATTTTTGACACGATATACAACTCGCTTCAAAGATTGTTTTTATCTATTTCTTGCGTCAGTAACATACCTGCTAAAGCAAGAATAAAGTTTTATCAACGGTCAAAATGAGGGTTGAAGACGCCCATACCATCTCTGGCCCTAGCCTTTAATTGTATTGGAATTTGTGGGTTCGTAAAATTCAAAAAGACCTTTACTCCGTAGAAAGACACTTTTTGTACAGCCCTGAGCAGCCAAACTACTTAACATACAAAAATAAAACCTTCAAGGTCGTCTTCCACTCAACAACAAAGAAAAGGGTTCACTTTCAGATCTCAGCTGCAGGCACATGATGATCAGTTTGTTTACGACTGACTCAACTGGCGATCCTCTGCCTGTTCTATAGCTCCGCTGATTGTGCTAGAAGTTTGTGGAATGTTTCCTAACAATCAAGACGGCAGCAGAAGAAAGACGAACATTCCCGTCATCTGCCACTTTCATTCTCTGCTTCCGCAAGCTTTTATCTCCGCGCTACAGTATCCGTCTCTTTGTGCGCGCTAGAGGTGCCGGACGCAACAATGCTTGCGACTCTACTCCCTCCTCAAGGCTGGTTGTCCCGAACAGCACCATCGTAGCGGGGCAAACGATCCAAGTGTACCACCAACAATTTCCTTAGGGGCACCTTAACAACGCCACGTCGTTAATCCCATTCACCACCCGGTACAGTCCTTGCCATGGTGGCTGAAGTTGCGGGCAGCGCCCCTTGGTCCAGATAGGGCGGTACAACCAGACCAGGCCACCTTGCTGGAATCCTTGGCTGTTGGCTTGCCTGTAATCTCGGGTCTTCATGCGGTGGCTAGCTATCTGTGTTATCTGTACGACACGAGCTGCTAGACTGTTTTTCCCTAGCACACCTTAGGAGGTCTCTGCAGCTTTGCAGAAATGTTAGAAGACGATGACACGGTAGTTGAGAAGGGTTTTAGGTTCTTTTCTAGTTCAGAACTTAGGATTTAGTGAAATAAATTTTTAGTAGCAGTACGTGTAGTTTTAATAGGTTTATTACACTTGTGTAGTTTTTAGAAATTTTTATATCTGGATTTTGCCATGACCAGTATTTTAAAAGGGCGCTGATGACCGCCGTTGTTGAGCGTCCTTATATACATCATCATCATCATCATCATCATCATCATCATCATCATCATCATCATCATCATCATCATCATCATCATCTTCGCCATCTGGATGTTCTGACGACCCATCTCATGCATGTCATGGAGATTATCCACGAGGCTCTCCACATATTCCGTTGCTGGCTGTTTTTATTCTGGTCTTGTTCTTCCAAAGCCAGTTCACGGGTGGCGTAACTCTCGGCCGAACATTAAGCTGGCTGGCGTCATCCCTGTAGTATCATGTGTTGACGAACGGTAGGCCAGTAGGAACAATGGCACCTTTATTTCCCAGTCTCTCCAAAGTCTGGCCACGACCTTCCCAGGTGTCCTTCTGGTGTCTTGATGTACCCTGGGCCATGCCGTCTGACAGCGGGTGTAGGGGAGTTGTGTGGATCTTGTTCAACCCAAGTTTTTCCAGTGCTTCCTTCACAGGTTAGACTCAAAATTGGAGCCCTGATCACTGAGGAGCTCTAACGGCACCCCTAAACGGCAGAACATTTGCTCCAGGTGGCAGTCCGTGATTGCTTTCGCCAGCTAGTTCTAGACAGCATAAACTTCCGGCCACTTTGTGAAGTAGTCCATGGCCACCATCAGGTATCTGTTGCCTCGGACGGACACTGGAAATGGTCTAGCTATGCCGACAGCGATGCTTTCGAATGGCGCTCCAACATTGTACTGCTGCATGCGACCCCGGTTCCTAGTCTGGGGGCATCTGCTCGCCGCGCACACATGACATTTATGGCACAATATCTCAGTGTCTGCTTAGAGCCTCAGCCAGTAGTAACGCTCTCGGAGTTTGTCGATCGTTAGGTATGCTCCCAGGTGTACTCCTGAAGTACCGGCGTGCATTTCCTCCACGATTTCCGAGATCTAACTTAGGGAAAGTACAAAATGTTCCCTCTGCGTCTTCCCATCCTCTATTTCCCATACACGGAACAGCAAGACCTCTCTTGTCTTCAATCAGTCCCTTTCTTTATTATTAATAACTCGTGAGAGCCTTGGTGAGAATAAGCGGTCTAACCACTGAGCCACCGATTTATGCTGTATGTTGAAGAGAGCCGAAAGACGAGAAACTGGATGTTTTCAGTTTTCCAAAGTAAAGCACAAATTTGCCCAATATGAAAACTTTCTTCATCACATGAAACGACTTTACATTGAGATTTACCTTAAAACATGATTGAATCGTTAAACAAGCCCATCATTTCACCCTGATCAAAATATTATTTATTTGAAACTTATAGGAATAGCTTTGCAAACTCAGTGCTCATCTGCGTAAATTGCCCCAAAACTTACCATAATCACAAATTTAGTTTTTTTGGTCTTAATTATACTTCAATAACACATCGCTTTTCTTTCAGGAGTACATTAAACGTCAAATAACTACTTAAATAACCATACGCCATTATCATACCTGCTATTAGGTTATTTTAGCCTCACATTTCTCAGATTCCATATTCTCTACATTTTACTAATTTCATAATGTTACACGGGATGCAGTTTTCTAGTAACCTGTGTGAAATACTAAACAAGCCTGTAAGGGCAATATTAAGTGTACTCGTTTATATTTGTTGTATTTTTTATTTGTATTGAAAAGGATTATAGTGCTTACTTCTTATTGAAAACGCTTAGGAAAATAAAAATTGTCAAACAGGTATGATTATGTTTTGCTTTCGTTGATAAGTGGAAGAAAAACATTCCACATAGGTACCGGTCATTAATATGTTGAAATGGGTGCAGCAAACCTCTGACCCATATAACATTCTATTTTCTACTATTGCTGTATAGATCCTCTCCAGCCATTTTACATTTATATCTGGCAGTTTACTGTAGCATGATCTTATCACCCTCATGGCCATTTTACCTTTTGCCACAGACATCTTTTTTGTTCTTTCCAGCTACCATCTGAACTCAACCTTGTCCCCAAATTGTCAAATCTCCTTACTACCTCTATTTCTCTTCTATTATGCTCCTATTTCTCATACTTACGCAAACTATATCCTTTTCTGAAGACCATAATCTTTGTTTTTCTTTTATTCACTTTCATACCCCATTTATTGCAATAAGAATTGGCTCCGTCGATTGCTCTTCTCACTCCTCCACTTGATATGGACACAACTACTAGGTCATCTGCAAACTGTAGCCCCGGGATTCCTTTATTATTAAGAACTGGTGAATGTACCTTACAACTTGATAGCTCCTCTAAAATTACTTTGATATAAAGGTTAACTAATACTGGACTAAGTTTACATACCTGCCTTACTCCTGCCTTCCTCGATATACATTTGTATTTTATTTATTTCATCCTTTGGAACATAATATATATGTTATAGGACACGTCAGTTCAAGATATAAAGATAAATATAAAATGATACATAAGACTAAAAACTGTAACAGATATAGGATCTAACAGAAGTCTAAAGTAGAAAAAGCAAATAAATATAAACTATATAAAGACCATAAAGATATGCTATATAAAAGTAATTGTTCACAAATGTGGAGTTTACTATACTTCATGATTTAATTCAACTCAATTCAATTCAATTTGTTTTGTCCTTTCGATTGATATCAGACACGTCATAGTATAAAATTACATTAATGGCTATTGTCCTTATTTACATACACTTAAAACTAGTTAACATCTCAAAACTCCTTTACAGAATAAAATGAACGTTGCAGTAAAAAGAGTTACTCCCTTTTTAAAATGTATAAGGCTCTTCATTTGTTTAATATTTTCTAGTAGTCTGTTGCATAATCTTATACCTTTATTGATAGCGCTAGACCTGAAAATTTCCGATTTACAACTTTGAATGTGAAAGTCATCTTTCTGACGTGTGTTGTATTTGTGAATATTAGAGTATTTGTAATTTTGTATATGTAGTTTATTTTGTTTTACATGGATCACTAATTACAAAATATACATACATGCTAGTGATAATATTTGATTTTTTTTAATAATGACCTGCAAGATGTTCTGTCAGCCACCCCACTTAGTATCCTTATCGCTCTGTTTTAAAGTTTAAAGACCCTATCTGCCTTTTCCCCCCAGAACACTATCCCATATTGTAACTGACTGTGAAAGTATCCATAATCTATATTTTACAATGCTGCTAAATTTATTAAGCATTTCATATGTTAAGGAAAATAACAAACGGAACTCAGTTTATTTATTAAATGTTGAATATGTGTGGTCCATTTCATGTTCCCATTTATGTGTAATCCCAAAAATGTTGTTTCATTATTTTAGCTAATGGCTGTTTTATCAAATACTATTGGAGGTTTGACCACATTTCTATTTTGGCAAGTATGGAATAAAATGGCAATAGTCTTATCCTTATTTATAGTTAGTTAATTCATCTGAAACCATGCGTGCAGTTTACATAGAGTATCATTGAATTTGGTCTGTACGCTTTCTTGATTGTTTCATTCATTAGTTAGATGTTAGTGTCATCTGCAAATAAAATAACATCTCTGGAATTAATGGCAATTGGCAAATCATTTATGTATAATGAAAATAACAAGCGGCCCAGGACTGATCCTTGTGGAACTCCTCGCCTATCTCACTTTGGACTGAACTGTATTTAACATTCTTTTATTTTCAAACTGAAGTTCTACAAACTACTTTCTATCGCTTAAATAGGATTTAACACAATTATTCATAATACCCATAAACCATATTTATTTAATTTCCTGAGTAGTATTTCATGATCTAAAACATCGTATGCTTTCGTGAAGTCTAAAAATAAAACCACAACTACCAATTTTTATCAGTAGTTTCTTGAATTATATTTATTAAACTCTCCATGACTGTTATGGTAGATCTGTTTTTTCTAAATCCGTTTAGGGCCTCTGAAATAATATTGAATTTTGAGATGAATATCATTCTATTATGAACCAGTTTTTCAAATATTTTAGAAAATGATGATACGATTGATATTGGTCTATAATTTTCTGTTTTATTCTTCTCCCCTGTTTTATAAATTGGCTTAGTTTTTGATACTTTTAACTTATTTGGAAATATAATCGATTGCAATGATGTGTTATAGAGACTGATTAGTGGCTTAGCTATTTAATGATAACATCTGGTACTTCATCAACTCCAGATGAATATTTGGCCTTCATACCCTGGATTACACCTTCTAATTCCAATTCCGTAACAGGCAATATAAAAATTGACTGACTGCATTGCTTTCTGTTGTCACCAGTCTCCTGACACCATATATGTTTAATATTTCGGGCTACTAAGTTTTCTGCAATGTCTGTAAAATAAGCATTAAAGGACTCTGAAATATCCTATGGATTTGTGATATTACTGTTATTGATATTTAATTCATTAATACTGATTATTGGGGCAGATTTTCCAGTTTCTTGGTTAACTAATGTCCAAAGGGTCATTGTTTTATTGTTAGAATTGGGTATGAATCTTTCATTTTCCCTTCTATTGGCCTCAGTTATAATGGTTTCATAGATCTTTGGGTAGTTATTGATATACTTTTTGGTGTCATTATTTACTTGTCCATGTTTTTTTAGCCTGGACAAAAACCGTAGCCTATTGCTGGATGTAATTATTCCCTTTGTTATCTACCCTTTCTTTTTGCGATTAAAGACATTTCTTTTCTAAAGGAAACGCTATATCAAACTAAAACAGAAATGTGTTTATGAAGGTGTCACATTTTAAGTTAACAACAATTTCATCAAAGACATTATCACATGTTTCCTTTTCCAATAAAGTATTAAACAGTAAAATACTATTTTTACTAAAGTTTCTATTAGAAATAGAAATGGGTCTATCCATTCTTTTAGATCCTAGGGTCTTAATTTGTAATACTTGTGCCCAGTGATCAGAAAAACCTAAATATATGAAATTAGCTTGCTGTTCAAATTTTGTTTTGTTAATAATTATTACGTCCAGTAACGAGATTGATCGAGTGGTCGAGTTTACTGTGTTAGTCAAATTATAACTAGCGAGCAAATCTTTAAGCTTAGTTAGTTTAGCACTTTCACACATGAAATTTATATGCCAGTCACCATATAATATTACAGTTCTGGTTTTCTCCATTAAACTATTAAGCATTTTGTCCAACTTAGATGAAAATGTTTCAAAATGACTGTCAGGGAATCTATAAATACAAATAATAAGTATATTATGATTACTGATTTCTATTATAGACATCTGAAATTCTTTTTATTCCTTTAAGTTGTTAAATTTAGTTATATTTCTGGTTTTCAAATGCGATTTAATATATATGTACATATATGTATATATATATATATATATATATATATATATATATATGACCCCCCATGCCCCAGCTTTTCCCTAAAATATACATCTGTTAATATGAAGTCACTGATTTTGCTTATTGCTAACTGTGATGACATCCAATGTTCAGTAAAGCACAATATATAAACATCTTTAAAATCTCGATCAAACCTCTAACTGTATCAATTTCTTATTTAAACTCTGGACGTTTTGATGCAAACGATAAAAGATATTTTCGCTACTAATCTTTTACTGCAACATTCAAATGGATATTGCCTCTTAATTAACATATTATTTGACTTTTCTCTATGGTCCAATTGACCGTTGTCCTCTGAGGTACCTTCTACAGTCACATCCAACATTTTGTTCCCTATTTTCCCTTCAATTTTATAGGCAGACTTTGTGCATTCTGTTGTATAGTTTTAAATTACTTACGCCCAGACTTTGCTGGTGAAGAAGTGCCTAGGTTTTTTGGGTTAGATACAATGGAATTATTAGAGACTGTTGAATCAGTTAAAGATGCATCTACATCATTATTTACTGGACTAGAGAAATCCAACATGGCACTACATATACTCGTGCACCACACTTTTTTCCCACGCTTGTTGCAATGCAAGCCATGTCTAGTATAGAGTTCTCGTCGGGCATTAAAAGTGTTAATTATTTTACATGTCAATATGTTCTGCAGATATACGTTATGCCATCGTTCACTTGAATTATTTGTCGGTTTACCCAAGAATACGGACCTAAGTCATGTCTCTGAGCAAGTTTCACTATAGCTACATTGGTATGCTTCAGTTCTTTTATAGCATCTTCAGGATTACAGACAACGTTATTTGCATCACTCCCTACATCGTTACTATCCAGCATTATTATAAGATTATCTGCTTTTGTATAGCTTTGGCACTTTTCACTAATGTTATTAATCACTTCCTTGCCTTTTGCACCTGGTTTTACTACCCCACAGACCTGTGTGTTGTTACTATCGGAGTCCATGTTCATTTGCTGCACTAGATTTCTTCCGTGACTGTCGGCCAGTATGAGCACTCGAAAACCTTTTTTCTTCCTGCTGGCCACAGGACTTATTGCAGAGGTACTTTTGTTAAAAGGGTCCTCGTGGCTTGCACTGTCTAAAACTGCAAATTTGTTGTAGCTGCAGAAAGACTGGTGGTTGTTGCTTATTTGTCGCTCTTCGGTTTTGTTTGGTTACAGTTGTAACCCACTGTTTTCCGGTCGATCCCGGTTTATTGGTTATTTCGTGTTTCAGTTTTTCAATTTCCATTCTAGCTTCTTTCAGTTCTTTCTTCGTCACCTCAATTATCATTTGTAGTGACACTATACTTCCTCGATCCTCCTGAGCTCACGAGTCTTCTGGCATGCCGTTTTTTTATAATACTCGGCGAAAAGTTAGTTTCTCAGGAAGTTCTTGTTGTTTATTTGTTCCAGTTTTTTCCCTTTCTTCGTTAATTACTGCCTTTTGATGATAAGCGCTAATACACAATGTTCCGAAAAAGTTACGGAGTCATTACACTAGTTCACTTGAACAGCCGCCATCTTTGTTATAGTTACTTTGTTGCCTGTTAGTTTTAAACACAACTCATTCTCCTGGTATTTCATCTTAAGTACGTCTATAAATGCCTGACTTAACTCATTACTGCTTAATTGAGATTAAATAATAATTTTGCACAAAAACATAGCTGTATTATGAGGTTAGAATTCACAAAACAGCTCATGTACAACCGAACTAGCACGAATGTACGACTTCGGTTTTGCTTTGTTTTTGCGCATATTAAATATTCATAATATTAACTTTTTATTATTAGTTCTACAAGAAAAAACATCAGGAAAAAATTCCTACTCTTATATTGCAGCTTACAGTAAATATAAACGCAAATAACTACAATTACGTACCTCGGGAGCAGATGACGAAATCGGTTAACAAACTTTAAACGTCTCTCACTGCCTCTGTAGGCAAAGAGTGCAAACAGAAACAGTTGCAGCTCACTGACCATAACACGCAAAATCGTTGCAGGCCATGTTGAGGTAGAAAAAAGAATTCCCTTAAGCAGGAAAATTAAAACAATAAACCCGCACGACTGTGTATCCTTGGGTGGAAAATGGAATCAACACAAAATTAAATCGAAGGAATATGAATTTTGAGCTTCTACTTTATGGTGCTCTGTTTATAGCTTGGAGTATATCATATTTAAAGTATTTTCATTTGGAATGGAAGCTTTTACCTCGGTATTTGCTTTGTTACTTCTTTCAAACTCTTAGTTTTCCAGTCGTAAAACAGCCTTTCTCAGAGCTGCGGTATCTTATATCTAATGACAATCATTAGGGCAAAAGAACTATTTTCTTTTTGTTCCTTACTGTTTTTCTCGTCTGCAAAATCTGTATCTGGAATCATATAACTCTGTTCACATGTTGGGTAGCCATGTGAAATGCAGGATAGCTTTCTACTTTTCTCAAAAAGAGCAATAAGCATGAATTTGATTATACTAAGCATGATCTGACTGGGTGTAAGAATCAATCAAATAGTATGAAAATGGCTGCAGGCCTCTTTTTGCAATTCCGGTAGAACGTGGGGCAGAAAGTGCTAACCAGGCTGTAGACTTTAGACTTTATTTATTTCCAGCCTATACAGGCTGAATCAATTAAAACCTGGACCACCAATATCTCTGAAATAGCGGCCGCGCCGCAGCTCAGTGGTTAGGCCACTTGGCTCTCACCAAGGCGGCCCGGGTTCGATCCCAGGTGACCGCAAAGTGAGAGCAGTGGTGGACAACACGGCGCTGGGGCGCGTTTTCTCCGGGACCTCCGGTTTCTCCGGCCATCTCATTCCACCGGTGCTCCATCTTCATCTCATGTATCATCAGTGCCACCGCCTGCGGTGCCGTATGTAGTAAAAGCGGGCGTTAAACACTACACATTTCTCTGAAATGGAAGATGTTATTGATGTGCGGTTTTCACAACACTATTTGATAGCTAGGGACTCGTGGTTTTAGCCTACCAATACATTTTTATAACAATTAACTGTATTTTTGGAGCAACCATACACCTTTTTAAATGACACAATACTTAGATACATCAAAAAATCAGAAAGTAGGCATGGTAAATTAGAATGTTAATAATATTTTCCACAGGATTGAAGTGCCAGTAGTTTACAGGAACAGGTTCATAATTCTATAATTTGTTACCTTAGAAATTCCGTACATATCAATGACTATTAAAAACTGATAAGAACATCATACCATATACAAGCAATTGCCATTTTTGCTTTCTATAAAGTAAGGATCAAGCACCAGTGCTGAAAAATCAGTATCGAGTATTGAGAAGCAGTGGTATTGTCCCATCCTGGTCATCATCCTCTTGTTTCCTTCCATCTGTCCATCTAGGATTCCTGTTGCTGATCTAGGTGCTCTTCCACTTAATTAGTTTTATCTTCCAGATCAGATTTAATTTTTTCCTACTCCTCTGCAATGTCATGTTTCATGGCCTCTGCCATTGCATTTTTCTGAGATATAAGGGTATGTCCGAAACTAGTTAACACTTCATAATTTCTTTATATATACTTTAGTCATCATTTAAATTTGTATTCCCTCTATTCAGAATTCACCATTTTCATTTCAGTTCCTTTAAAAATACTTCTGTAAGAAATGAGCAACCTTCATTTTTAAACTGGGCACTCAATTTTCTCCTGTTTTGTATTTCTTTCAGAACTTTAGATTTTTCTGCTGCTGTTCTAGCCAAGCCTCTTTCATTTTTCACGTTTTCTAAATTTGAATTCCCAAAAGGTTTATAGTGTTACTTAATACTCCTGGTAAGTATTTCAATGGTGTTTTCAAAATCGTAACACATAAATGTTTGTTTAATTTATCTGACTTTGTTGATTCGTTTATTTGTGTTTCAAATTTACTTTCTATCTAGGTTTCTACTTTGTAGCAGTTAAATTTTACTTTTTCATTTGAATACCTCTGTCTCCACAGCCACAATCTTCTAAGATTTGTTTGGAAGTAGATGAGAAAAGATCAGAGGATTGCTGTATGGATAATTATAGACCGAACAAATTTTGAAGCAATGTGTATACTTCCATATGTCCACTGTTATAATTTCCATTTTATCTGTGTTATTCGTTTCTTTAATAATTTTATAACGTGAAGTAGGATTTTTCATACTGCAACCACAATACCACTGTTCATTTGTCATCCTTTAGGAAGTATTTATATATTTACTATAATTTTATAAATGGTAATATTTTAGTTATTTTAATGTTAGATTAAAAGTACAGATGCAGAGTAAGTCATTATGAAAATGTAAAATCAAGGACAGGACCTCCAGAACTTAAGATCAGAAAAATGCGGACCAAATTTTGCAACGAAAGAAGAGTAATAAATCCACCAGTCTGCTCATTGTCAAAATAAAAATACATAGTTTACAAATTCTTCAATCTTTTATTACGTACAGCACCCACTGACACATGCTCAACCTAAAAATGAAACAAGTTTAAGATGTTGGCAGTACTGAAAAAAACGTAGTGACATCTAGCCACTGTAACGTTGAAAACGAGACTGTTGAAGCTTCTGGCTGAGGATGTGAGTAAAATGTTCCCAAAATCGTGATTCTAATCAATTTATAAGAGAGCATTTATCATTTCTTTTAAGAAAAGTGAATTTTTATGTTACAATTATTATTTTTGTATATATTTGTTTGCTTCACCGTTAATAGCTTCATATTTTACGTATTTAGTGTAATGTATGCTCCCATTTTTTATTATAATCTCCCAAAGTTTCACGTGAGTGATATTATTAGTTCAAAAGTTATGCTGTATTGAAATGGTTTAGGTGTCCATGCAAAGGTAAAGGAACTTCTTGAGAATCACAGAGTTGTAGCAGATATTTACTGCTGTTTAAAAAGAATAGTTAAAGAAAGTGAAATATGTAATGAAATAGAGATATAATCTAAGGTAGGTGATGTGTAACCATGACAACTTCATATGAGAGGAAGTTGTTATATGTTTTAAAGATCTTTCTTTTGCAAAGAGCATTCGTAGAGGATGGACGGAGATCAGAATTGTTCTGCAAATGTGCGGGTAAGGACTTACAAATGGATGCATTTGTGTGATGCGTAACAGACGCATCAATAGCTAATGTGCTATTACTTTATAATTAGAATTTTGCATCATTAGTAGAAAGAGTAAAGGCATTTATCAATAATCTTCAAAATGTTATATGAACAATCATCGAATTTTATATGTGGAATAAGATACTCTTCTTCGGGAAAGTATGATAGAAAAGTTAATAAATCAGTAGTATAACTGAATATTTCTCTAGTCCGAGACTAAGACCCTCTTCGCTCCAGAATTACTTATGCGCCTACAGATTCAGATTTGCAGGGGAAACTTCTAGATTTCTTTAAGATCGTCAACAAAGGTGAGAAATTCATCAGCATTCCCCATCGTTCCATTAAGTTGCTTCATAGTGACTATAGCATTCTTAGCAGTTCTGACTTGACTTAAGCCTATTTTACTGCAATATTCTCTAACACGTACAAGAAAGGTCTCTATTTTCCGCAAATTGTTAAGGACAAGTGCGACTGAAATTTCATAAACATTTTCCAAAAATCGCATTTTCTCTTTTTACTATAAAATAGTGTAAGCCTTCCTGAATCCAAAGAATGCTTAGATAGCATCCACAAGCGATTTTTAATCTAGCTTGTAAGTTACGTGAATGCTAGTGTTAGATATGAATTATAATTCTTTAACCTTGTTCTCTCACTACTGAAATTTTCATTATTTAAGATCTCCTTGCATCACAGTTTTGGTGTTAGGCTAATGAAACTATACACAGACACACAGTGAATAGAAATTGCTCTGGGTTTTGTTGTGAGATGCATTTAAGCTTGACTTCAATTGGGAATAATTTGTCCATGTTTGCTTGTCAATTGAACCGGTTACAGCATTGAAGCGCCATGCTGGTACTCCTCTTTAAGTATTTATCCACGCCATCTGCCCGGAACTGCTATACGCTACGAATCTTTAACTGGATTAAAATAAATTTGAAGACTAACCGCGTGTAAGAATAACTTAGGGAACATTGGAGAACACCATTTGAGTAAAACACATCCAGTTTTTTATACGGCGCCCCCAAAATATGTAGTTTCATTCTAAAATTTGTATCTACATCTTTTTGCAAATAACACCCATTTACTTGGTTTACTATTTGCATGTAGTAAATAAGATAATGTAATTCACGGCACAACACTATTCAAAATTTGGAAGGAAATAACTTTATCGCTTAAATCGCTAACTATAAAATGCTAAATGCTTAAGAAATACTGTCTTGAGCCACTTTAAACATCGTAAAAGCAAAACAAAACCAGTTAAAACAAAACACGCTAAAGCACGATGGAACTGAATACAAATAAAGAAGCAACTCATACATGATATATAATACAAAAAATTAAGCACATTTTGTAGGAAAATATGTTATTTTATTTATTTATTTATTTATATCACACTGTATTTGTAATTTTTAGGTTATATTTAATTCTAATAGCATATCTTAGGCAGATGGCGTATCGGATATAAAGTCGTTAAGTAAAAACAAAATAAGAAAAACAAATGATGGCTGCTGTAACTAACGAGGTTAAACATATTTAGTGAGTTAGAAGAAATGCTGCGATCAGAAAGGAACAATTCACGAATATACGAGCTTAGGCTCTCGCAAATATAATGTAAACTGCGGATTATCAGGTATTATTATTTTATATTTAAAGCAAATAATAGGCAATAAGGTATACCTAAATATTATTCGAGAATATATAACACAAATTGTTACAATCTGATATCGCACTGAAAGACGTTCTGAGTGAGCTATTATAGCTAACGTTTGTACGCTATTAATGTTTAATCATTCGATAATTATATACTTTAACTATCATATATTAAATTTTTATGTGGATTATAACAAATTGTGTTACTATGTTTTAATTAGTGTGTAGCAATAGGTCTATGTTATATATTTTCGGAGCTTTCATCTGTCACTATACAGAGAAACTCATTTCTGAATTTATTTAGTGACTTCTGTGAGGTTCTCCTGTCTGCTCAGGAACTATAGTGATTTAATTTATATCACTGTTTGCAGGAGCAGAGGGGCTGACTGCAAGGAACGCAGTTTCAACCAAAATCAACTAGAGCAGAAGAAGGTAAGGTAACAATTTATATAATTTCCGGATTCATTAGATTTTGTTTCAAATGTATAAAAATCAACTAAAATGAAACAGTACTTTATCACGTAGTTCCCTAGTAGATACACTGAAACACCATTGGAAATGTGGAGGACCAAAGGTCATAGTTACCGAGTCGTGTTCCTACAATATTTTCCTTATATTTGAACATTACTTTATCAGTAAGCTTACCTCAAATTTTTTAGACAAGCACCGCAATATAAAAGAATAAAACCGGGGAGAGTGAATCTTGCTTATTACTTATTGTTTGAGTAATATTGATTGCATATTTCGTTTGCACCACAATTACTTAAATATATCGTTTCTCATAAATGGATACTTTAATTTATCAATATTTATAACGTAGGTGAAGGAAACAAATAAAACATTGTTCGATTATAAATGTGAATTTCATAGAAACGAGCTTTAAACAAATTTAAAATGCCACATACGGTGTAATTTTAATCCAATTGAAAATTATCATGTTGATTTCCAAATTTCCAACACTTCAATATTTGATAATATAGTTATTTAATTTTTAAAGCTATTCACTGCTTCAAAATTTTGGACATTTATCAAGTTTAAACTTTCCTTTGTGATAACGCTGGAAAATCCAAAATATATTATAAATCTGTTGCTTATAATCTGGTAAATTGCAGAAAATTTATAAAAAAACTATTTTTTAGAAATGCTCCTGTGTATCATTAGTCATAAGATCATAAAATATATCTCTAGGTCTCTCTGGAAGTGCAAGATAAAATTGAAAGTTTCTTAGTGCCTTGTATAACGGGTCATCAAAAATAAAAGTTCAGCTAAATGACTGAAAAGTTTAAGAAATTACATGGTCAGTGTTGCATAATTATACTTAAACTTTACAAGACTTTTCGTGCAACAATATTAATTTAATAGGATATTTATTTCTACTCATTTTACTTGTTCCTTTTATGGAACATTTTTCTTTAAATTTAGCAGAACTAATAAGTAAACAATAATAGAACCTGAGCTCGTGAGATGAGTTTTGTGTGCAAAACAAAGACTTAAAGTCCTATTAGCGGTAAAACTATTCCAACAAAGTATAATAATTTGCCAAAAACTTCATTTATGGTTTTATGAAATTAGAAATACCTCAAAGTACTCAAGAATAATAAAACAAAATAAAATTTTGAAAATAAAACTAACTTAAAAGTAGAATAAATTGGCAGTATTTCTGAATTTATTACCAATTTATACTTATTAAGATACTTTCTGCCAAAATATTATATCTTATGGACCATGCAATTCTCTAATAATTTAACTTCTCAGTTTATATCATGGTTAAATTACCACAAATAATTTGTTATGGCTGGTTTATCTATTTTCCTATACCTAATAATTCTGAAACGATCCTTCATTCGGGTTTCTAATTTATGCTTTATCCTTCAATATAAACCCGGCCGCAATCTAAATAATTAAATTACTAAAAACAAGATTTCCTACTATCGGAAATTTCATTTTTTTAAGAAAATTTTAATATACTTTATATGTTATATTTCTTTTGAAGACCCAAATTTATAGCAAATTCTTTAAACCTTTTGTCAAATTCTTATTAGCACAAGAAAGGTAAGTACATTTTTTAAAATTACAATCACCTTGTTTTTAGGTCATCAACATTTTTGCACCTTTATATTTAAATTGCTCAATTCTTTTATTTATAAAATCATTATTAAAACCACTACTTAAACCTGCATTAATAATGTTTACATTCCTTATTAAATTAATATTTATTTCGGGGCTTAATACTCTGTAAATTAAACTATTAAAAACAACAAAGGTATGAAAAAAAAGTTTTAAAACTTCCTTACGTAATTGTCGATATGTTTATACTTCCCATAAATTTCAGTTTATCTTATTGTTATATTATATGATCTTTAGATATAGAGAAGAAAGATAACTATTGTTTTCAATATCTAAGGTGAATTTTATATTTTTATCTTGTATATTTGGAAGTTTTAAAGACTCGGTTGTGTGTTTATTCTTTTATGTGTATCTATACCAAGCATTAAAAATGAAAGGGAATGCTTTCGTGATTTTAATTTCAAAATAGATCATAAAAGCGTGAGGAAGAAGTGAAAATAGATTCCTATTGCTATACACGAAGTTTGTTGAATGAATTCATCATCAAAATTGAAAAAAAAGGTCCATACAATGATTAGTTAGCCACACAAAGTCAACTATGAATTCCTCATGCAAATCTTAAGAACGCATTTAATTTTCAGAAATATCAAATGTTTTCTCTAGAAATGCTGGGAAATGAGGCAGTTACATGAAAGGGAACAAGTTTATCATTCTTAGACAATACTATCTACATTATTGATCTTTCTTACCAGCTTTAACGAAGTTTTAATGATTGTGAATTTATACAGTTCACAGTCTGTCTCATTTTATTTCCAGACTGATGAATTTTGGGAATAACATTAAATTCTAGTTAAAACTGGATTACTAAACTTTATGATATGTTTTTCTGAAAGTGATATAAGTTTTACTTCATTAAACATTTTAATAAACTTTGAAATACAGATTTACATGAGGGTCAATTCCGATTCTTATAAAACCTTTAGTCTGCGGTAAAAGTTATGTTCTATTACTATAATAAAAATCATGTGGCTGGCCCCGTAGCTCAGTCGGTAGAGCACCTGCTAGAGGTCCCGGGTTCGATTTCCGGCGGTGGGGATGGGGATTTTTCTCCGGCCAAGATAATTCCCCATCTTCCCCAGAGTCTGGAAGTATGAATGAGAGTGTGAATGTGTGTGTAATGTAATGATTAAAACCTAACGAATACGAGTTAACAGCTTCGATAAGTTCCAAAGGAGAACGGCCGCCGATATGACCATTGTAGTTAAAGGCGGGGTATAAATGGAACAAGGAAAAAAAATTATGTGATGTTAAAATCACATTACCTTTTTCATATTTCGCAAAGTTTAATCCCTTGTCATTTAATGAGTTAACCTATCTGTGACTGTTTTTGTTCAAATTTCGTAATATTTTGCCATATTTCATTTTAATTAATGATTTATCATTTTCATTTATATGCCGAATTGGAACTTCGAAATTTGGAATATAGTCATCCATAATTTCTTAAAATCGACACACATTTTTATACCTTTATTTACAAAATGCAATCCTGTCTCATTAAGGCGAGAATGTATTGCCTAACTCTGCAATGCTGCTTCCATGATTTTGAGTGCTCATTACTATTAAATTATTGTGATATGTACATAAAAATTTCCAGGCATATTCTTAAAACCTCTATCGGGAATAATACCTATTATTACTTACAAATTTTGTACTGTTAGTTTGTTATAATTTTTAGCTTTTTCTTATTTCTCTAAGTCTCCTTGATACACTAAAAATTACACGTTTTGGTTGAATAGTGTTTTAAAAAAGTGAACCGGAATGTGAAACTGACAAAAACAGCTTTAAAGTTTATATATTGATTACTGACTTTTCAGTGACTCAGAACAATTCCTGCCGCTTAGTCTTCACCCTCTATATCCTCCCTAGTTCTTTTCAAACTCCTCTTCATTTTTCTCGCCTTCTTGGCCAGTTCATCAACAATTTTATCTGCTTTCAGGACTCACAGCAGATCAATTTCTGTATATGACTACTATCATGAATAGCACATGTATTGTGTGAACTGGGCCTACTAACCTCAATATTACATGCAGTTTCATTGTCTATTCTATTTACATTTTCCATATTTACTGTTCGGTTTTTAGTAAAACGATTGCCTGTAAACTTTCTGTTTCCACTTATTTTGGGCTTACCCATTACATACGTTTACCAATAAGTAGTACAAAATATTATTCAGAACAAGTAACTGTTCACTACACAGAAAAAAGATAAAAGAAAAACTAGCATCATTGGAACCAATTGGAATTACTGTGGTACCAACTCAAAGCTTGAAAGATCCCTTACAAAACAAGGTTTAGTTCAGAAAAATATATTCAGTATTATAGAAGTTATGATCGATTTTCTGGAAGTTTACGAAAGGGAGGGTGTCAACAACTTAACACCCATTAATATAATAAGCAAATTAGGTATAGATATTGCTCAAATCGAAATCAGGAATTTATCAGATTAATTGTGAAACCTGTGAAAAAAGCTACATAGGAAAAACTAAGAGAAACTTGTTAACCAGGCAAAAAGAACACCAGAGGAACATTAAGTTGAAACAAACCGAAAAATCTGCAGTTTCACACCATTTTTGGACAGAAAACTACAACATTGGCCACAACATTAAACTTTTAAAATCTTTAAGTACACCCAAAGAATTGGATATTTGGGAAAAAATATTCATAAAGTGATAAAGTTATAAATTTTGAAATCACGGCATTAAATGAAATATTAAAAGTTAGTGCCCCTAACACCAGATGGCAGAGTGATCGGAGCTCCGTAGTAGTGGAAGAAGAGGGAGGTTCATTTAGTCAGCGAACAGCTGAGGATGAGATCAAATGATCTTGAAAACGTTTCAATTATACAACAAGTAAGTGAAGACTGAGTGTAAACATAGTGACTCATATATTCAAACTTATATATTATCCTTCATATAACTTGGTATAACTGGGTTTAGTTTATATTGTTTCAAATATATATTATTTAATTTATCTATTAATATAGCTGTTTTCTTTTTTATTCTGCAATTAAGGTTGTGAAAGTAAACTTATTATTTCTAATCGCAAATACTATTTGTAGTCGGTTTTTTGACACTCTTCACTTACTTTTTTATATTATTGAGGGACTAGTTTCAAAGGTACAACAGGAACAATATTTGTTTCTGAAAATTTCAGATTGATATGAGATCAAATATTAGAATTTAAAAAAAAAATATGGCCCATGTTGTTTTAGCCAGAAATAACTGGCTGAGAAACAAATGTGACATATTAGGAATAAACAAAGTAAATGGACTTGTAGATCATATCATGGAGCCCAGTATCAGAAAAGCAGTAAAAGAGAATCTAAAAGTTTGCTGTCGTATGACTTTGTCTAAATCAAACTCCATTATGTCTAAGAAACTGATGATGTAATAACCATTAAAGCTATATTATTTGTTTGAACTTTCTAGGCTGGTTACTAAATCAAGTACAAGTGACTTAAATAGTGTAATAGTAGCATTTAAACGGGTAAATACATTTAAAACCAGTGATGTTACTTGTGATTCTGATTTGCTTCATTATTACAAAGAGCTTTGTGGCATTCTTTAACACCAAAGCCATGATGGTAACGACAACAGATTAGATGTAGGAACAGCACTCCTGTCATTAAAGGCAAAAGCTGATTCTTACCACAATTTCTGTGAAAAGTGCCTTCAACGTCTTCGGTTGCCGATGGCAAACGCTAATAGTGAGAGATTTTTCTTTACATCTAACTTCGTGGTGACAGGCAACAGAACAAGTATGAAAAGCGAAAATATCACAATTTTTTGTATGCTGCAGTTTGGCGATGCCTGTTTTGTGATATTTTCTCTTATTCATGTTACCTACTATCTGCTGACTTAAAATTTTTTAATTTCCAACAAAGTGTTTTTCACAGTTGCGCTACTCTAGTTACTTGTTACTTTTCATTTGAGCCATGCCATTACTTATTAATTCTTCCCCCAAAATGTGCGCGAAGTTAATGCGAATTTATGATAAAAAACACAAAACATAGCAATTAAAATTATAAATGCGAATTTTATAAATAACTGTCACTACAAAATCATTCCTCTGCTTATAACCATCGAAATGAACAAACTGTTGTCTCTACTCCAACCTGCTCTAACATCCTACCAAGTACCAGTTACAAGATAGTTTGTAACAGCGTGCAATACATTACACCGTGCCCTGCACTCTTTTCAATTGTACTTTTCATATTCGTCTTTACTTCACGTAGGATGCTTCTGGACTGATAAATCCGTCTAGACAGCTCATTCGATGGAGATAACCTTCATCTGTCGCTTTATGAAGTTACATGTCTTGGTGACATTTCTAATATAATGTATGTAGCGTTTCTATGTGTGATTCTGCACTACGTTGTGGCATACATTAACGACATTTTGTAAAATAATTCAATGTATGTGTTATTCATGGCCAAGTTGTCATGATATGCGAATAAGTTTTATGATGTTTTTAATCTGCGTTCGTTAAATTTGTTTTATTTTAATTTAAAATATTGTGACTTTGTGGGTTCATGATATTAAAAGTCCAATTGCACCACTCAAAAGTGTTCTTTATTTCCACCGAATTACAATCGGAACACTTGCCGCTAACACAGACACAATTACAGTTCACCAGTTCGTCTGTCATAGGTCCACTGCATGCAGTTACGTACACTTCTCCGATGCACGTACAAAGTCCGTTCCCTCACTGGGCGCTCCTCACGACTGCTCGTCAAGAACTCAACTGAACTCGCCAACTGCAGCCCCCACTTATAGGGATATCGCTGTTTCTCGAAGTCTCTCGTTTCAGTGAATCACCGCGAAGGTTCCAGACGACAGGGGGAGGGGCAAGTGGAGGTCAGTGACCAGTGACACTTCCCTAATCATCCACTCATTTAGTGACCGAGATAAATGGATAGGCGTGGTCCGAATGCCTCCAGTCCCCGACTCAGCTCTCAGTTGGTCGTGCTTTCCGATAATTGGGCGACACTGCTCACTCCTCAAAGCTGGTCGTCCCAAATAGCACCATCGTAGCCAGCCAGGCGATCCAGGTGTACAACCAACATCTATCCTCGGGGCACCTCCTGGATGCGGTAGACCACGTCGTTAATCCACTTCACCACCCGATACGCTCCTTGCCATGGCTGCTGAAGCTTCGGGCAGCGTCCCTTGGTCCGGGTAGGAGGGTACAATCAGACCAGGTCACCTTGCTGGAACCCTTGGCTGTGGCTTGTCTGACGTGTCGAGTCTTCATGCGGTCGCTCGCCTTCTGGATGTTCTATCGACCCATCTCGTGCATGTCATGGAGGTGGTCCACCAAGTTCAAACACATAATCGGTCGCTAGCTGTTTTGCCTCACGAGGGCCACCAAAAGCCAGGTCAGAAGGGAGGCGTAACTCTCGGCCGAACATTAAGCTGGCTGGCGTCATACCCGTTGTGTCGTGTGTAGACGAGCGGTAGGCCAGCAAGATCAGTGGCACCCTGACGTCCCAGTCTTGCTGATGGCTGGCCAAAACCTTCCTCAGGTGTTCCTCTAAGGTGTTGATGTATTTTTCGACTATGCCATCCGACTGGGGAAGTAGAGGCGTCGTGCGGGTCTTGTTCGGCCCAAGCCTTTGTAGTGCCTCCTTCATCAAGTTGGACTCAAAATGGTACCCTGGTCACTGTGCAGCTCTAACGGTAACCCAAATTGGCAGAACACTTGCTCCACGAGGCACCCTGTAATTGACCTTTCCTCTTGGTTCTTGATGGCATACACCACCAACCACGTGGTGAAGTAGTCCACGACCACCATCAGGTACTTGTTGCTTCGGTCGGATATCGGAAATGGCCCAGCTACGTCGACGGCGATCCGTTCGAATGGCGCTCCGACGTTATACTGCTACATGCGACCCCGGCTCCTAGTCTGGGGGCCGCGACTCGCTGCGCACACGTGACATTGACGGCACCATTTCTCAATGTCTGCTCGGAGTCTCAGCCAGCAGTATCATTGTCGTAGTTTGTCAATCGTCCGTTTCGCTCCCAGGTGTCCTCCTGAAGTACCGTCGTGCACTTCCTCCAAGACTTCCGGGACCCTACTCTGGGGAAATACCAACTGTTCTCTCTGCGTCTTCCCGTCGGGTAATTCCCATACCCGGAACAGCCCTCCTTCTGGAGTTCGGATTGGGATGGACTCGAGGGGGCAGTGTGTTCCCGATACCCGTGGGAATCGGGTACGTCCTCGGGCGGGGTTGAGGTAAGGCATTAATTCTCCGGGGTACATGCCTGCGAAGCTAGTAGAAGGTGTGCTAGAACACCAGGCGGCCCCACCGAGGTTGTTCGGTAGTCTTAACCTTGAGTTTTGACGCGCGTAAGTGGCGTATCCACTTCCATCCTGTCTTGAGTCCATAGGACCAGATGGGGGGGCTTGTTAGTTTCTAAGTCTTGCCCTATGGAAAGCCCCACGGAGGACGCCGAGCGCCCTTTGGGACAGCTCGGATAGTCCCTGGTTTAAGGAGGCCCGGGTCCAGTTCCTACGGGTTCAGGACTAATGGGAGTAGAACCTCTGGGCTAAACCCGGAACAGCATGCACTCTCTGGTCATCAACGAGTCCCACTGGGCCCAGTAAGACTTGTAGGTGGCGCTCCTTGGTTCGATTTCCTCCGAGGTTGGTCTAGATCCCTGCCTCCACTTCCCTCAAGATTGGCCCCAAGTCTGGTTCCGCCAGCTGCTCCGTGCACAGGCCTGCGCTTGCCCAGCCATCCGCAGGCACTGCCGTGATTACTTGGACTGCTGCGGCACACTCATTTTCCTCCACTCCTGTGTACTGGCCACTCCCTTCTGGACAAGGTCTTCGGGAAATAGCGTCTGCGTAACCGTGGCTCTTCCCCCTACGATGTTCCGAGGTGAAGTCGTACTCCTGCAGCCTCTAGACCCAGTGTGCTGTCAGGCCTTCCAGGTTCTTAAAGCTCAATAGCCAGTTTAGGGCGGAATGGTCAGTCCTCAGGTGGAATGGTTGACCGTACAGGCACTTATGGACTCGCTTCAAGGTATTTACTACCGCCACTAATTCTCAACGGGTGACGCAGTAGTTCTTCTCTGCCTTGGATAGCGTCTTGCTGTAGTAGGCTATCACCCGCTCATGACCCTCCTGGATCTGCGATAGGATGCCTCTAAAGCACTGGTCGCTGGCCTCGATGTCCACAATGAAGGCGCCACCCGGTTGTAGGAAACCCAAAATTGGGGCACTGCGCAGGGTCTTCTTCAGATGCTGGAAAGCGTCTTTGGCGTACTCCGTACCAACATAAGGCCGCTGTTCCTCTGTCAGGCAGGTGAGGGGTTTGGCGATGTTAGAGAACCCGTTTATGAAGCGTCGGTAGTAACTGCACAGCCCCAGGGAACTGCGCAAGTCTTTCTTATCCTTTGGGCGAGGTCAATCTCTCACAGCCTGTGTCTTCTCCGGGTCTGTAGCCACTCCGGTTGCTGAGACTATGTGGCTCCAAAAGTTGACTTCTTTGCGGAAGAACTTGCACTTCTTCGCATTCAAATTCAAGTTGGTTGCCTGCAGTCTCTGTAGCACCTTACTCAGATTCCCGAATTGCTCTTCAAAAGTCTTCCCGAGGATGATGATGTCGTCCATTTATACCAAGCAGGCGTCTTAAGTCAGGCCTCTCATCACTGAATCCATGAGGCCTTGGAAGGTAGCTGGTGCGTTGCAGAGGCCAAAGGGCATAATTGTGAACTACCAGAGCCCTCGGCCTGTCGAGAATGCGGTCTTCTCCTTGTCTCTTGGGTCTAGAGCTACCTGCCAGTAGCCCGACTTCAGGCGCAGGGTCGAGAACTACTGTGCACCAGCTAGCGTATCCAGGGAGTCGTCAATTCGGGGTAACGGGAAGCAGTCCATCCAGGTGACAGCGTTCAGCTTTCTGTAGTCTACGCAGAAGCGTAGGTCGCCGTTCTCCTTCACCAAGACTACAGAGTAACACCATCGGCTGTCAGACTCTTCAGTCACTTCCCTGGATCTCGTGTCCTCCAGCATGTCTCCTACCGACACTTGCTTCGCCAGGAAAGCGTCTAGGTGGTTGCTGAATAGGCCGGGCCTCCCCGGTGTCGATGCGGTGAAGCAGTTTGTCCGTGCGGCCGCAGTCACTACCACCTTGGCTGAAGACGCGCTGGTATCATCTCAGCAGTTGTCGAACATTCTCCAGCTGTTCTGCGGTGAGGTTGTCGGCCGGCCTCTCCAGTAAGCCTTCTAGCCGGGGCCCTGGGTGTTGCGTCGGCACCGGCTCCTGTGTCTTGTCGATTGCTGTTACGCTTACAATGAGATCGCAATTCCCAAATCCGTTCCGGCCTGGACGTCGTGATCAGTGGTCGTTGGATTTAGCAGTCTCACTGGCACCTCCTCTCGGCATGGCAGGAATGCCCTGGCTACACATAGACCGTATACTGGCGTCTTCTGGTCCATCAACATGTTCCTGGTTCTCTGGCCTTCCAATCACGCCGTCACCACTACCTTGCTCCGCGTGGAGACAACCACGTCTTCGTTCAAGATGACCCTGCAGAGTCCAAGGCACTCATGGGGTTGACGTAGAATAACCTTTTCTCCATTGAGCCGCACGACCTTCCTGCCGACGTCGACCGTCCCCTCGTGGCTCCTGAGGGCATCTAATCCAAGTATCACCTCAGGCACCTTCCCGACGAACACCCACAGACGTACGGCTCTCCTTCCCAAGGAGAACTTCAGCAGGGCCTCCTCTACAGGCAAGCTGTCATCCGATGCCGTAACAAGCTGGTATAGTCGGCTCGGCTTACTTGTTGGCAAACCCTTCGCCACGTCAGGTCTGATAATGGTCACGGCTGCCCCGGTGTAGACAAGTACGCGGCACGGCTTCCGCCTCACCCAAGCGTCCGCGATGAGTTGGTCATCCATATGCCGGCTGACGGCGCGTAGTGTCTTTCAAGGGGATGGTGGTTTTGGCGCCGACGTACCCCTCTCCACGTCGTCCCTTGCTCGTTTTCCGGCTGCACTTGCTTGTGTGGACAGACTCTCTCCAGGTGTCCGGGCTGTTCATGCCCCCAATGCAGGCCACTAGGTCTTCGCCGGCGTCCTTCGGCTGGTCTTCTGTCTCCGGTGTAGTGGACACTCCTCTTTCTCTACGTCGGAATAGCTGTTACCTTGGCCGCCTCCATCCTTAATGCTGCTGTTAGCAGCTCATGGATGGTTTCATTATTGCCTAGCATTTGGCGCTGACGAATCTCCGTGTCCCTACCCCGTCAACGAATATGTAGGCAGATTCCCAGGATTCAAAATCTAGTGGGAGTTCGACTAGGGTTTTACTAGCCAGTTGCTCAACTGCCAGGGCGCACTCCTGCAGCGTCTCCCCTGGCTTCTGTGATCTTACCTTTAGCTGGCTGCGGTACGCTGAAACTAAGCGGTGGTTTCCAATACGATTCTCCAGGGCCTCCGAGATGTCCTTGGGTGCCGCCGATGTCTGTACCGCGTTCAGTACATTTCCGCGGCCCGTCCCTGGAGACTAGTTATTAGCTGTGCGGCCATTTCCTCTAGTGACCTCTTGTTGTGTTTGGTCACCGGAAGACTTCGAAACTTGTTGCGCCTTCGTATTTAGGAGGTTTGACGCACGCAGATGTTGCGTCGCGTCCCGACGCGTCGCCCTTTAAATCCTCTAGCCTCCTGCTGACGACGTCCTCCACCATGGCGTTCAGGGACTTTGTGCTGCTTTCGGCCTTTCCCTCCACGTTGTATACGTGGTTAGCAAGGGCTTCGCCGTCTTCCACCATGGCGTTCAGGGACTAGGCGTTACTGTCGGCCCTTTCCTCTCGGTCATTGAAGCGGTTCGCCAGTTCCTCGACGCGCTCGTCCAATTGGCACATCCGCTTTCCCTGCTCCGTCACGTCATCGCTTACGCCGGCCAACTGTTCTTCAAATTTTGCGGCGAGAGCCTCGTTTGCCACCTTCATTTCCGTTGTCAGTTCGGTCATCTTTGCGGTCGTTGTCTTGGCCAAGTTGTTGTTTGCAGCTTCCGTTTTCGCAGCCAGGTTGTCATTCGCCATCTTTATTTCCTTCAGCTCGGCGTTGAGGTTGTCGTTAGCCGTCTTCATTTGTTTCAGTTCCGCGGTCAGGTTATTATTTACCGTCTCCGTCTGCGTTGTTAATTCGTTCATCTTGGCGGTCAAGTTGTTATTTGCCGTCTCCAACAGTTCTAAAACATGTGTCAATGCAACCTCCATCGCTGTAATATCCCACTTACTGACACCTGTTGTGACTTTGGGGGTTCCTGAAATTAAAAGTCCAATTGCACAAACTCAAAATGTTCTTCATTTCCTTCGAAATACAGTTGCAACACTTGCCGATTACATAGAATTACTTTGCGCACACAATTACAATTGGTCGGTTGGTCTGCCACAGGTCCACTGTACGTTCACAATTACGTACAACTCCTCTGATGCACGTACACCGTCTTCCAGTTCGTTTGCTCACACGGTGCTCCTCACAGCTGCTCGCCAAGTACTGACTGACCCGCCAACTGCATCCCCTTTTTATAGGAATATCGCTGTTTCAGGAAGTCTTGCGTATCAGTTAATCATCCCGAAGGTTCCAGAAGGCAGGGGAAGGGGAAAAATATGGCCCATGATCTTTTCCCAACCATCCCTTCGTTAGCGGTATAAGATAAATGGGTAGGCGTGGGCGAATGCCTCCCGGTCATTACCCAGCCGCCAGTTGATCGCGCCTTCCTATAATTGGGTGACATATATAGCAGGGGGGGCCTAACATAAACCGGATTGTTGTCATAAAAATTTTATTGGTGAACCTTTTTACAAAATTACTTCAGTCACCTTGAAAATCCGCTCTATTACATGCGGTTCACTTGTCAAGTCTCTCAACTCTTCAAGTTTGATATAGTCCAGTGGCGTTTGTAAACGGTTTTTACTACCTCCACATCGTCATAACACTTACCCTTTAGCGTTTTTGTTTCATTCGCGGAAATAGGAAAAAGACGCACGGGGCTAGGTCCAGCGAATGCGGAGCATGGGGAAGGACAGACCACCTCTGAGATACCAAATAGTGGGTCACTCGTAGGGTCGTGTGTTCTGGAACGTTGTCGTGATGCAGATACCAGTCACCTGATCGCCTAAGTTCCGGACATTTCCTCCTCACATCCTCTCGCAGGCGCCTTAAAACATCCAAGTCAAAGTGCTGGTTAACAGTCTGGCCAGGGACACGCATTTCCGATGCACAATTCCACGAACATCAAAAACACAATGATCATCGTCCTCACATTTGACCGCACTTACCTTGCTTTTTGGTCTGGGACATTTGGGAGTCCTCCACGGGCTTAACGCTTTCTTGGTTTCTAGGCCATACCCGTAACGCCAACTCTCATCCTCTGTAATGACTTTGTTCAAGAATTTTGGTTCACGTGCAAACTCTGTTTTCAAGTCCTGACACGTATTCATGCGAATGGTTTTGCGCTCCTGTGTGAGAAGGCGCGGAACAAATTTAGCAGCAACACGCCTCCTCCCTCAATAACCGCTGGCACGAGCTCCAACTGATTCATGTTGCTGCTGAAATTGGGTCGAAAGTTTGGCGACGATCCTCGTTGAACTGTTGGCGGACCTTTTCAATAATCTCCTCATTTCGCGTTGTTGAAGGACGTCCAGAACGAGCTTGGTCTTCAACACATTATTCACCACGTTTAAAGCACGCACAC
This sequence comes from Mantis religiosa, assembly GCA_030765055.1. Classification (NCBI taxonomy): domain Eukaryota; kingdom Metazoa; phylum Arthropoda; class Insecta; order Mantodea; family Mantidae; genus Mantis; species Mantis religiosa. The sequence goes on along the minus strand of CM060950.1, from coordinate 107,919 downwards.
TACTTGAAAACCTGTGTGCGACTCATCGCGTCCTCCTGGAAAGCTTCCCGAAGAATTTGGTGTGTCTGCGTTGCAGCTATTTAAGCAGGAAACAAAATTGCACAAACACTCTTTGTTCTTCTAAAGTTGCCATAACGACACCGCAGAGGTAACCCGATAAATACCAGAGAAACACAATACCACACTTGCACGTTCAGCTCTACACTGACGCCGTCAGCACAGCTGTTTCATGTAGGTCTCTACTAACACCAAATAACGTGAGAACCCTGCATTATATCTATGAGTGGCAGCGCCCTCGGAGTCCGGTTTCTTTTGGGCCCCCCTCGTATATATAATTTAGGGGACTTCGTTTGTGAAAATTCATTACGCTGTCCCGCAAACTAAAGAGTTTATTTCCTAGTTTGCCATTTGAAGTATGATATAGATTAATTTTGATATCGTACTGAATAGAACGGTGCCTTCCATTTTCTCTATCACGTAAGGTTTTCTCACAAATCAAAAACCAAATTGGGAAAATACTATTTTGCTGTAAAAACCAGCTGCATTACAAAATAAATATACAGAATCCAAAATTTGCGATCTCAGGGTTCATATTAACTAACTGGGATGTGCTATATTGAACGCAGATTTACATTTTTTGTTTTATCCCATAAGATTTTCTCATAAATCACAATTTTAAAATACTACAATTATATAGTTTTAATATATAATATATAAAAATATATAATTTTGTAAAATTGGCAAGTTCCAGGAGCCCAGGATTTCTTTTTATTTACCTTCGAAGACCATCTAGAGAAGCTAAGTAAGATGCTACAGAGACTGCAGGTGACCAATTTGAAGCTAAATGCAAAGAAGTGTCAGCTTCTCCGCAAGGAAGTCAACCACTTTTGCCCCATAGTCTCAGCAACCGGAGTGGCCACAGACCCGGAGAAGACACGGGCTGTGAGAGATTGGCCTCACCCAAAGGATAAGCGAGAGTTGCGCAGTTTCCTAGGGCTGTGCAGCTATCACCGCCGTTTTATAAAGGGGTTCACCAACATCGCATAACCCCTCACCCGCCTGAGAGAGTGCTCCTAATTTGGGATTCCCGCAACCAGGTAGCCCCTTCATTGTGGACACCGACGCCAGCGACCATTGCATTGGAGGCGTCTTATCTCATTTCCTGGACGGACACTAGCGGATGATAGCCTAATAAAGAAAGACCCTGTACAAGGCAGAGAGGAACTACTGCGTCATTCGGCGAGAGTTACTGGCGGTAGTAAAAACATTGGAGCACTTTCACAAGTACCTGTGTGTTTAGCCATTCCACCTGAAGACTGACCATTCCGCCCTAACTTGGCTACTTAGCTTTAGGAACCTGTAACGTCAGAGAGCACGCTGGGTACAGAGGCTGCAGGAGTACGATTGCACCTCTGAACGTCGTCTCTGAACATCTTAGAGGGAAGAGCCACGGCAACGCAGACGCCATGTCCCGAAAACCCTGCCTAGAAGAGTGCGGCCAGTGCAGAAGAGTGGAAGAGAAGGAGCGTGCCGCAGCTCTCAGAGTGGTCATGGCAGTGACTGCGGATGGCTGGGATAGCGCAGGCCTGAGGAGGGAGCAGTTGACGGACGCAATCTTGAGGTCACCCTTGAGAGAAGTGAAGGCAGGCACAAGACTAACCTGGCAAGAATTCTCACCGAGGGGCGCCACCTACAAGGGCACTGTGCCCAGTGGGACACACTGAAGACAACTGAGGGCGTGCTGTTCCACGTGTGGGAATCGCCTGATGGGAACATGCAAAGAGAACCGTTGGTACTTCCCCGAAGTAATGTCCCGGACGTCTTGGACGAACTGCACGACAGTACTTCCGGAGGACACCTGGGAGCAAACCGGGTGATCGACAAACTTCAGCAGCGCTACTAGTGGCTGAGGCTCCGAGAAGACGCGGAGAGATGGTGCCGTCAGTGTCACGTGTGCCCGGCGAGTTGCGGACCCCAGACTAGGAGACGGGGTCGCATGCAGCAGTACAACGTCGGAGCGTCATTCGAACCGATCGCCGTCGACATAGCGGTACTATTCCCAGTGTCCGACCGGGGCAACATGTACCTGATGGTGGTCCTGGACTACTTCACCATGTGGCCGGATGTGTATGTCATCCCAAACCAGTAGGCAAAGACAATCACAGACTGCCTCGTGGAGCAAGTGTTATGCCTCATTGGGTCCCCGTTAGAGCTCCACAGCGACCATGGCACCAATTTTAAATCCAACATGATGAAAGAGGCATTGGAAAGACTTCCGGTGAACAAGACTCGCACAACACCTCTACATCTGCAGTCGGATGACGTGGTCAAAAGGTACATCAAGATCTTAGAAAAACACCTGAGGAGGTTCGTCACCAGCTATCAGTGGGACTGGGAAGCCAAGGTGCCACTGTCCTTGCTGGCCTACCGCTCGTCAACTCACAACACCCCTGGGATGACGCCAGCCAGCCTAAGGTTCAGCCGAGAGTTATGCCTCCTTTGTGACCTGGCCTTTGGGAGCCCCCCGGACACAAAAATTCCAGCAACCGGGTATGTGGAGAACCTGGTGGACCATCTCCACGACATGCATGAGACGGCTCGGCAGAACTTCCAGAAGGCGAGCGACCGCATGAAGACCCGATATGACAGGCAAGCCAACAGCCAAGTGTTCCAGCAAGGTGACCTAGTCTGGTTGTACCACCCTACCCGGACCAAGGGATGATGCCCGAAGTTTCAATATCCTTGGCTAGGACCGTACCGGGTGGTGAAGAGGATTAATGACGTGGTCGACCTCATCTAGAAGAAGCCCGGAAAGAAGATGATGGTGGTACACCTGGATCGTCGGGCCCGCTACGATGGTGCTGTTCGGGACTACCAGCCTTGAGGAGGAAGCAGTATCGCGGCGACGGGCATAAAGTTTCGTGTGGAGCGATAACGCAGCTTGTTTACACAAAGGAACAGATAAAGATAGAACGCAGATAAAGGTCTGCGTGTTATCAATATATTACCGGTGATACTTTCTTACGTATGGCAGGATATTTTAATAAGTTGTACTGTCCGACGTTCGATTGAAGAGGTAGGATTCTTATCGATAATCCTGTAGGTTGGATCATCTAAGAGCTGCGTCATTTTCTCTAAGTATTGGGCTGTGGAGAGGATCACGGTGGCACTACACTTGTCCGCTGGCAAGGCAGCCAAGTTTTCATAGTCGGGTTGCATCTAATCTTTCCATACATTAAAAGTTATTGTCTAGTTACAATGTTTTTAAACCTAGGATGGAAGTACTTATTAAGGTACTGATACTTAACTTGATAAATGAGAAGCATCGTATTCAATAAACTATATAAGTTGGTCGCCTCAGGGGATTGCAGCGCAACAGGCTACGGTCGCGCACACGGGCGTTCCGACTGCTAGTATAAAATAGCATCGTGGAGGACAGTCACCTTACAAAAGTCCATCCCAAACATTTCCTATCTGCGGTAAAGCACTATTGAGTGTGGGCAAGCAACAAAAACATACTGCAGCCTGCCAGCACTGACGGGCCGACGGACAATAAATACTTATGATTATTTGGATAATTAGAAACTACAAATGTGTAAATGAAATATTTAATTTGTGGTCAAATAACGACAATCACATCATGTAATAGCCAAAGTTAATATATTCCTTGCGCTTTCGTTTTATATGCGATTGCTGGAATGGCACTAGTGGCAGCATTGCTGCAAAATTCTTATGCAACTGTGCTTATAATATTGGGGGGATTTGTTCCAGAGCTGTTCCAGAGATTTATCACTCCATATAAAATATAAACAAATCGGCGCCCTGACAATGGATTGTACACAACGCTGGCCATTGAAGGACAGTAGGGCTTTGCAACACGTATTACTTAGTACCGGTTGTCAAGTAAACTGTAGCTACCGTGCCCTCTACTGTCATGGCTTCTTGGGTCGACCGCCCTCTGTCTAATTCACCTCATCCTTCCTCCCGGTGTTGCCCGAACTTGGAGGCATAGAGACAATGGGCCCAGCATGGTGGCCTGCGTACCAAATTCCCTTCCGTAATTATATCCTAATCCTAACACAAACGTTAGAGCTTCCTCTCGTATTTTAATATCATAATTCATTTATCTATTTATTTATTATAATTTTACGTCCTCCAACGTTAAGTGATATTGGACGAAGAATGGGATGGGTGAAATGATGCTCAAATAAGCCCAGGGTCCATAGAGCTTAGTTACCCGACATTAGTTCTTCAGGGTAAGGGAAAACCCCGGACAAACCTTCTCCAGGTAACTCAACCTGACAGTTTTCAAAGTTTTCTCATAACTGACTTATTTAGGGGAAAAAAGTAGGAGGTATTACTTTTTGACCCACACTCGTATATTGAGCCGTAATGGAGACGAGAAGCTAGCTACAAGAAGTGTTGTTTTAGTAGGTGCTTTACCAACACTACTTGTCTAATAAATGCCTGTACAGGGTCTAAAGACAAACAAAAGCTACCTCTACTGCTAATGATAAATACGACTACCATACTTCACTATTACTTTATGCAAAATAATCAGTGACACAGCTTAGTTTCTCTTCGTGAGCATTTCGTTTCCTACAATTTCATGATCGGACAAGCAGTTTAACTGTGTTCACTAAACTCGATTTTCGCCCTACATTTAGGAAATACTGTTTATTGTAATTGTGTTGGGAAACTCTGTGGTAAAATTTCATCTGAATTGTTTGAAATTTGCAAAGGTTAGTCTCTAAAATTATATAGGGTGTATATAAATGCATATCGAGGCTTTTATAACTTTATAATTTTTATTACATTCAACTTACAGTTTTTAATTATGTCAAATGAAAAACAAGCTAACAACCTTATAAATGTTCAAGGTGACTATTCTTTCTCACACGACACACATCAAGTCTATAGCCGAGTTCTTCCCAAACATTGATAAGTGTGTAGTCAGTAATTGTAGCAACAGCTGCTTCAGTCCGGTTTGTTAATTCAGGGAGCTCAGCTGGTAGCGGAGGCACGTACACACGATCCTTGATGAAGCCCCAAAGTTAAAAATCGCGTGGCGTTAGGTCAGGAGAACGTGGAGGCCATGCATAACAAGCCCTGTCACTGGGGCCCTTGCGACCTATCCAGCGCTCGGGTATAGTGACGTTCAACCACTCGCGTACTACGTTATGCACCATCTTGCTGGAATATGAAGTTCTCTGACTCATTTTCTTAAAAATAAGGGAAAAGCCATTGCTCTAGTGTATAAAGGTATTTAGTGCCAGTTACAGTAGGTTCACCAAAAAAGAAAGGCCCGTAAACTTTTCGCCGGGATACAGCACAAAAAACATTAACTTTAGGGGAATCTCGTTGAATTTGTACCACCTTGTGAGGATTTTCTGAGCCTCAGATGCGCACATTATGAGTGTTAACATGTACACTAGGGTGAAAGGTCGATTCATCACTGAAGACAGCACGATCCATAAAATTGCCATCGTCATGACGAAACATGTCGTTTGCGAAGTTGGCACGTAATCCGTGGTCTGTCGGCTTTATAGGCTGTAATAGCTGTAAACGTTAAGGACGTAGCCGTAAGCGTTTTCTTACAACTTTCAAAAGAGTCGACACAGGAACCTTTAATTCACGACTAGACTTCCGAATTGATTTTTTTGGGGTACGAGTGAACGACCCTCTCGCTCACTCAACTGTCTTTTCACTTACTCTTGGTCGTACCGTCCTCATCCATTTACAAAGGTAGCCGCTACACAGTAAAATGGCTGTGAAAATGCTCAAGGTCTTAAGGATCAGATTCTGCGATAACCATTGTGTATGTTCTCACAAACATGCTTAAATATTAAGCGGAATTCTCTGTCAGCACCTGTATCATTGCACATCTCCGCATCTGTATGATACTGCTAGGTGGATTCGGTAAAAAAAGTCAGATACATCTTCCATCTCCGTCGCCCGCTTGCCGTGGAGCTGGCAACACCAACAGAGTACCATAACCGTATTGGCTACACCAAATTCAATCTTATTTTCTAGCCACTCTAAAGCCTACTGTACTGCTATATTTCCTAAAACCTGCAAGAAAATTATCAATATTCTGCAAATGTTTTACGCAGCACATCTGAACAGATTTATCTAACCTGTACAAGAACTCAAGAGCAGGAATTAAGTGTGCACTGTTCTCATTCTATCCACCAGCAGGGTACACAGGATACACAACAAAGTTTGATGCAGAAGTAACGGCTATTCGTATTTCACTCCAACATCTTCTATACAAAATAGATAAATTCAAAAATGCTGCCATTCCTTCTGATTCTGAAGCAGCATTATATGCAATATGTTCATATAAAATGAGGTCAATCCAAATTAAAGAATGTCACAAAATAATCCAACAACTTCCAAAAACTACAGAAAAGAATTATATTACACTGGATAGCTGCACATTGTGGAATGGCTGGAAATGAATCAGCTGCTTTTCTTACCAAAAAGGTGCAAATTTAATTCAGAACAAAAGTAAAAACCTACCCTTGACATCCACAAAAAAGATCAATTAAAAACTAATATAAAAACAAACAAAGCAGTCAATATCTAACAAAGCCAAAGATAAAAAATGGAACATTTTAAGTAAAAATCCAGAAATTATTCCAGAAATCCCACGTAAAGCTTCAGTAGCAAATTTTAGATTACTTACGGAACACAATTATTTAGCCAAATATTTTCACAGAGTAGGAATTTATACAAGTCCATGTTGTCCTCTGTGTAACAAAGAAGAGGAAATGACTGAAGAACATCTTTTAACCTGTGAAGCCCTACTTGCCGGACCCACTATAAAGAAATCTTGGAGAGCAAGAGAGCTAATGGCTTCATTGCCGAAGCCTAGCATTTGAAAACAACAACATATTCTGCAAATGTTTATGTGGACACAAATGCAGCTGAAGATTAAGCGCGTGTAAGAATAGTTTTAAAAACGGTAGGGCTAATCATTTGATTACATCAATCAGGTTATTTTATACGAGGGCCTCAAAATATTTATTCCCAATGTAACTTTCGTATCAGTAATTTTAGCGACTAACACACATTTTCTTGGTTTACTATTCGCATGTAGCAAACAAGAGAATCTTCTAATTCATTGCCTAACATTTTTATTAAAAGATTGGAAGCAAATAGCTTTGTTACTTAAATCGTCAATTGTAAAATATAAAATCCTTAAGAAATACTGCATTAAGCTACAGCTGTAAATTATCCGAGTACAGCAGCCCGTTAATGATAGTGTCCCTAAATGTCATCTTGAGCCACTTTAAACATCGTAAAAGCAAAACAAAACCAGTTAAATCAAAACACGCTAAAGGTCAATGGATCTGAATAAAACTAAAGAAACAATTCATTCAGTGATATATAATACCAAAAAATTAAGCATTCTTTAGGTGATATGTTATTTTATTTATTTATGTCAAATTGTATTTATGATTTTTATGTTATATTTAACGCTAATAGTATATATTACGCAGATGGCGTGTCGGATTTAACGCCATTAAGTAAAACAAACAAATATTATGAAAAACAAATGATAGCGGCTGTAACTTAAGAGATAAAACATATTTAGCGAGTTAGAAGTGATAATGGAATGCGATCTGAACATTTACGAATATCCGAGCTTAGGTTCTAACAGATGTAATCTAAATAGGATTATCAGGTATTACTATTTAATATTTAAAGTGAATAATAGGCAAGGAGTATACCTAAACATTATTCGAGTACGTGTAACACAAATAGTTATAATCTGATTTCGTACTGAAAGTCGTTCTGAGTGAGTTGTCCCAGCTAACGTATTTAAGCAGTTATTCGTGTTTAGAAATTAAGAATTATATACTTTAGCTATCAGATACAGCACCTTTTAGTGTACATTACATTAAATTGTGCTAATTAATTTTGTTTTTAATTACAACTTAGAAGTTTATGTCGTATACTTTCTCAGCTTTGAAATCTGACTATTAGAAGAATATATTTTGTGAAGTTATTTAGAGATTTTTGTGAAATTCTCCTGTCTGCTTAGGCACTATAGTGATTTAATTTATATCATTGTCTGCAGGAGCAGAGGGGCATACTTGAAGGAAATAAATTTAATCAAAAATCAACTGGAGCAGAAGAAGGTAAGATAATAGTTCACTTTCTTTCCCAACTCATTAGATTTTGTTACAAATCTATAAAGAAAGGAACTTATATTAACTGCTTTTCTATATGCAATATCACTTCTGCATTATGTAGTTTGCTAGTGGGTAACCTAAAAATATTATTGAAAATGTGACGAACCAATAATCGTTATTAAGTGGTCTTCCTGCAATATTTTACTTATATTTTAACAATACTGTATGAATAAACGTACCTCACATTTTGTAGACATGTACCAGAACTTAAAAGTATAAAAATGCAGGTAGTAAATTTTCCATATAGTTTTTACTTGAGCAACATTGAATACATATTTATTTGGCATTATATTACCCAAAATATTGTTTCTCATGGATTTCCTCTTATCATCTTAAACAGGCATGGAATCAAAAAATCTACTTCCAACAATATTTTTAAATACTCTTTGGCCAAAATATATAATATTTTTAATATAAAACTTTATTTTTTAATCTTATGTATCATTGTTTCTTATTATTACCAACGTCATTTAAACGATTAACACATTTAAAATAACTGGGGATGCTGAGGTGTGCTTTTGCTTGTGTGATGATTTTATACCTTAATTGCAACATAAATTTCAGAAACATATCTTTATTAAATTAACAGAATTTACAAAATTCAAAAACAGTGCATATTCTTTAGTAGAAGTGACTTCGAAACACAACATAAACCTTCATGAGCATTTATATTCTATGACAGAAATACTGTGGATCTATAATTGTAATTTGACTCATTACGTTACAAGTTCCATTTCTTTATTAAGGGTTTGTTCGACTATAAATTTGAGATTCTCAGAATGGATTTCTTTTCCAGCAGATTTGCTCTGAAATGCTACACACGATGAAATTTAAAGGAAACTAAAGATTGTCATGTTTAATACTGAAGTTCCAAAAGGTAATATTTAATAATACTTTTCTTTGTTTTAAAAGCTATACAATACTTCAACATTTTGGACATGCAATGCAATAATATTTAAAAACTGTTTCCCTTTGTTAAGCTGGTAAAACAAAATCTAATATACCTTTGTTAGTTCTAATCTAGTAAGTGGTGGAGAATTTTAAAAGAAATATTTTTAAAGTTACTCGTGTGGAGCATTAAGTATAGGATGATAAGATATGCCTTTAAGTCTCAATAATACTCATACAAAGGGAAGTGAAGGCAAAAATCGCAAAGCTCTTAAGGTTTGTGTAATGGGTCAATAAAAATAAAATTTCAGCCAAATTGACTGAAAGAATGAAATTATCAGTGTCGTATGATTAAACATCATTATGTGCAACAATCTGAACGGAATAAAATATGTATTTGCTGCTTATATTATTTTTTCTTGGTGCACAACCTTTTCTGTAAATTTAGTACAATTAATAAGTAATTAATAAACAAACTGATATAGTGAAATAAGCTTTATATGCAAAATAAAGACTTACAGTGCTGTACAAATATTACAACAAGATATAATAGTTTGCTACAAACTTTACTTATCTCTTTGGGAATTAATAAGTTCCTCCCGGAACTCGAGAAACTTGTCTCCCTAAAATCTCTGTGGCATTTTCGGTCATTCAGTTTATTTCTTTTGTTAACCTTAAAGCGGCTATGGGATGCATTACTTTTGTATTTATCACCAATCTCTGAAAATAAAATAAACTTAAATAGAGAATCAATTGGTCATATTTCAAAATTTATTTCCTGTCCTCCAGTTTCTAAAATAACTATTTCATGACAAAGCTTTAAATCTTTTGGAGTATTTAATTGCTTTAATAAGATAACTTATGCATTTATTTTATAGTCAAATGACCACAAGTGTTCTGCTGCGGCTGTTTTATACATCTGTTTATACCTAATATTCCTAAAAGGTTCATCATCAATCGGTTTCTGAATTATGCTTGATGCTTTCAATTCACAACTGATCACAATCTAAACAAAGAAATTTCAAAATGCCTAATTTCCTCTCAGAAGTATTATTTAATTAGAAAAATGTAAATACGACGGCACAACAAATTTCGAAGTCTTCCGCCGCCAGTTCTATACGGTGGCCGAACACAACAATTGGTCACCAGAGGAAGAGGCCGCACAGTTAACAGCCAGCTTTCAGGGACGGGCTGCAGAAGTCCTGAACGCGGTACAGAAAACGGCGCCACACAAGGACATCTGGGAGGCCTTAGAGAATCGCCTTGGAAACCAACGCTTAGACGCAGAGTACCGCAGCCAGCAAAAGGCAAGGTCACAGCAGCCAGGGGAAACGCTGCAGGAGTTCGACGTTGCAGATGAGAAACTGGCTAGCAAGGCCCTAGTCGAACTCCCATCAGAGTTCGTATCCCGAGAAGCCACCTACACATTCGTTGACGGGGTACGTCAGCGAATAATGCTCGGCGATTATAAAGCCATCCACGAGGCGCTAACGGCAGCATTAAGTCAAGGTAAAAGCTATCCCGATGTAAAGAACGAGGAGTGTCCGCGGCACCGGAGACAGAAGAAAAGCCGAGGGACCCCGGTGAAGACCTAGTGGCCTGTGTTGGGGTGTGGAGAGCCCGGACACCTGGAGAGAGACTGCCCACACCATGAAGAGCAGCGGCAAAACGAGTTAAGGCCGGCGTAGAGGGGCACGTCAGCGCCATCACCATCATCCCATCGAGTGATACTGCGCGCCATCCGCCGGCGTATGGATGACCGCCTCATCGCGGACGGTTGGGTTAGAGGGAAGCCGTGACGCGTGGTGGTGGACACCGGGGTAGCCGTGACCATCATCACACCTGACGTGGCGAAGTGTTTGCCAGCGAGGAATCCGAGCCGACCTTACCATCTTGTGACGGAATCGGGTGACACCTTGCCTGTTAAGATGGAGGAGCTATTGAATGTGACCTTGGGACGAAGTGCCGTATGTCTGCGGGTGTTCGTCGCGAAGTTGGCTGAGGAGCTGATACTTGGATTGGATGCCCTCAGGAGCCACGAGGTACCGGATGGCGTCGGCGGGAAGGTCCTGTGGCTTAATAGCGAAGAGGTCATACTCCGGCAACCCGAAGAGCAACTTGGAATCCGTAGGGTCGTCTTGAAGGAAGGCGTGGTTGTCCCCGTGGGAAGCCATGTGGTGCTGACCTCGCGATTGGAAGTTCAGCGAACCTGGAACATGATGCTTTACCAGAAGAGGCCTATGCACGGACTCTATGTAGTAAGGCCATTATTGCCATGCCAAGAGGAGGTGCCAGTGAGGCTGCTCAACCTAGAAGACACCGATCACGACGGCCAGGCTCAAACGGACCTGGGGACGTGCGAGCCCGTTGTCAGCGTGACAGCAATCGAAAAGACACAGGAGCCGGTGCCGACGCAACACCTGGGCCCCGGCTGGAGGGCTTATTGGAGAGGGTAGCCGACCGCCTGACCGCAGAACAGTTGGAAAAAGTGCGAAAAATGCTGAGGCGATACCAGCGCGTCGTCAATCAAGGGGACAGCGACTAAGGCCGCACGGACCACGTGCTCCACCGCTTCGACAACGGAGACGACCGGCCTATTCGCCAACCACCAAGACGCGTTCCGCTGGCGAAACAAGCGGCGGTACGGGATATGCTAGAAGACATGAAATCTAGGGCAGTGATTGAAGAGTCTGACAGCCCTTGGTGTTCCTCTTTAATTCTCGTGACAAAGAAGAACGGTGAGTTACGCTTCTGCGTGGACTACAGGAAGCTGAACGCTTTCACCCGGAAGGGCTATTTCCTCTTACCCCGGATTGACAACACCCTGGACACGCTAGCTGGTGCACAGTGGTTCTCGACCCTGGACCTGAATTCGGGGTTACTGGCAGGTGGCTCTAGACTCGAGAAACAAGGAGAAGACTGCATTCTCGACAGTTCTAGGGCTTTGGCAGTTCACAGTTATGCCCCTTGGCGTCTGCAAGTTACCAGCTACCATCCAACACTACATGGAGTCAGTGATGAGAGGACTGACTTATGACGCCGGCCTGCTATACCTGGACGACACCATCATCGTCGGTAAGACATTCGTAGACCATCTTCAGAATCTGAGTAAGGTGCTATAGAGACCGTAGGCGACCAATTTGAAGCTAAATACAAAGAAGTGCCAGCTCATCCGCAAGGACCGCCTGCGGTGCCGTATGTAGTAAAAGCGGGCGTTAAACACTACACATTTCGTTTTTTTTTCATCCGCAAGGAAGTCAACTTCTTGGGCCACTTAGTCTCGCCAACCGGAGTGGCCACAAACCCGGAGAAGACACAGGCTGTGAGTGATTCGCCTCGCCCAAAGGATAAGCGAGAGTTGCGCAGTTTCATGGGGATATGCAGCTATCACCGCCGTTTCATATAGGGGTTCACCAACATCGCCAAACCCCTCACCCACCTAACAGAGGAACACCGATCTTCTGAGTGGACGGAGGACGCTGAGCACGCTTTCCAGCACCTGAAGAAGGCACTGTGCAGTGCTCCTATTTTGGGATTCGCACAAGGTAACCCTTCATTGTGGACACCGACGCCAGCGACCATTGCATTGGAGACGTCCTATCGCAAGCCCAGGACGGCAAAGGGCGGGTGACAGCTACTACAGCAGGACCCTGTCTAAGGCAGAGGAGAAATACTGAGTCACCCGGCGAGAGTCACTGGTGGTAGTAAAGACATTGGAGCACTTTCTCAAGTACCTGTATGGTCAGTCATTCCACCTAAGGAGTGACCATTGCGCTCTATCTTGGCTACTGAGCTTTACAAACCTGGAAGATCAGACAGCACGTTGGGTACAAAGGCTGCCGGAGTACGACATCAACTCAGAACATCGTAGAGGGAAAGCAAACGGCAACGCACACGCCATGTCCCGAAGACCTTGCCTAGAAGAGTAGCCAGTGCAGAAGGAGCGTGCCCAGCTCTCCCAGTGGTCACGGCAGTTCCTGCGGTTGGCTGGGACAGAGCAGGCCTGTGGAGGGAGCAGCTGGCGGACGCAGACTTACGGTCACTCTTGAGAGATGTGGAGGCAGGGACAAGAACAACCTGGAAGGAAATCGCTCCGAGTAGGGCCTCCTTACAGCTCGTACTGTGCCGAATGGAACTCACTGTAGACAAGAGATAGCGCAGGTTTGAGAAGAGAGCAGCTGGCGGACGGAGACTTGCAGTCACTGTTGAGAGAAGTGGAGGCAGGGACAAGACCAACCTGGGAGGAAATCGCTCTGAGGAGGGCCTCCTACAGGTCGTACTGTGCCGAATAGGACTCACTGAAGACAAGAGAGGCCGTGCTGTTCCGTGTATGGGAATCGCCTGATGGGAAGACGCAAAGAGAATAGTTGGTACTTACCCGAATTAAGGTTCCGGATGTCTTGGAGGAAGTGTACTTCAGGAGGACCGGTACCTCAGGAGGACACCTGGGAGCAAACCCAACGATCGAGGAATTTCGGGAGCGCCGCTACTGGCTGGGCTCCGAGTTGACGTGGAGAGACGGTGCCGTCAATGTCACGTGTGCGCGGCGATTTGCGGCACTCAGACTAGGAGCCGGTGTCGCATGCAGCAGTACAACTTTGGAGCGGCATTCGAACTGATCGCCGTCGACATAGCTGGACTAATCCTAGTGTCCGACCAAGGCAACAATGGTGGCCGTGGAATACTTCAAAAAGTGGCCGGAGGTGTATGCCATCCCGAACCAGAAGGCAAAGACAATCACAGACTGCCTCGTGGAACAAGTGTTATGCCGATTTGGCGTCCCGTTAGAGCTCCACAGCGAGCAGCGCACCAACTTTGAATCCAACCTAATGAAGAAGGTGCTGGAAAGGCTTGAGGTGAACAAGACCTGCACAACAACTTTGCATTGCCAGTCGGATGGCATGGTCAAACGGTATATCAAGACCATAGAAGAACACATGAGGAGGGTTGAGACAAGCCATCAGTGAGACTGGGAATTTAAGGTGCCACTGTTCTTGCCGGCCTACGGCTCGTCACTCACGACACCACTGGGATGACGCCAGCCAGCCTAATATTCGGCAGAGAGTTACACCTGCCTTGTGACCTGGCCTTTGGGAGTCCCCGGAAGCAAAACAGACAGAAACCGAGAATGTGAAGAACTTGGTGGATCATCTCCACGACATGCATGAGACGGCTCGCCAAAACATCCAGAAGGCGAGCGACCGCATGAAGACCAGCTCCAGAAGCAGGCCAACTGGCAAGGTTTCCGGCAAGGAGACCTGGTTGCGTTGTATCGCCCTACCCGGACCAAGGGACGATGTCCGAAACTTCAACTGTCATGGCAAGGACCGTAGCGGGTGGTGAAGAGGATTAACGACGTGGTCTACCGCATCCAGAAGGTGCTTCGAGGGAAGATGTTGGTGCTATACCCGGATCGTCTGGCCCGTTACGATGATGCTGTTCGGGACGGCCAGCCTTGAGGAGCAAGCAGTGTCGTGGCGACGGGCATAAAAGTTTCGCGCGGAGCGATAACGCTGCTTGTTTACACAAAGGAATGGATAAAGATAGTACGCAGATAAAGGTCTGCCGAAAGAAACTGAGATAAATGGAAATTTCGTGTGACATCTTGATTGTTAGAGACTATTCGGTCTCTTGAGCGTTCTAGAACAGTCTGGAATTATCAGGTGAAATATATAAGGAAGCGACGACTCACCAAGAGTCAGTGAGTCGTAAACAGAGAGATAGAGAACGTTTTAAATTTCTACAACTCGGACTTTTAATTCTACGGACCCACAAATTCACTATACAAATGTTCCCGTTTATAGTATCCGAGATCTTGTTTTTTGAAGCAAGCAAGTAGCATGTGACATCCGAGAACTTGCATTAGAATGAAAGCAGATGTTCTCGTTTGTAGTTTCCCAGAAATGAAAGCTTCGATTACTCATAGTATTTGATTGTGTCCAGCACTATAATATGTTTGGTATACTTCCGTTGTCCCAAACAATTATAGTTTTCTTATACAACACCTCAGTATAACCTTTATTCACCCTAATGAAGAATTTTTAAAAAATAATTATATAGAATGAATCAATTAATCAATTAGCTGGCGTCTTACTGAGGGTGAGCACGATGTGTGTCATTCGTGTACCTGTCCTACACGGACTTAACCACTTATAGACAGCATATGTGGAGTTTTGCAGGGTGGTGGTTTAAATTTAGGTGGATTAAAATAAGGGAGGGAGCCGGAGCTCCTCATGGTAGTCAACTCGGGTGCAACGCTTGTGTGCACCGCTGGCGTGAGAAAATTTTAGGAAGAGTTTAATTTAGTAGGTTTATTAATTTTCAAACAGTAATAATTTTGAGGTTGTAATAACAACTATATTGTTACTGGGTGTGCCCGCATGCCATTCGGGGAAGCCAGTAGAGCTTGTAGCGTCTTTCTGAGGATCTATAGTTCCCTAAAGACCTAACCAGGGCGCTCTGATTTTGAGGCAAACTCGCGCAGAATTTTGTGCCCCGGCGCGTAATGAGATCTTCCACATGGTGGAGAGATGAGGCTTCATGAAGGTATCTCACGGGAAACCTCCAGCAAACAGAATAGATAGCCCTAAGACATCTATTTTGTACACGCTGAACTTGTCTCAGATTGGTTCCTGCCGTCATGCCCCAAACCTCACACGCATAAATCATTATTGGAAGAATTAAAGACTGAAAACGGCGCAACTTAAGGAGTGTCGGCATCCCTGAGCTCTTCATGGGGTATAACGAAGCCGAAGCTCCGCATGCCTGATCAGCCACCTCCTGGATGCGACCCCCAAAAGTTAGGCCCTTGTGCAACTTTACACCTAGATACTTCAGAGAGTTTGTCCACTCTATCCTTCTGCCAGAATAGTTAAAGGAGGGGAGCTTGGCGGGAAAGTGACGCTTGGTGTAGAGCATGATTTGGATTTTCTCCGGGTTGATGGACAATCGCCAAAGCCTACATCAGTCATAAATGAGGCTTAGGTGTCGCTGTATTGGGTTGAAGGCTCTGCTTGCGTTTCTATCTGTGTTGTATAGTAGCACATCGTCTGCATATTGGGCTATGTTGACATGTAGCTCCGTGGGGAGATCCTCCATATTCACGCTAAAATATGTAGGGGATAAGACAGAGCTTTCGGGGACGCCTCCTCTAATAGGTCGGCTGGTAGATAGCTTGCCTGCCACAGTGACTGTGAAATGTCTGTGTTTAAGGAAAGTTTGTAGAAGATGTAAAATGTGCGTAGGAAGTCCCTGGGTGATTAACTTATGTAGGAGACCTGCATGCCAGGTGGTAGAGAAGGCCTTCTCGACATCCAGTGACACTGCCGCGGTGAATGCCCTTTCCTGGAAATCCAGAGCAGGGGCCTCCTCAAAACGGAGCAGCTATGTGATGTCTAGTGTCCTGGACGAATACCAAACTGATGGGGAGGGATGGCAAGAATGTCCCCCAGTAGGGGCGACAAGTGGGCTAAAACAAGCCTCTCGAAAACTTTCGAGAGGACTGATATAAGGCTATTGGATCGGTAATTGGCGGGGAGAGCCGGATTTTTACCGGGCTTCAAAATGCAAATTAACCGAATCTCCCTCCACTGTCGTGGAAAGTGGCCCAGGGCGAGACACATGTTAAAAACCCGAGTAAGAAAGTGTACGGCTTGGAATGGAAGGTGACGGAGCATGATAGGGGTCAACCCATCAGGTCGTGACGCCTTTTTCATATTTAGACGCCAGAGTGCGCCCTGGAGCTCACTGGGTCTAATGACAGCGTGTCGTTCCGCCTTAGCAAGATGCCGTCGAAGATACTGACGTACCTCCCGCTTGACGCGGCCAGTGGCGTCTAGGTCCTGGGTGTCATCTCATGGACTCATGGTCCTCTCTAGGTAGTGGCCAAACACATATGCTTTCGCTTGGGGTTCATTCACCAGGCCTTGGGTGCCTTGGACAGGGGTGGTTGGTGCTCCTCCACGCCTCCGAAGTCCATTTGCAAGCCTCCACACCTCGCCATTCTCAAAATTCACTCTAGACGTCAACTCCTCCGACGCGCGCACTAGGTGCTCTTGTAGGCGAAGTCGAACCTCTCGGCGCAAGCGCACGAGCAGAACCTGATTATGGCGAGTGCAGTGTCACTGATAGGGTCTGCGAGCCGCCCAAGAGCGGCGGATGAGTAGATGGATGTCTAGCGGGATGACGTGAGGGTGTAGAGCTGCTGGAGTGTGAACGGCGAGGTTACGAACAGTTTGTCCTACGATGGAGGTTAAAGAAGAGATCGCCGTCTCTAGGGTTGGTATATCTGTAATGTGTGGGTTAGGAGGTATGGAGTCATTTAGGCAGACCCGTACGCAATCCCAATCGACCTCACGGTTTTGAACCGTGAAGTCATGATGACAACCCGTAAGTTGACCTCAGCCACAACTGGGTTGTGGTCGGAATGTAAGGCGCTTTGTGAATTTAGTGATAAGTGAAATGGAAAATGTTTGATGATTGCGAAGTCAATGACCGAAGGACGGCCTTGAATTCGCGGGAAATGAGTGGTGTGCCAGGAACCCTCAACTCTCAATTGAGGATCTCCATCTATGATGTGGATGATTTCTCCGCCTCTTGCGTCTGTCCGGGGACCAGAATGTCCACGCGGATGTTTAGCATTCAAATCCGCAGGCATAATGACTTTGGGATGTAGGGCGAGGATCAGGAGATAATCGATAGCAACGAATTGTTGACGAGGAGGGTGATATGCAGAGTCTATCTTGACCTCGAAACCGCCCAGGTTTACTCAGACGGCCGTGGATTCAAGTGTATGAAGATGGGGAAGCTGGACAGGATTAAAGACTACACCTCTCCTCACGAAGATCGCCGTGCCACCACCACGACGGCCCACACGGTCGATCCTGAGGCAATGATAGCCGGAGATCCGGAAGGACATTTCAGGTCGGAGATGTGTTTCCGATACCAAGATCAGATCCAAAGCAAATATTCTCGCAAAATGTAGGAGTTCATCTTGTTGTCCATTGATGCCACTCGCATTCCAGAATGCGAATCTGAACGAGGTCAGGGAACTAGTTCGACCCGCCATTATGGCTCGCGCGGCTTACTGTAGACAACAAGGCAAGCGCAACCAACTCAGCATCTCTGAGGCATGTGTGGTGGAAGGAGAAACTTCGTTTGAAGAGGAAGTTTTGGTGGGAGTGGGTGATGCAGAAGAGCGCTTCGGTGCCGGGCTACCATTAGCCCGTCCTTCCCTCAGCTGACGAGCGGTCTTGAGAGTACCTCGCCCGCTCGACACCTCGGAATCGGACTCTTGCTCTCTGGCAGGACGTCGTCCCTGCGCTCCACCGGATGGGGTGGTCTTATGGGCTGTTTCTGTTGCCTTAGGTGGACGTGTGTGTATTGCTCACGATACCGCCGACAAATCCGCAGGCTTGCGCTACACCTCCGCAAAGGTAGGCACACCACGTGCTCTCTGAGTTTTACCAGAAGCAGCTGGCTGCACTGGTACAGCGGGGGCGGGATTCTGCTTTGCCGATGTTGGTGCTGGTGCCCTGCTAGAGGCTATCACAGCCTTCCTAGCCGGGCAGACCCCGTAGCACGCAATGTGATCACCCTTGCAGTTAGCACAGGTGATTACCTCAGTGATCGCACGCGGCAGTCATCTTTGGTATGGGTGCCACCGCACCGTACGCGTCGTGGGTTACGGTGGCAGAAGTTGCTGGAGTGGTTAAACCCAAGGCATCTATAACATTGTGGGGGGGCCGCTAGAGCCCTTTGCTAGTTCCAACTGCAGCCGGAGGTTCAGTTATGGAGGCTGGATTGCGTATTAAGATTTTGTTATAAACAAATCCGCGAGAGGACGCCTAGTAGTAACTGCGGAACAACTCAGAATATTTTACATAAATAGGCTACAAATATTCTTGTTAATGTGTATTCCTTTCTCAATCAGATGTCAATTAAAGACAGTTTTGAAAGTACAAATTTCGCTCCTGGTTGAGAATTAATGTTATAAGCTGATCACGTGTGTGCTCATTCTGTGACGAACAATGTTAAAGAAGGCAAAAGTTTACCAAATTAGAATTTTCCATATTTAGATCTCCAGAGAAATATCGGGCAGCTAAAAATGTGCTGCCAACTTAGAAAATTTACAAAAGTGTGTTTCATGAACAACTATTTATGATTTATATGACAAGAGTGAATATTCAACACCCAAAAGGCTGAACAATTAAATGAGGGGGCAAATAGAATATATGGATTCTGTATCTTCTATGCATGATATTCTGAAAGCTCTTGGGTTCAGATATAGGAGAAGCATTGATGATCGCAAATTTCTTTTTCAGAGAAGAGATTTTGCTACTGCAAGACTAAAACTTCTGCGCACAATGCGTAATATTACTATATGAAATTCATGGTGTAAAACTGCTTCATAAATACACATTCATATATTATGTGTTTATTAAGTATTTCAATGAAACAAAGCCTGGTTTAAAGTGCATTACAAACAGTACACAAATATGGCATTCTTAAAATAGAAACTATGTTCATAAATCGTTGAAATGTCACTATTTTGTTTCACTGTAGCAGACACATTAGTTCGAAGAACGCACCTAATTTGAATAATTTTGCTTTGTGTGCACATGAACGATAGCTATGTAAGTGAACTGTTGTCAAGTATGACATTTAAAAACACAATTTTAATAAGAAAAAAGAAGCATTAAAACTACATAGAACGTAGTACTCAGCTTTAGTAAATAAATTCATAGGTAAATGACGGGCTTCAATCGTAAAAACCACGCCCCTTTGAACACGCAATTATAGGTACTTAAAATGTGTGAAATAGGTAGGCAAAAAGGCACTAAAAATGGACAAAATAGACACTTATGCACTGACACTTTGCTAAGTAAGCAATACACAATTTTAGTAAAGTGGCTGTTAAGATGCTCAAGGTTTTAAGGTTTAGATTATCCATAATCATTGTGTATGTTCTCACACGCATGCTTAAACATTAAGTGAACTTCTCTGTCAACATCTGTATCACTCTACATCTCAGCATCTGTATGATACTGCTAGGTGGATTCGGTGAGAGAGAGACAGATGAATCTTCCATTTCTGTCGCCCGCTTGCCGTGGAACTGGCAACATCAAGAGAGTACCTTAACCGTATTGGCTCAACCCATGTTCATTCTTATCTTCTACTGTACTGCAATATTTGCTTAAACGTGCAAGAAAATTATGAATACTCTGCAATTAATTATGTGGACAAATATGAAGTTGAAGATTAAGCGCGTGTAAGAATAGTTTCAAAAACAGTAGGGATAATCATTTGAGTAAAACAATCAGGTTCGTTTATACGGGGGCCTCAAAATATTTAGTTCCAGTGTAACTTTCATATGAATAATTTTAGCGACTAACACACCTTTTCTTAGTTTACTATTCGCATGTAGTAAACAAGAGAATCTTCCAATTCACTGCCCAACATTTTGATTAAAAGTTTCGAAGGAAATAGCTTTATTACTTAAACCGTTAAATGTAAAATATAAAATGCTTAAGAAATACTGCATTATGTTACAGCTGTAAATTATTAGAGTAGAGCACACCGTTTATTGTAGAATGTCCCTAAATGTCGTCTTGGGTCACCTTAAACATCGTAAAAGCAAAACAAAGCCAGTTAAATCAAAACACGCTAAAGGTCGATGGAACTGAATAAAACTAAAGAACCAACTCATGCAGTGATATATAATAACAAAACTTTAAGTGAATATGTTATTTGATTTATTTATGTCAAATTGTATTTGTGATTTTTATGTTATATTTAATGCTAATAGTATCTATCAAGCAGATGGCGTTTCATATCTAACGTCATTAGGTAAAACAAAAAGATATGTAAAACAAATGATAGCTGTTGTAACTTAGGAGATTAAACATATTTACTGAGTTAGAAGTGATGCTGGAAGGCAATCTGAACATTTACGAATATCCGAGCGTAGGTTCTCAAAAATGTGATCTAAAAAGGATTATCAGGTATTATTATATAATATTTAAAGTGAATAATAGGTGAGGAGTATACTTAAACATTATTCGAGTATGTATAACAAAAATTGTTATAATCTAATGTCGTACTGAAAGACGTTCTCAGTGAGTTGTTAAGGCTTACGTATTTACGCAGTTATTAATGTTAAAAATTAAGAATTATATACTTTAACTACGAGATACAACACCTTTTAGTGTGCATCACATTAAATTGTGCTAATTAATTTTGTTTTTAATTAAAATTTATAAGTTTATGTTGTATACTTTCGCAGTTTTGGACTGTGACCATTAAGAAGTTAATTTGTGAACTTATTTAGAGATTTTTGTGAAATTGTCCTGTCTGCCTAGGTACTATAGTGATTTAATTTATATCATTGTCTGCAGGAGCAGAGGGGCTCACTTGAAGAAAAGCAATTTCATCAAAAATATTCTGGAGCAGAAGAAGGTAAGATAATAATTCACTTTCTTTCCCATCTCATTAGATTTTGTTACAATTCTATAGACAAATGAATTTATATTATCTGTTTTTCTCTATCTAATATCACTTCAGCCTCAAGTAGTTTGCTAGTGGGTAACCTAAACATATTCTTGAAAATGTGACGAACCAATGATTGTTATGAAGTGATCTCCCTGCAGTATTTCACTTATATTTTAACAATACTTTATTAATAAACTTTCCTCATATTTTGTAGACAAGCACCAGAACCTAAAAGCATGAAAATGCAGGGAGTGAAATTTCCACTTAGTTATTACTTGAGCAATATTGAATACATATTTATTTGGCATTGAATTACCCAATATTTTGTTTCTCATGAATTTACTCTTATCGTATCAATCAAGTATGGATTCAAAAAATCTACTTGCAACTATTTTTTGAAATACTCGTTTGTCAAAATAAATAATATTTTTACTACCAAAAGTTTAATTTTTTCATCTTACGTATCATTGTTTCGTATTACTACCAACATCAGTTAAACGATTAACATGTTTAAAATTACTGGAGATGCTGAGGTGTCCTTTTGTTGTGTGCTTTAATATCTTACTTTCAACATATATTTCAGAAACATATGTTTATTAAATTAACATAATTTACAAAATTCAACAACAATGCATATTCTTTAGTCGAAGATACTTCGAAACACAACATAAACCTTCATTGATATTTATATTCTATGACAGAATCACTGTGGATCTATCATTGTATTTTGACTCTTTATGTTACAAGTTCCTTTTCTTTATGAATTAGGTTAAAAAACACAACAAGGGTTTGTTCGACTATAAATTTGAGTTTCTGAGAAAGGATTTCTTTTCCAGCAGATTTGCTAAAATGCTACACACGATACAATTTAAATAAAACTAAATATTGTCATGATAATTACTGAAGTTCTAAAAATTAGGATTTAATAATACTTTTCTTTGATTTCAAAAGCTATACAATGCTTCAACATTTTGAACGTGCAAAGCGATAATATTTAAAAATTATTGTCTTTTTTTGAGGTTGGTAAAACAAAATTAAATTATACATTTGTTAATTATAATCTGGTAAATAGTAGAGAATTTTAAAATAACTATTTTTAAAGTTACTCGTGTGGAGCATTAAGCGTAGGATGATAAAATATATCTTTAAGTCTCAATAATACACATACAAAAGGAAGTGCGGGCCAAAATTGAAAATCTCTTAAGGTTTGGTAATGGGTCAATAAAAATAAAATGTCAGTCAAATTTACTGAAAAAATGACATCAGTGTTGCATGATTAAACTTAAATCTGTCTAGATCATTATGTTCAACAATCTGAACGGAATATAATATTTATCTGTTCCTTATATTATTTGCTCTTACTACAGAACTTTTTGTGTAAATTTAGTAAAATTAATAAGTAAACAATAAAACAAACTGAGATAGTGAACTGAGCTTTTTATGCAAAATAAAGTCTTACAGTGGTATAAAAATATTACAACAAGATATAATAATTTGCTACAAACTTTACTTATCTCTTTGGGAATTGATAAATTCCTCACAGAACTCGAGAGACTAGTTCGCCATAAATCTCTCTTGCATTTCAGTCATTCGGTTTATTTCTTTTGTTACCTTAAAGCGGCTATGTGATGCATTAATTTTGTATTTATTACCAATCTCTGAGAATAAAACAAACTTAAATAGAGAATCAATTGGCCATACTGCAAAATTTATTACCCGTTCTCTATTTTCTAAAATAAATATTTCATGCCAAACCATTAAATCATATGGACTATTTAATTGCTTTAATGAGATAACCTCAAATGACCACAAGTGTTCTGCTACAGCTAGTTTATCCATCTCTTTATACCTAATATTTCTAAAAGGATCGTCATTTCGGTTTCTCGATTATGCTTGGTCCTTTCAATGTACAACTGATCACAATCTGAACAACTAAATTTCTAAATGCCTAGTTTCCGCTCCGAAGTATTATTTTATTAGAAAAATGTAATAAATATGGTATATTTATGCTGAGGAACAAATGTTATAGCAAATTCTTTATCAATTTTGTGAAATTTTCATTAGCACTAAGATGGTAAAAGCATTTTTATAGTTATAATCATCTTTTATGGTTGGAAAAAATTGTTTAAATTTTTTATTTTAATATTTCAATATTTATATGCATAAAATACTTATTAAAACCACTAATAAAGCAGTATTAAAATGTTTTTTATTCCCTATTGAATTGCTCTTTATGTAGGGATATATTAACTTGTAAATGAAACTGTTAGAAACAGCAAATTTTTATAAAATGTTAAAACTTTTATTTTTTATGTAATTATCTATATGAGATGATTACCTATAAATGCCGAGGGTTAGCTTATTGGTATATCTTATCATCTTTAGGTATAGAAAGGAAAGACAAGAATTATATTAATCTCTAACGTTAATTCTTTATTTTTATCTTGTAGATATAAAGGTTTTAAAGCATCATTTATGTCTTTATCAGCCACAATAGCAAAAGTGTCTTCCATGAAACTATACCAAGCATTGCATTTGAAAGGGAATTCTTTAGTGACTTGCATTTCAAAATATCTCATAAAAAGATTAGGATGAAAAAATGAAATTGGATGATGCCTTGCTAAACCAGAGGTTTGTAGAAAAAGTAGACCATTAAAATTTAAAAATATTTGATCAATGCAAAGATTATTAATCTTAAAAAGAATTATTTATTTTTCATGTAAATCTATAGAAGGCATCCTCTTCTAAAAAGCATTCCAAGTTTTTCAATAAGAATTCTGGGAAATAGGGCATCTTCATGAGAGGAGACAAGTTTATCGTTCTACATCCATCAACTACTACATTGTTGATCATTTTTTACAGTTTATTTTAGGTCGCAGAGCTCCTAGGTCTTATAGCGACCACATAGGAAAGTACAACATTACAATAATATGACAACACACTGTAAAATAAAACAATCTAGTCGACGGTTATGCTATAGTCCTAACCTCTACAAATTCTGAGAGAACTAAATGTAAGAGTAGAAATAATCATTTCTTCCACACTAGCCGTGTGTAGGATAAGGTTTGGATGAGTAGAGCCAGACTGAAAAATTCAATGCCATAGCCGGGATTTAAACCACGGATCTTCCTCTCTCCGTGCGGTTGCTCTAAACAACTGAGCTACCATGGCCAACTTGCCGACCTGACATTAAATTCTCCAACTGACTCGTATGTTTCCTGGTAGACCACTAGGGATTCTCATAAGCTATGAGACACGCACTTTTTGTGGCGACTTACGCGGTCTATTATGCGAGGCCTTGTTCGAGGTCTATTCAAAAATTATCGCAAATTTTGTGTTTTTCCAAAAAGTATATGTTTATTCATGAATATCTATTTTGTCCCCTTCGAAGTAACCTCCCTCCCAAATATTAAAAACTTCCAAGTTTTTTAAAACAACGTTTGCTGTGATCTTGTTCAGCTCCTACTTAGATACCGGCATGATCTCCTCAATCATGGCGTAGCGTCGTACTTTCATCGTCCTCTTCAGTTTTGGGGACAACATAAAGTCATAGGGCCGTGTCTGAAGAGTTCGGTGCCTGGCGCACCATAGGTCAAAAATTCGTGCACAAGCAACGATTTGTGAGCAGGGACATAAAATGATGCACAAGCCAATTTTGTTCTTCCACAAATCCGTGTGTTTCTGGCGGAATGCTTAGCGGAAACTGCGTATAACTTGTACGTAATACTCGTTATTAACCGTTTTAGCCTGAGGCAAGAACTCTTTCATGCACCACGTCCCTGCAAGGGAAGAAAACTTTAAGCAAAATCTTCATATGCGACCAAACTTGACGCGCTTTTTTCGGTCTTGGATCGTGTGGCGGCATCCACTGAAATGTTTGAGTTTCAGTTTACACTGAAGTTACGACCCTCTGGAGTAAATTTGGGTAGTCACGGACAGAGTTCAACAGCTCCTTAGGAACGTTAATACGATGGAGTTTTTGGTCCAATTTCAGCAAATTTGGTACGAATTTGGCGGAGACCTGTCTCATGCAACTGGTGAAAATCGAATGGTACGAGCCAATCACTATGTTTAGGTCCTCAGCAACTTCTCTAACGGTGATTGGAAGATTCACCAATATTATTTTCTTCACTTCTTCAATGCTTTCCTCTGTTGACAAGCTCGGGTGCCCAGGACTCTCTTCGTCGTTCACACCTGCTCGACCCTTTTAGAATCTTTTGTACCACCGTTAAACGCTACTTTGGTCCAAGCTAGTTTCACCATATGCCTTGGTCAACATTCGGAATGCATCCGCAAACTTAATTTTGTTCTTCACGCAAAATTTTATACAGATTCTTTGATCCATTTTGTGGAATAGACAAAAGTCGAAGGTGAGCCAAATCACGCCCAAGCAAGGCAGCTGTCAACAATTAACTTAACGTTCAAAATGGCCAAGCTTTTTAACATAACTGAGAGACATAAGTACCAACACAATGCCACAAAACAATCGGAAATCGAAAATAAGTAGCCCTCGAAAATTCAAATTTGCGATAATTTTTGAACAGATATCGTATATAAAATCAATGAAATAATAAACCTTCCTTGTTAAAACTTTTAACTGTTTCTAGGATAACTTGGGACGATATGGCTGCTGGAGGTTCTGAAGCCTTCGATGTGTGTCATCTGTACAGCCGGAGAGAATCGGCATTCTTCGCTCTGAGAGCGTACACAAGCTGGTATTCTTCTTCTTTTACCTTCCACTGGTGAAGGCCAGATCTACTTGTGGTACCGGACCAGGAAGTCTGTCGCTCAGTCTCCAGGTAGCACAACTTAGAAGACGTCGGCTGGTGGCTCTTGCCCAATCTGTTCTTCGGTTTTCGCCCCAAGGTACGACACACCACCTTAACTTTCCAAAGTGGGAGTGGCAAAGGCAACACTAATCGGAGAGGTATGTAGTTGTAAACCATTACGTGGGGAATATGTGCATTAATCTGACAGAAAAGGAAGCACATCCGGCTACAAAACGTCACGGAAACTTGCAACCATATATCTGCGCCCCAGTGCTGGCTTCCTTCAGAAAGCTCGAAAATAACCACCCTCAACTATTTCGTGGTGTACAGGGCGTGAAGAATATAGTGCGGGCTGGAATACGACCTTCCTGCAGATACAGAATAACAGTGTAAGAATTGCTCTGTGAAAGGGTTACTTAGTTTGATTAATAATTTGCATGAAAACAATTATGGCCTATAAACATATAGATTCGTAAAAATGCAAAAATAACTAAAAAGGTGCTCTTGTGTCTGTCCTTTCCCATATGAAACTTTTATTCACTACTTCCCAAACTGCATAAGTCATTCTGTATTTAATTAAAAACAAATGAACAAACAAAACGGTTATGCAGGGAAAGATGAGAAGTATATTTCAAGCAACATCCCCATACTTTGACACATTATTTTGCTTCTGTTTACTTATATTTAGAAGAAGTAACTTCCACTCAAGTCTGATATCCAGATTTCAGCAAAAATACCCAGTTAAATGGTAACACAACTGCAATTTTTCCAGGCATTTTTTCCTCAAGCTGAACTAATGGATCTCCTTAACTATAGTTATTCACATTTTAATTATCAAACAAATGAAATGTAAAAGTACTGTAAAAGAAATTTTAATGTTTCAGTGTTATTTACAATGATATATTCACTTACTGATACAGATCACTCTTGTGTCCAAAGTTAAGTGAGGATGCGAGAGCTTTGTCGCTCTATTAAGTGTTGTGTATTTAAACAACTGTGTTAAAGTAAATAATACATAGAGCACAGTCAAACATCTAACTTTAAGTATTAACACCACAAATATAAACAGGACTTTCTTCTTGTTATGGATAAAAAACAATGTATTCATGATGTTCAGATTGTCTGGACACTTCTTCTGGTTTTCTATTATCAGATCCATTCTTTTTGTTTAATTATATGATGAAATTTATCGGAAACATCCCCAGAAATTTAAACAAATGTATTAAAATAAGTAAAACATATTGCGTAGGCAGACACGTAAATGACCAAAATATAAAAACGCCTTTCTTATTGTTATCGATAAACAACAACGTATTCATTAAGTTATAAACTTGTACCTACATATTCCAGCTTTTTATTTTACAGTAAGAACGTACGATCTGACAATTCTGTATTGGGTTCCCTCCCAATATTCTTCGATAAACATCGTTGGTTTCCTCGGTTGCCATTTCAAAATTACTTTCTAATGTTTATGTTCCCAAATACACAATTTACAACACAGTATTAAGTCTATACTGGATATTCGCCAAAGGGTGAAATAAATGCGACAGAAATCTTCTACTTACGTAACAGTGTGCTGTTGTTTAATTGGCAATTTCTTTGTTTTATTATCACGTCGGCGTCACCAACGTTAGTTAGCATTTTAACTCCATGACGTTAGTCAACGTTTCAAATCATTAATCAACATTTAAATTATTTGTTTACACTGTATTATGTACATAAGAGTAACTTTAACAATTAACCAAAAATGTCTGCATAACTTCTTGTTCTCCATGTTCTATCGTCTTTTATTTTTTCAATGCCTCCTCGATACTGCTACACCTTATTACTTATTTTAATTTTCAGAAATTTATGTTTTTCTTAATTAGGAAGGCGTTATTCATTTTTGTTTTACGCAAAGAGAACTACAGTCATAGCCATCATAATTTAAAAAGTTTTGAGCATCACCTAGAGCCTACTATTTTCACATATTCCTTGCACATGCAAGGAAGCTGGCAGTAAGATATTTTCTGCAAGCATTTATCCAAATAGATAGAAGAATAACTATTTCTAACAACAGTTTGTTGAAGAGAAAGTAATATGGGTGCAACGCATCCCATTTTTGATAAAATTTGTATTTTTCTTTCTAGAAATAGGAGTTGAAGTCCACTTCTTTCAGAAGGAATATAAGGAATGTGAGGAATGTAATACAACATAAAGAAGTAAAACATAACAGATAGGCAAAAAGGCACCTAATACAGAACGAAATACACATCTCCTTAAAACTCGTAAATTTTAATAGCCATTTCTAAGGTACTAGTTATCTGGTTTGAATTTTTGAAACTGTCATTCTGTCTATTCAGTTGTGTTTGAATGTAATATAATGAATGTGGAATTTCAAGAACAGAATACGGCGAAGCGCTTTTTAATCATCTGACTTAATTCGGTTTACACAATTGCCCTTCTAACCGCATTGAAATGTGCAATGGAACAACTTCTGCAAAAGATTAGGTTGTGTTCAGCAGACAGGAAAATAAGAATGATATAATGCGTGGCAGAAAAATGTTAGAATAACGACAGAAAGATAATGCGTAATTTTATGTGTTCATATGTGTCTGTGCACCACAATTCAGTAACTAAGTCGTTTACCCAACTTATAGGTACGGTTAATTACGTAGGAATGAAGCTTTTTGCAGTAAAGCAACAAATACTACACAAACATAATTATTTGTAACAGAAACTTCAGTTATCTTTAACGAAAATTATGTATAATTGAATTTCTTTAAACAATCAAATGTTTTTCTCTAGGAAAACTAGGGAACAAGGCAGTTACATCAAAAGAAACAACTTTATCAGTCTTACATAATACGACAATGTCGATATTTTCTACTAGTTTAAAATCATTTTTAATAATTAAACTCTCAAGTTTATAAAAATTACTAAATTTCTATTTAATATTTAGCTAAATTTTAATTTGGTGAATTTATACCATTTACAACTTATCGATGAAGTCTTTAAGAGTGTGGGGTTGTTCACTTTTTTCAAGTCATCTAATAAAGGGTCAATATTTTTCTTAACTGCAAGATGAAAATGTGACCAAAGCACTTTATTAGTTCTATATAAACGTGTTGAAGAGTTATTGTTGAAATTGGTGTGGACAGTATGATTAAAATTAAGCTTTATCGTAATAAGGCTTTGGTCTGAGAGGGTATTATCATCTATATTCCATGAAGTAACATATGGTAGCATAAGCGAAATACACATACTGATATCTACAAAGCTTGTAGAATTTCCTCTTCGAAAAGTTGGAGTATATCCCTCATTTAGAATATACAGATTGTTTACACTACACTGCTCTTCCACGGGAATCAGTAAAGGGGATATTCCAGGCAGTGTGCTTCGAATTAAAGTCTCCCGCAATGATTAGCGGATTCCCTTGTACAGTATTACATATTTGAGTCAGTAAGTTAAGGCCATTTTCTATATCCTTGTCAGGATCACAGTATATCGAACACACATATATATTCATTCCACCAGTAGCGATATTAACTAGGACACAATCGAAAGAACAAAGTTGGCTTAATTTTATACTATTTTTATATTCTGTAATGATGCCAGCACGTATTCTTCGGCTATTGTCGTCAGTTGTAAAAGTTGGTAAATTAAATCCCGTTATTCTGTTTTCTTTTGTATTGGGTTCTTGTGCACAAAGAACTTTAATAATTGAGTTGTTTGTGCAAAAATCTGTGCTGGAGCAGTGATTAGAGACAGTTATTAGCTCTTCAGTGGGTAGTATTGATTTATGTAAATTATATTGATATATGTGGAGTTCAGCCATAATTTGTTTTCGATCTTATTATTTCCACAATCTTTTTATATGCTGGGCAGTCAAAAGAGCTTGCAGGATGGTTAGTATTGGATGCAGTAAAATTAGTTTTCTTATTTATCATTTTATTATTAAATCTTTTACAATTAAAGCATTCAATGTGGGTTTTAGGACATGCTCTAGTATCATGTTCTTCTGAGCAATAAGAACAACTTTTAAGTGATTGACAGTTAGCAGCCACGTGTCCGAAGCCAGAGCAATTATGGCAATTTATCACATTAATATTGTCATACACTGAACACCGTGAGTATCCAATATACAGTTTCTCCTCTTGTTTCACTGCCCTGTAGATGATTGGAGAAGCTTCAATCACGGCATATTGTGAATCTCCTTTCCTGGTCTTTCTAATAAGTACCTTCTTGATGAATTGTGAAGGATCTAGAAGGCACTGTTTGATTCTTGGATTTTGTTGTGTAATAGATTCAATTAAATGATCTTCAGGAAAATCAGCTTCAATACCGTGAATGATTAGCCTGGGATTTAACTTATCGGGTATCTTGACATTCAGTTCTGGATTTGATTCCATATCTTGAGTAAGCATTTTACATTACGCTTCGGATGGAAGCTCTAATATAACAGCTTTGTTTCTAGCTTTCTTGGTACCTCTAACTCCTACTGTAAACGATTTTATGTTTGTTCGCATTAATTGTAAAGATTGCGAACTGACTGCGACTTTATTCTGGTCCTTTTGAGTTACAATCACTACATGTTTAGTTTCATTGGCCACAGATTTTGTCACATCCGAGTAAGAAGCTTGGAAATAAAGTAAACTGAAACAGCCTTAATGTAGTCTAACGATTCTTTCACTTTACTTACGTGATCAAGAATAACTTCTTCCAACTTCTTAATGCTCCTTTTATCACCATTAACAATTTCAATTATACTATTTAAAGCATTTTCTGCAGTTCGATATTGTCACAGTATTTTTTATTCCACGGACATCTTGATATGCCATCAAGAAGCATCATTTCCTTTGGAAAAAGAAACTCTATCAAACTTTCCCTGGAATGTGCTAGTTTGAGCTTGATCACCATTTTCAACAGAGAAATTATCCAATGCAGATTTTGGTTCTGCCCTCTTATAATGAAATATTTCTTCATGTTTTTCTAAATATTCTGTTGGCGGTACTGGCAGCGTGGCGAGAGTCAGCGCCCGAGAGGTGGCAGGTGAGGGCTGCAGCGGCTTTGGTGTCTGGCTGGTCTTTCTCCCTGCTGCGGTGTTCTTTTTGCCAATACTGCTGCGAGGCTTTTAGGAGGTGATGTTAACTACTCGCAGTCTTCGGCGAGAGTGAGTCGAGGGTGTCGAACCGGACTGGCTCTTTTTCTTCTGAAGTTTTATACATAGTTTAATTTCAGACTTAGTATCTTAATATTTAAATTAAACGCACTAATATTTTAAGCAAAATTGTTCCTATTAACTTAAAGGTGAAAGTAACTATAAATAAATACTTCAAATTAAAAACTAAGAAAATAAACTTTTCCATTAATTTAAAAAAATAACCCACTTGCT
Organism: Mantis religiosa; assembly: GCA_030765055.1. Classification (NCBI taxonomy): domain Eukaryota; kingdom Metazoa; phylum Arthropoda; class Insecta; order Mantodea; family Mantidae; genus Mantis; species Mantis religiosa. The sequence goes on along the minus strand of CM060950.1, from coordinate 76,198 downwards.
CTGATTGGAGAAGTTTCAATCACGGCATATTGTGAATCTCCTTTCCTGGTCTTTCTAATAAGTACCTTCTTGATGAATTGTGAAGGATCTAGAAGGCACTGTTTGATTCTTGGATTTTGTTGTGTAATAGATTCAATTAAATGATCTTCAGGAAAATCAGCTTCAATACCGTGAATGATTAGCCTGGGATTTAACTTATCGGGTATCTTGACATTCAGTTCTGGATTTGATTCCATATCTTGAGTAAGCCTTTTACATTACGCTTCGGATGGAAGCTCTAATATAACAGCTTTGTTTCTAGCTTTCTTGGTACCTCTAACTCCTACTGTAAACGATTTTATGTTTGTTCGCATTAATTGTAAAGATTGCGAACTGACTGCGACTTTATTCTGGTCCTTTTGAGTTACAATCACTACATGTTTAGTTTCATTGGCCACAGATTTTGTCACATCCGAGTAAGAAGCTTGGAAATAAAGTAAACTGAAACAGCCTTAATGTAGTCTAACGATTCTTTCACTTTACTTACGTGATCAAGAATAACTTCTTCCAACACCTTAATGCTCCTTTTATCACCATTAACAATTTCAATTATACTATTTAAAGCATTTTCTGCAGTTCGATATTGTCACAGTATTTTTTATTCCACGGACATCTTGATATGCCATCAAGAAGCATCATTTCCTTTGGAAAAAGAAACTCTATCAAACTTTCCCTGGAATGTGCTAGTTTGAGCTTGATCACCATTTTCAACAGAGAAATTATCCAATGCAGATTTTGGTTCTGCCCCCTTATAATGAAATATTTCTTCATGTTTTTCTAAATATTCTGTTGGCGGTACTGGCAGCGTGGCGAGAGTCAGCGCCCGAGAGGTGGCAGGTGAGGGCTGCGGGCGGCTTTGGTGTCTGGCTGGTCTTTCTCCCTGCTGCGGTGTTCTTTTTGCCAATACTGCTGCGAGGCTTTTAGGAGGTGATGTTAACTACTCGCAGTCTTCGGCGAGAGTGAGTCGAGGGTGTCGAACCGGACTGGCTCTTTTTCTTCTGAAGTTTTATACATAGTTTAATTTCAGACTTAGTATCTTAATATTTAAATTAAACGCACTAATATTTTAAGCAAAATTGTTCCTATTAACTTAAAGGTGAAAGTAACTATAATTAAATACTTCAAATTAAAAACTAATAAACTAAACTTTTCCATTAAGTTAAAAAAATAACCCACTTGCTCTGATTGGAGAAGTTTCAATCACGGCATATTGTGAATCTCCTTTCCTGGTCTTTCTAATAAGTACCTTCTTGATGAATTGTGAAGGATCTAGAAGGCACTGTTTGATTCTTGGATTTTGTTGTGTAATAGATTCAATTAAATGATCTTCAGGAAAATAAGCTTCAATACCGTGAATGATTAGCCTGGGATTTAACTTATCGGGTATCTTGACATTCAGTACTGGATTTGATTCCATATCTTGAGTAAGCCTTTTACATTACGCTTCGGATGGAAGCTCTAATATAACAGCTTTGTTTCTAGCTTTCTTGGTACCTCTAACTCCTACTGTAAACGATTTTATGTTTGTTCGCATTAATTGTAAAGATTGCGAACTGACTGCGACTTTATTCTGGTCCTTTTGAGTTACAATCACTACATGTTTAGTTTCATTGGCCACAGATTTTGTCACATCCGAGTAAGAAGCTTGGAAATAAAGTAAGCTGAAACAGCCTTAATGTAGTCTAACGATTCTTTTACTTTACTTACGTGATCAAGAATAACTTCTTCCAAATTCTTAATGCTCCTTTTATCACCATTAACAATTTCAATTATACTATTTAAAGCATTTTCTGCAGTTCGATATTGTCACAGTATTTTTTATTCCACGGACATCTTGATATGCCATCAAGAAGCATCATTTCCTTTGGAAAAAGAAACTCTATCAAACTTTCCCTGGAATGTGCTAGTTTGAGCTTGATCACCATTTTCAACAGAGAAATTATCCAATGCAGATTTTGGTTCTGCCCCCTTATAATGAAATATTTCTTCATGTTTTTCTAAATATTCTGTTGGCGGTACTGGCAGCGTGGCGAGAGTCAGCGCCCGAGAGGTGGCAGGTGAGGGCTGCAGCGGCTTTGGTGTCTGGCTGGTCTTTCTCCCTGCTGCGGTGTTCTTTTTGCCAATACTGCTGCGAGGCTTTTAGGAGGTGATGTTAACTACTCGCAGTCTTCGGCGAGAGTGAGTCGAGGGTGTCGAACCGGACTGGCTCTTTTTCTTCTGAAGTTTTATACATAGTTTAATTTCAGACTTAGTATCTTAATATTTAAATTAAACGCACTAATATTTTAAGCAAAATTGTTCCTATTAACTTAAAGGTGAAAGTAACTATAAATAAATACTTCAAATTAAAAACTAATAAACTAAACTTTTCCATTAATTTAAAAAAATAACCCACTTGCTCTGATTGGAGAAGTTTCAATCACGGCATATTGTGAATCTCCTTTCCTGGTCTTTCTAATAAGTACCTTCTTGATGAATTGTGAAGGATCTAGAAGGCACTGTTTGATTCTTGGATTTTGTTGTGTAATAGATTCAATTAAATGATCTTCAGGAAAATCAGCTTCAATACCGTGAATGATTAGCCTGGGATTTAACTTATCGGGTATCTTGACATTCAGTTCTGGATTTGATTCCATATCTTGAGTAAGCATTTTACATTACGCTTCGGATGGAAGCTCTAATATAACAGCTTTGTTTCTAGCTTTGTTGGTGCCTCTAACTCCTACTGTAAACGATTTTATGTTTGTTCGCATTAATTGTAAAGATTGCGAACTGACTGCGACTTTATTCTGGTCCTTTTGAGTTACAATCACTACATGTTTAGTTTCATTGGCCACAGATTTTGTCACATCCGAGTAAGAAGCTTGGAAATAAAGTAAACTGAAACAGCCTTAATGTAGTCTAACGATTCTTTCACTTTACTTACGTGATCAAGAATAACTTCTTCCAACTTCTTAATGCTCCTTTTATCACCATTAACAATTTCAATTATACTATTTAAAGCATTTTCTGCAGTTCGATATTGTCACAGTATTTTTTATTCCACGGACATCTTGATATGCCATCAAGAAGCATCATTTCCTTTGGAAAAGGAACTCTATCAAACTTTCCCTCAAATGTGCTAGTTTGAGCTTGATCACCATTTTCAACAGAGAAATTATCCAATGCAGATTTTGGTTCTGCCCCCTTATAATGAAATATTTCTTCATGTTTTTCTAAATATTCTGTTGGCGGTACTGGCAGCGTGGCGAGAGTCAGCGCCCGAGAGGTGGCAGGTGAGGGCTCCAGCGGCTTTGGTGTCTGGCTGGTCTTTCTCTCTGCTGCGGTGTTCTTTTTGCCAATACTGCTGCGAGGCTTTTAGGAGGTGATGTTAACTACTCGCAGTCTTCGGCGAGAGTGAGTCGAGGGTGTCGACCCGGACTGGCTCTTTTTCTTCTGAAGTTTTATACATAGTTTAATTTCAGACTTAGTATCTTAATATTTAAATTAAACGCACTAATATTTTAAGCAAAATTGTTCCTATTAACTTAAAGGTGAAAGTAACTATAAATAAATACTTCAAATTAAAAACTAATAAACTAAACTTTTCCATTAATTTAAAAAAATAACCCACTTGCTCTGATTGGAGAAGTTTCAATCACGGCATATTGTGAATCTCCTTTCCTGGTCTTTCTAATAAGTACCTTCTTGATGAATTGTGAAGGATCTAGAAGGCACTGTTTGATTCTTGGATTTTGTTGTGTAATAGATTCAATTAAATGATCTTCAGGAAAATCAGCTTCAATACCGTGAATGATTAGCCTGGGATTTAACTTATCGGGTATCTTGACATTCAGTTCTGGATTTGATTCCATATCTTGAGTAAGCCTTTTACATTACGCTTCGGATGGAAGCTCTAATATAACAGCTTTGTTTCTAGCTTTCTTGGTACCTCTAACTCCTACTGTAAACGATTTTATGTTTGTTCGCATTAATTGTAAAGATTGCGAACTGACTGCGACTTTATTCTGGTCCTTTTGAGTTACAATCACTACATGTTTAGTTTCATTGGCCACAGATTTTGTCACATCCGAGTAAGAAGCTTGGAAATAAAGTAAGCTGAAACAGCCTTAATGTACTCTAACGATTCTTTCACTTTACTTACGTGATCAAGAATAACTTCTTCCAACTTCTTAATGCTCCTTTTGTCACCATTAACAATTTCAATTATACTATTTAAAGCATTTTCTGCAGTTCGATATTGTCACAGTATTTTTTATTCCACGGACATCTTGATATGCCATCAAGAAGCATCATTTCCTTTGGAAAAAGAAACTCTATCAAACTTTCCCTGGAATGTGCTAGTTTGAGCTTGATCACCATTTTCAACAGAGAAATTATCCAATGCAGATTTTGGTTCTGCCCCCTTATAATGAAATATTTCTTCATGTTTTTCTAAATATTCTGTTGGCGGTACTGGCAGCGTGGCGAGAGTCAGCGCCCGAGAGGTGGCAGGTGAGGGCTGCAGCGGCTTTGGTGTCTGGCTGGTCTTTCTCCCTGCTGCGGTGTTCTTTTTGCCAATACTGCTGCGAGGCTTTTAGGAGGTGATGTTAACTACTCGCAGTCTTCGGCGAGAGTGAGTCGAGGGTGTCGAACCGGACTGGCTCTTTTTCTTCTGAAGTTTTATACATAGTTTAATTTCAGACTTCGTATCTTAATATTTAAATTAAACGCACTAATATTTTAAGCAAAATTGTTCTTATTAACTTAAAGGTGAAAGTAACTATAAATAAATACTTCAAATTAAAAACTAATAAACTAAACTTTTCCATTAATTTAAAAAAATAACCCACTTGCTCTGATTGGAGAAGTTTCAATCACGGCATATTGTGAATCTCCTTTCCTGGTCTTTCTAATAAGTACCTTCTTGATGAATTGTGAAGGATCTAGAAGGCACTGTTTGATTCTTGGATTTTGTTGTGTAATAGATTCAATTAAATGATCTTCAGGAAAATCAGCTTCAATACCGTGAATGATTAGCCTGGGATTTAACTTATCGGGTATCTTGACATTCAGTTCTGGATTTGATTCCATATCTTGAGTAAGCATTTTACATTACGCTTCGGATGGAAGCTCTAATATAACAGCTTTGTTTCTAGCTTTGTTGGTGCCTCTAACTCCTACTGTAAACGATTTTATGTTTGTTCGCATTAATTGTAAAGATTGCGAACTGACTGCGACTTTATTCTGGTCCTTTTGAGTTACAATCACTACATGTTTAGTTTCATTGGCCACAGATTTTGTCACATCCGAGTAAGAAGCTTGGAAATAAAGTAAACTGAAACAGCCTTAATGTAGTCTAACGATTCTTTCACTTTACTTACGTGATCAAGAATAACTTCTTCCAACTTCTTAATGCTCCTTTTATCACCATTAACAATTTCAATTATACTATTTAAAGCATTTTCTGCAGTTCGATATTGTCACAGTATTTTTTATTCCACGGACATCTTGATATGCCATCAAGAAGCATCATTTCCTTTGGAAAAAGAAACTCTATCAAACTTTCCCTGGAATGTGCTAGTTTGAGCTTGATCACCATTTTCAACAGAGAAATTATCCAATGCAGATTTTGGTTCTGCCCCCTTATAATGAAATATTTCTTCATGTTTTTCTAAATATTCTGTTGGCGGTACTGGCAGCGTGGCGAGAGTCAGCGCCCGAGAGGTGGCAGGTGAGGGCTGCAGCGGCTTTGGTGTCTGGCTGGTCTTTCTCCCTGCTGCGGTGTTCTTTTTGCCAATACTGCTGCGAGGCTTTTAGGAGGTGATGTTAACTACTCGCAGTCTTCGGCGAGAGTGAGTCGAGGGTGTCGAACCGGACTGGCTCTTTTTCTTCTGAAGTTTTATACATAGTTTAATTTCAGACTTAGTATCTAAATATTTAAATTAAACGCACTAATATTTTAAGCAAAATTGTTCCTATTAACTTAAAGGTGAAAGTAACTATAAATAAATACTTCAAATTAAAAACTAATAAACTAAACTTTTCCATTAATTTAAAAAAAATAACCCACTTGCTCTGATTGGAGAAGTTTCAATCACGGCATATTGTGAATCTCCTTTCCTGGTCTTTCTAATAAGTACCTTCTTGATGAATTGTGAAGGATCTAGAAGGCACTGTTTGATTCTTGGATTTTGTTGTGTAATAGATTCAATTAAATGATCTTCAGGAAAATCAGCTTCAATACCGTGAATGATTAGCCTGGGATTTAACTTATCGGGTATCTTGACATTCAGTTCTGGATTTGATTCCATATCTTGAGTAAGCATTTTACATTACGCTTCGGATGGAAGCTCTAATATAACAGCTTTGTTTCTAGCTTTCTTGGTACCTCTAACTCCTACTGTAAACGATTTTATGTTTGTTCGCATTAATTGTAAAGATTGCGAACTGACTGCGACTTTATTCTGGTCCTTTTGAGTTAAAATCACTACATGTTTAGTTTCATTGGCCACAGATTTTGTCACATCCGAGTAAGAAGCTTGGAAATAAAGTAAGCTGAAACAGCCTTAATGTAGTCTAACGATTCTTTCACTTTACTTGCGTGATCAAGAATAACTTCTTCCAACTTCTTAATGCTCCTTTTATCACCATTAACAATTTCAATTATACTATTTAAAGCATTTTCTGCAGTTCGATATTGTCACAGTATTTTTTATTCCACGGACATCTTGATATGCCATCAAGAAGCATCATTTCCTTTGGAAAAAGAAACTCTATCAAACTTTCCCTGGAATGTGCTAGTTTGAGCTTGATCACCATTTTCAACAGAGAAATTATCCAATGCAGATTTTGGTTCTGCCCCCTTATAATGAAATATTTCTTCGTGTTTTTCTAAATATTCTGTTGGCGGTACTGGCAGCGTGGCGAGAGTCAGCGCCCGAGAGGTGGCAGGTGAGGGCTGCAGCGGCTTTAGTGTCTGGCTGGTCTTTCTCCCTGCTGCGGTGTTCTTTTTGCCAATACTGCTGCGAGGCTTTTAGGAGGTGATGTTAACTGCTCGCTGTCTTCGGCGAGAGTGAGTCGAGGGTGTCGAACCGGACTGGCTCTTTTTCTTCTGAAGTGTTATACATAGTTTAATTTCAGACTTCGTATCTTAATATTTAAATTAAACGCACTAATATTTTAAGCAAAATTGTTCCTATTAACTTAAAGGTGAAAGTAACTATAAATAAATACTTCAAATTAAAAACTAATAAACTAAACTTTTCCATTAATTTAAAAAAATAACCCACTTGCTCTGCCATTTCTATATTTTCTCTTAGAGCCTCAGCACATGGAAACTTTTCTCTGTATTTCTAAGCAAATAATATGTTTCCACACATTCTTTCTGAGTTTGGCACATCATAATAATATAATTATATATGCTTATATTAAAGCTGTTAGTAGACTGTAGGGTCCCGTCAGTCAGTAGTCTGCAGGGACTCAGCAGCGAAGACAGCCACCACACAGCTGGAGGTTACCTTACCATTTGTAGCCGCGGAAGACTTTGGCAGCATGTTACGGAAAGCCGTGCTGCGCTCATGGTACGACGAGTGGTGTGCTCTGAACAGAAATAAGCTCCGTGACATAAAAGATCTTCCGGTGCCGTGGAGAACCACCTGCCGTGCATCCTGCCAGGAAGAGGTACGTTTGGTTCGGTTACGCGTTGGCCACCGCTTTTTTACTCATTTATTTTTATTAAGTCGAAGCCCTGTTCCAGTTTGCCCGCTTTGTGATGCAGCGCTTTCTGTCAGGCATGTCCTGCTAGAATGTGTTAGCCTATCACGTCTTCGCATGTCTCTCCAGTTGCCGGCCAGCTTGGAAGAGATCCTAGCGGACGACGAGCAAGCAGTGGCCACAGTTTTAAAATTCTGTTAAAATGTCCATTTTAGGATTTAATTACCAGCCATTTAGGCATTTTAACCTTTTTACGGTTTTTAGATTTTATACTTGACCTACCATGGTGTTATACTTATCTTAAGAAGTTGATGTCAAAACTTCTTTCTTCTTTTTCAAATCGATTTCGAAGGCATTTTGCGTTCATCCTCAGTGAAAACAAACTCCATTAGGGAAATTTTGGTTACTATATTTTCCTTTTGCTATGTCACGTTCCCAGTATTACCTACATACGAAGACAAAACAAAGAAAATAAATCCATATATCCTAACTAGTACTGATTGGCCTGTGTGATTGGCACAGGACATTGCTTAATATACTCCTCCTAGTACACGTTTTATCCCAACTCTCCAACTTGTGATTGGCCCAGAACTTTGCTTAATATACTCCTCCTAGTACACGTTTTATCCCAACTCTCCAACTAGTGATTGGTACAGAACTTTGCTTAATATACTCCTCCTAGTACACGTTGTATCCCAAGTCTCCAACTAGTAGTGATTGGCCTGTGTGATTGGCACAGGACATTGCTTAATATACTCCTCCTAGTACACGTTTTATCCCAACTCTCCAACTAGTAGTGATTGGTACAGAACTTTGCTTAATATACTCCTCCTAGTACACTTTGTATCCCAAATCTCCAACTAGTGATTGGCCTGTGTGATGGGCACAGAACATTGCTTAATATACTCCTCCTAGTACACGTTGTATCCCAAGTCTAGAACTAGTAGTGATTGGCCTGGGTGATTGGCACAGAACATTGCTTAATATACTCCTCCTAGTACACGTTGTATCCCAAGTCTAAAACTAGTAGTGATTGGCCTGTGTGATTGGCACAGGACATTGCTTAATATACTCCTCCTAGTACACGTTGTATCCCAAGTCTCCAACTAGTAGTGATTGGCCTGTGTGATTGGCGCAGAATATTGCTTAATATACTCCTCCTAGTACACGTTGTATCCCAAGTCTCCAACTAGTAGTGATTGGCCTGTGTGATTGGCGCAGAATATTGCTTAATATACTCCTCCTAGTACACGTTGTATCCCAAGTCTAAAACTAGTAGTGATTGGCCTGGGTGATTGGCACAGAACATTGCTTAATATTGTGGCGACCATTTCTTACTTTGTGAATAATTAAGGAACACGTGGTCAGGTCGAACACGGGAGCGAACACTCAGAGCAGAACTACATGCTTTATCGAGAGGTTGGGATTTTTTCATAAAGGTTCATTGGTAAAAAGTTTGGGTAAAGCTAATTAAAAGTGGAATTCACTTAATAAGAATGTTTACTTCAACAAGCAGATTTACAAAGGCGGCCATGAGGGCCGTTTACCTGTCCAGAAGTGGAGCTGCCTACCACTATATGCCATTAATGGGAGAGCCAATGTCAGAGAGAGCGTCTATCGCTTAAAGATTATTCATCTAGACATAAAGGAGGGGAGGCAGTGACGTCACACCTACTACTTGAGTCACCAGAGAGTAATTAGTACAGTCGTTTGTTACATCTGTCGCTCGCTTCCCCAAAGATCAATGGATACATTGATGTTTAAAATTATATTACATTAAGGTTGAAATAGGGTTACATTACATTCAGGCTGATATAATCTTGTTTCTTCATTGTTAAAGAAAACGTTTGTTGTGTTCACATAGATAAATTTAAAATGTATGTTGTCTCTAAAAGAACATAAGACATCAGGCCACCTTCTTGAAAATAACATTAAATCTCCAATATTTGGATTCATACAAATTTAAAAAGGAAAAGAATTATAAATTTAAAAAAAACACTGATTATAACTGTGGAGTCCCCAGTATACAACTGTTAGTTTGATAGTTTAGCCACAGAATGAAAAAAAGGAATCACTGTCACAACACAACCCACTGTGTGAAGAAGCCTGACTGGAACGTTGTTGTAATGTTGCTAAGTGTGGCCCGTTGAGGCTGGACGTTGGTCGTTTTTTGAGCGAGGTAGGGCACTGCGACACACACTTGCCATATGGCCTCTCTTGTTACATCTGTAACACATGACTGATGAATCGCTATGATACTGACGACCTGAAGTATGTGCATTTGATTGACAACGCTGCGACTGAAAACGAGGCTGGCTCAACTGTACAGGCACTGGTGGTGGTATCTGAAACTGATTGAACTCTGTACATAACTGGTCAACTCTACTAATTAAATCTGTAATAGATACAGAAGGTGCAGCCGTAGTACTAGTGGGTGGCAACAGTTTTGGCACTGAGGGTTAAGAGCTAAGGAAGACTGTAGCATTAATATTATTTTGAGTATGCATGTGCTGTCGACTGTGCATAAAACTGAGCATGATCTACTCTACGAATGACAATTAGAGCCTCATCAATTGATTATGGATTTAGGGAAACCAAAGTCTGCACATAATGAGGTTTTAAACCTTTTAATAAATGTTTAATTTGTTAAGCTTGAATCATACATGGATTAATCCTATCATACAAAGATAACACATCATACACATAACTCATAACAGGTTCTGAATTAACTGCACCCTCTGGTGAAGCTTCATTTCTAGCAAATCGACTGAATTTGTATTCTGAAAAGCTGCAAGAAAATTGCTAGCTAAAGTTATCCAATCATGATGTGGGTTTCTATGTCGAAATATTTGGCGCCATTGTGCAGAGGATTCTTTTAAGTAACAAGGGAAAAAATTCAATTTCATTTCATCATTCCAGCCATTGGCTGTGGCTACCATTTCAAAGTTTCTAAGGAAATCACATGGTGATTCTGAAGAAGCACTTGTAAAATATGATGGTTCAATGCAGGCCTAAATACAGGTGCTTGCTGTACTGGAGCCATAGCTTGACCTGGGGTATACACAAGCTGAAAATTAGCACTGGAATCACTAGAATTGGAGATTCGTTCTGATTCTACCAAAAGTTCCATTGGTAAGTTAGATTGGCACCTAGTACGCTTCGACATCATGGACTAAATAATTATCAGTACACAAATAATGATCAGTACACAAGTTGAATTACTAATAACAGCAACAAATGGGAAGAAAAATTACTGTTTGGCACTTTGGCACATTTATGCACAACTACCATATGGGTTAAAAAATATAAAAAAATATTATTAAAATGAAGCCAGAACTAACAACTGAATCCTTCCAGTTAGGGGCATAGCAGAGGTTCCACTTACTGGAACCAAACAAATAAATTCCTTTAAAAGCGTAACATTTACACTTCAAGTTTTCTACTTACACTTTCACTTGTTTCGCACTATAAATTCAGCAACTGAGTAGCTTTGTTGTTACAGCATACTTATAAACTAACAAAATGTTAATTCATAGAACTTTTATTAGTTTTTCATGTTTACTCTAACTACTACTTCTATGAATAGGGTAAGAAAAGCATTTTCCACGTGGTCTTACAGTTTTTATACACAGTTTCTACATATCAGGAAAGATTTGTTTTTATTTGAATTTTTACAATGAATATTTAAAAAACAATTATACACGGCGCCTAACACCAATATGTGGTGACCATTTCTTACTTTGTGAATAATTAAGGAACACGTCGTCAGGTCCAACACAGGAGCAAACTCTCAAAGCCGAACTACATGCTTTAGCGAGAGTTTGGGATCCTTTTTATAAAGGTTCATTGGTAAAAAGGTAGGGTAAAGCTAATTAAAAGTGGAATTCGCTTAATAAGAATATTTACTACAACAAGCAGGTATACAAAGGCGGTCATAACGGCCGTTTACCTGTCCAGAAGTGGAGCTGCCTATCACTACATGCTATTCATCGGAGAGCCAATGTCAGAGAGAGCGTCTATCGCTTAAAGATTATTCATCTAGACATAAAGGAGGGGAGGGAGTGACGTCACACCTACTACATGACTCACCAGAGAGTAATTAATACAGTCGTTTGTGACAATATACTCCTCCTAGTACACGTTTTATTCCAAGTCTCCAACTAGTAGAGATTGGCCTGTGTGATTGGCACAGAACAAGAACCACAGAACATTGCGTATTATAAAGATAAGTGGATTATAAGCTACAAATATTTTAAAACAATTTTTAAGCCACAATTCATTTGAACTTTAAAACCACATACTTTTAATATACTTGAATACCTTTATTAGCTGGGGTTAGTAATTGATACGTACATGGAATTTGGTGGAGGTGTGTACTGTAACAGGCTGTACCTATATATTTTATGACCCGGATGCGTATTGTGACTTTGTGGGTCGTGAAATGAAAAGTCCAATTGCACAAACTCAACAATGTTCTTTATTTCCACCGACTTACAGTTGAACACTTGCCAATTATACAAAATTACGTAATGCACACAATTACGATTCACCAGTTCGTCCGTTACCGTTCCGATGCACGTACACAATTACGTAAAGTCTTCCGTTGCACAGTCTCCTCGTTCATCAACACTGCGCTGCATCGCTAGCACGTCAAACACTGACTCCTCTTGCCCGACGTGCTGCTTATATAGGGCCAGCGGGTCGATCTGGAAGGTTCTAGATTAGATGAAATATCCCGTAAGTTCGAGAACACAGGTGGAACAGAAAGAGACGGCGCAGTGATGTTTTTTCTCCCAGCCACCTCCTGTCACCACTATAAGACAAACGAGGGTGGGCGTGGCTAACACCGACCTCCCCTGCTTGTCCGCTCTCAGCTGGTTCTATAGGGTGTTCCAACGCTCGGGTGACAGTATGTATGACTTTATGTGCGAAAATATAATTATACAGCATCAAAAAAGGGCTTCACATGACAAATATTCTAAAACAACCACTTAGTCAATATATAGACACTTCGTACTTAATAATTAGCTTAATAATATAACATAGTTGTTTAAATTTATTTTATTATGTGACCTATCACCACATGGAATGGTTTTAGAGGGTCTTCATTAATTTTTATGAAATCTTCGCCTTAATGTTAAGGTACTGCTCCTCAGGAGGGTAAGTCTCTGAGGGACAAGACGCAAGGGGGCTGGCGAAGTTTCCCACGCCCTCCCTGGACAGGTTCATGACACCCCCTGTCAGTACAGTTACAGACCATTCAAATCATTGTGATGGTTTCTACTATTGTGAATGAATCTTCTAGGTTTTAATGTGCCGATAGAACAGGGCGCATGTTTTTTAACGACCTGCTCTTTGTGTAGCAGGCGTTCTCTGTCACACACATTCGCTGTCCTTTTCCCACAGCACATTCATTACCGGTACCTTCTTTGCGTTCTTATACTATACTCTATTAATACAATCACTTTTATCTAAAATTAAAATCCTATTGCCCTTGTCCGCTCTAGTGAAAAGTAAATCTTGTGCAATTAATGACTTAGTAATTTGTTTATTATTATTTCTATTTGGATGTTACTTATCCAAAGTGTGTAACATTTATCTACATTTGAATTTAATCAATGATTTATTATTTTCACTTAAATTTTGACTAGAAATTTCTATATCCATGCGGATATAGGTAAAAGCTCCGTACGAGTAAAATATATTGCAATTTCTTCTCTTGGGATAAGATTTTTTGTTGTTTAATTCTGATGTGTGAGCGCACTATTTAGCCAAATATCCTTGCTTCCAAATGAAGCACAAGTGTAAAGTAAATCCTGTACTAGATGCTCATGCACAAGTACTTGAGATGTCGCAGGTACATGGCACGTCATCAAAGAAGAATACCTGGCAGATCAATGGCTTAGTTGATATAATGGTGGAGAGTGCCAGTATCAATATTAGTGACAGTTCGTCGAATGATTGAAACTTTGATTCAGACAGGGATCTGCAGCCCTTGTCCGAATGCAATGAATTAACGTAAGTTAGTGCTGTTTCATTTGTTATTTTTAGTCTAATAGACTTCCGAATTTTTATATTGTTATCTCTTTGAGCATAATTCACATGATGCGAGCGGCCTGTGTCTTGCATTAATGGGTTCGTTTTTTCTTTATAAAAGCTTAACTCCATGGTATAACCATGGGACAAATAATGAGAGAGGTGCTTTTGTACACATTCAGTTATAGCCTGGCAGAAGGATACACAAACGTGATTTGTTTACATCTGTTCCAGATCTAGGTAACCAGAGTACAGTAGAATTGCTATTAGTAGCATCATTGGGCTTGTCTTTTGTCAGCTCTTAGCTGTAGCACTTTTATACGGTTACCTGTCTACTCAGCTTATTTTGTGTAAACTTTATAACTGGATACTCACCAAAAAAATGTCAAAATTCAATAAATTAAAACTTAAAACTCAGATGCCAGAACATTAATGTTTAATACTGATTATTGGCATAAATATAACTAGAACGTAAATTAAAGTTTAATGCCCACGTGTTAAGAAATTTTAGGGTTCGAATTAGTTAATAATTATTATTTTAATATTTTTAATCTCTCTTCAACTATATGCATAATATTCCTTAGAGAGTGAACAAGAACAGAAAAGAGCTGGACTGGTAGCTCAATTTGTAGAGCACCTGCCTGATGTGCTAGAGGTCAAGGGTTCCATTCCCGGCAGTGTGCTTGGCGGTTGTTCTCCTACCAAGATAATTCCTTATCCCCCTTATCCTTATTCCTCATGAGAGTGCGAATGTATACGTGATCTAATGATTAAAACCCAACAAATAGGAGTTGACACCTTCGATATGTTCCAAATGAGAACGGCCACCGATATGCTCATTGCAGTTAAAGACGGGGATTAAATGAAAAAAATTAAAAAAGAACAAACGAGGTCAAATTCAAAGTCAGTAATTACCCTTGAAGTGCTATGGCTCATGCGTGAGCTCACCAGGACTGAGAATAGGCCACCCTTGGTTTAACCGTGCTCAGAGTAATTCGCCTGGGTGCCTATATGTTATAATTACACAAGCGTTTGTTGTAACAAGGATGTTGAGAGGTGGCTTGTGTGTTTGGTATTAACATCGAGATGTGCACCCATCCGAGTGTGACCATGCCGGATGCTACTTCATGTGGCCCACCCCTTGCTAGACAGTCAAGTAGACAAGTAGCTGCAAGCAAGAGGTCAAAAGGATGTAAGTGTAACTGGATTGGGTTTGGCCAAGTATCACATTCCGGAGGTTTACGAATGTACAGTAGGTGTGCAACTAGATCGATATTATGCACAAACGAATAAAATGAACTAATACACATTAATTAAAACAGGTTTGATTCGCAGTAAAGGGAAGATTACCAACCACTGACTGATAATGGCGCTACTATATTTCCTCGAGCATAAGCGTTTATAATGTAATAGAATGTATAGTACTCTATATATATTGGGCTCAAACTATAGCAGTCTATAACTATTAGCCTAGTTTTCGATGGGTTCTTAAATTCCACTTACTCATTCTCTTTGCATATGGCACTAATATACGTGATGCCACTTCGCTTGTACACTGCTGAGAAACAAAAAAAAAATTTCACATTCTTCGGCTTATATTGTGGCTTGAGCACATTGGCCCTATCCATGTGTATTTGGGGTTTGGAAATTATGTTAGTAGTGCGTCCATATGTTTTACCACCACCATATATTTCCGTAATGTTAGGATGTGTGGGTAGGTGTATATGGTATTGCTCTCTTTATGTGTTGTACACAAATAGGTAGCAGGCAAAAACTCTCCTAAGGAAGACAGCTTCACCCAGGAAATGAGCAACTCTGTCCATGGAAGCTCCAGGTGTATCCAGGCCAACGAAGTAGAAGCCTGGAAAAATTAAATATCTCAACGACAACCTCTGTGTATCGAGACTTTTTCATACAGAATGATAGAGAAAAGAGGCCTGTTTCTCTAAAGGACAAGTGGAGATATATGCATGGGTAACAAGGTATAAACCGTCAACATCGTGAAGGACAGCAGATAAGGCAATAGCTTCAAAATTGATTTTGAGAACCAGAAATGGTTTGCTGCAATCTTTAGCTGCACGTAATTTATGATAAAGGTAAGCAAAAAGTGCTATATAATGTGCCAAACATTTTAATATAAATAAATAAATAGTGCTGGTTATACCTATTATAATTTTCTTTTTATGTTGTTGTTTTCAAATGCTAGGCTTTGGCAATGAAGTCATTCGCTCTCTTGCTCTCTAATATTTCTGTGTGATGGCTCCGGGAGGTAGGGTTTCAAAGGTTAAAAGATGTTCTTCAGTCATTTCCTCTTCTATGTTGCACAGAGGACATTTTGGACTTGTATAAATTCCTATTCTGTGCGTTTGGCCAAATAATCATGCTCCATATGTAATTTAAAATTTGCTACTGCAGCTTTACGTGGGATTTCTGATATAATTTCTGGAATTTTAATTAAAATATTCCATTCTTGATCTTTGGCTTTGTCAGATATTCATTGGTTTTGTTTGTTTTTATGTTTGCTTTTGATTAATATTTTTAAGGATGTAAAGGGTAAGTTTCAACTCTCGTTCTGAATTAAATTTGCACCTTTTTTGGCAAGGATATTAGCTGATTCATTTCCAGCAATTCCATAATGTGCAGGTATCCATTGTAATACAATTATTATCTGTAGTTTTTGAAGTTGTTGTATCATTTTGTGACATCCTTTAATTTGGATTGACCTCATTTTATATGGACTTATTGCACATAATGCTGCTTTAGAATCAGAAAGTATGACAGCATTTTTTAATTTATCTATTCTGTATAGAAGGTGTTGGAGTGAAATATGAATGGCCGTTACTTCTGCATCAAAGTTCCTTGTGTGGTATCCTGCTGGTTGATAGAATCAGAACAGTGCTCACTTAATTCCTACTCCTGTGTTGTTGTCCAAGTTAGATCCATCTGTGTAGATATGTAACCATTCTTCAGGTGGGTATCCATTTTTCACAGTTTATAATGCTAATTCTCTTAGTACATGTTTGGAATTTTCAGATTTTGTAACTGTTTGTTCTAAATCTAATTGAATATTAATTTGTCAGAAGTCAGTGGGTTTTCTTTCATTAAAATGTTTTCTTTATAATTAGGAAATTCAGATCGGTTTTTAATTCCATAACTTTGTGTAAGAAATTTGTTTGTGTTTTTACCTTGAGTGCCTGTAGTAATCTCTGCTCCCATTTTGTTGTTTTTAACCGCAACATTTTTTCATGTTGTATTAGTGCCTGCTCCCTTAATGTTAGATGTATTGAATAGTTCCGAGTTAAGGCTTGGATTGCCGTGATTGGAGTTGATTTTGCTGCACCGGTTATTAGTGATTTTTGGCATACTTCTAGGTGATTAACGTTAGAACTGATTTATGCTACTTAAAACATGTTCTTTATATTTGAATCTGCTATCTTGTGTGAGGTTTCACTCAATACGTTGGCTGTTATTGCCTGGATTTGAAGAAAAGGTGTTTGTCGATAGGATCTTTCTTCTAACTACGATAACGTGTTTGATCTGGCTAGAACTTTATCTCCCACCATTGGTTTCCAGTGATTCCTGAATTGCCTTTTTTCAGTTTACCTATTCCACGCACTTTCAAAGGAATTCATGCTATTTTGATTTCAGTATGTTGGTATCGTGAATAATTGTTTTTGGAGAACCTGGAATTATTGCCCCCGACTACAGTTCTGTGTATACTTCTATGGGAGCAAATCAGATTTTGATTTTGACGGTACTCTTTTTAGAATTCTTTCAGTTAAATTTAGCTGTGGGATCCACGATACCTGTTTTTCATGAGCGAGATTTCTTTCTTTTTTTGTACTTTACGTCCTCCAACGTTAAGTCATATCGGACGAAGAACAAAATTGGTGAAATGATGCTTAAATGAGTCCGGGGTCCATGATGCTTAGAGTTCCCTGATATTCGTATTTCAGGATAAGGGAAAACTGCGGAAAAAACCTTATCCAGGTAACTCACCCTGACCGAGATTAGAACTCGGGACCTCAGGAACGTGAGGCAGACACGGTACCATCTACGCTACCGAGGCGGGCATGAGCGAGAATGTTAAATATCAACAATTAAACAGAACGCGAGCTAATAAATAATTCCTATCCATTTTTAACCTGTTGCAGTATATTTAAATACAAAGCTAGTGTATGGATACAAGTAGTTTTAGAATGCTTAAACAGATTTGTTTTTCACTGAAGGAAAGTTATATCTGGAGGAGGGGTGTAAGTAGTATATCATGATGATGCATTTTATCTCTTAACATAAGTAACATTCACAGCTATACGGATGCACCGCTGGTACTTTCGTTGTATTAGAAACATAAGTAATTCATAAACTATAATTAACTTTAAACTAAACTTTTGGAACTTTTGCGTTCTAAATATAAAATGAGTGGGGATAATGAGGTTTCAACGCTGAAGGCTCTAACCCATCTGATTCGCTAGAGGCGAGAACTCTTCCCATTTGAAACACATAATGGTGGTTGGTTGGTTGGTTGCTAATGCTCATGAAGTTAGAGAACTTCCAATTTCCTTCTGGCCTCCCAATAACGTGTGACTAGTTGTGCTGTCAGTTCTCCATCTGGTTTTGTCAGGGCACTGCACTGGAGCAGATGATCTCCATCCAACAATGAGTTCGGGTCCCTACACAGTGTGCCGGTCGGGGATTCAAAAATATTAATCCTGTGTAGATGAGCAGCCAAACAGTCGTGGCCAGTAATCAGTCGGAAGATGGCAACAGTACTGCTTCTTGGGTAGTCTGGGATGGGATTTTTACTTCCTTGTAGAATTTTCCATTGCTTTTTGGTACGTTTTTCTTTGAATTCTTCTTTCAAGAATAAGGTCATTCTATTGTTTATATGTACTTTTGATGTGTGGAATGAGGTTGTTTGTTGGCAGCTTTCTTTTACTTGTGTTCATTTTTTGCCAAGGGATCTGCTATTTCATTGCCTGTAATTCCACAGTGGGATGGAATCCACTGGAAGTGTATTTCTTTTTTGT
The DNA here is from genome assembly GCA_030765055.1 of Mantis religiosa. NCBI lineage: Eukaryota > Metazoa > Arthropoda > Insecta > Mantodea > Mantidae > Mantis > Mantis religiosa. Next base: position 57,398 of record CM060950.1, on the reverse strand, counting down.
AGAACTCGTAATATTCGTAATGAACTGTAAATTTCAAGGATTCTATTGTTAGGGTACAGTACGGATAGGGCTTGAACTGCTGATTTAAAATCGCCTAGAACCACTGCTTTGGAGAAAGAGTTCACATGGTTGAAGAGCTGTTTCAGCGAAGTGTTGATTGCTTCTAATTCTCCATCATAGTGGGTTGCTAGTGTGCTCAAAAAGATGCAAAATTTGAATATTTTAAATATTCAATTGAAATTGTTTTTATATTGAAACACATAATAGGGTTAACATGTTATTCTCTAGATTCGGAGGTTGCGGAATGCGGGTAGCATGTCCCCCCCTCGGGGGGGAAGTCAAGACTGTGCTCTTTTGTCGCAGATTCACAGCACGTAAAAGATCCACAAGCCTAATAAAGAGGCCTCTCAGAAAAATTCAAGAGCATTTCACAAAAATACATAATGAGATGCAGAGTAACATGGAGGTTAAAGAGAAATGATAAGTCAAAGCACATTTTCAATTTCTGGAGTACTTGGTGATCATTCATTAGAGCCAACTTCCACATATTTACAAGTATTCCTCTTACAAACTACTGTTTAATTAGCGGATAGTATACACAAACTCTATCGAGTTGATAATAAGTCATCATTACCATCCTTTAGAACCAGATTATTTGCTCTCAATACGTCTGATATTGTTGAGTCCGGCATTTTTGTGTACCTTAGCGTTCAAAGCTCCAAGGTCTCCCTTGCATGACAGATCCGCCGAATCTCCAACATAGGGGTGAATCAACTGATCCTTAATTGTTGGGTGCTTTTTGTCTTTGTTTAGTGGCACAATATTGTCTAGTTACAGCAACCGATAGTTTAAAGTGTACTTCATTGCACCAAACGCTATTCATATAATTGCATCACCTTCCTACACCTCGTTTTAAATAACTGCAAAGAACTCAAATATCGAACTGGGTCATTTTCCAATAATTGTGTCTCAATCTTGGTCGAAGGAGTACCAGTTATTGATGCTACGCCATACGATTCAAAGATGCAGGGTGGTGCTAAATCCCATGACTCCTCTCCACTTTGTTCCTAGAAGACTTTGGACATACTTCTCAGCAAACATACCTTTTTATAATTTGAATAACTGGCTATTAAACTTGCTTAACTTCCGCATTGCCGACAGATGCTGTATTATAGAATTTGTTGCGAAATATTTATTACCTTTTTCGGGATGGAGCAGAAATTTTAAATACGGGTAAATCGTGTCATATTTACCAAATCTGTTCCCAAAGTCCTGCTTTCCAGGTATAAAGTACAGAATCATTGACCTTGAGTTAAAGGTCTGCCCAACATCAGTGAGTTGACAAATAGAAGCGAACAAATTAAACATAAATAAATGGTTAGAAAAATAACTCAGCGGAACTGGAAAAATTAAAAAAAGCATTAAAATACATATAAATTTTCTCAAAACGTTTAATAAACCAATCGTGGAGGTGCATATCTACGTATGCTCCTCCACATATATATAGGACTTCATGGTGCATATCAATATAGGTACCTGTCTACCTTCTGTCTACCTTCGAGGCTATAATCATTTCTGTGTACATATGGCAATTGTTATTACAATTTGCTTTATTACAGCTTTGTTACTTAGACTTAGACCTGACCAAATGTGCTGGCGATAGGTACATGCCATATTGGTAGCTGTTTCTCCCATTTTCTTCATCATGCCCAATTGTATCTACCTTCATCACTGACTTGTGTTCTTTGTCCTTGAACGAATGACTTGAGTACAGCAATAACACAATTTCGGACAATGGGTTGTTCGTTCATGTCGTATAACTGTTACTACCTAATATCTTCGTAACTTCACATGATTGGTTGCACTTCATGTAACGTTTGTATGTTGATCATTTGTATCACTTACATGGGACTGTTATCGCACAGGGTCACCTAATTATTTTCTCCTTTTCTACTTACTTTTACTCTGTTCCTCTACATTTTGTCTTTGTTCCTTCGGCTTTATTCCATGTAAACCTACACATATATTTCCTCAGTACAAATAGATATGTTTCTGTGGTGCATGGGTAACTTTAGTCGTTTGATTCGCTAAGGTTTTCTTTTAAGGTAAGTTTCAGCCAACCTGCTTATTGTTACTACAGCGTTATTCTTTCTCTAGGATTCCATTAAGTGATATGTTTGGCACATTAAATTGCACAATCTTGCACAGCTTCATTTTAACAAGTTGTAGTGCTAATGATTGGCGTAAAACATTTTTGGTAAGTTTTGAAAGTTAATATCAATGTATGTATTGTTTAAGCAGCAAGAACATCGGCAAAAGGTTAAAACTGCTCCATGAAGAATGAACGGCATCCCTGGTGTTGAAAGCACGGGCTAAAGAAAATTAAGATTATAAGGAAAACTTTGCAGATAGTAAGTTGTAGTGTCAACAGGAGAACAAGAGATGAAATTGAAACAACACTCATGAATGTTGTGGGCCATCGCTATCAAGATAAACAGGTGTGAGGAATAAATTCTGTCGAAGAGGGTAATGCCATTCTACAACGAAACGTTCCATGAAATCGTGTTTAATTAAGTGAAGCAGTGATTATTACTAAAACTAATATCATTAAATGAGCTTACTGTCATAAGTGCTTCAGACTAACACTGAGAATGTCAGATATAGGCACACTTTAAATGGAGGTAATACACAGCCTCATAAGATTGCGTACGATTATCTACCAAACCTTTGCAACCTGAGACAATAAGGGTTACCGTTAACTCACTACAAAACAAAGAACTTTTTGAGATGCACTTATACTTTCATCAGGTATGTCCCAACCATTGAAAAGCACACCAGATATGTTAACTATGTGTTACACAAAACACTAAGGAACAAGAATGATAGAGCCTCCAGATTTTAGTCTTGTGCAGAGGAAGGAGAATTCCCTGGCTATTAGTGAACGAGAAAGCCAATCCCAAGTTCACTCTTATAACACTTTCAAAAGACTCTAACACCCAGAACCTTAAAACAGCTTAGAAGAATTCTAGAAATGCTAATAAAGTAACGAAATTCCTACCATGATATGTGGTTCAATATCAGAACTCCGATTTCTAGTCCAGGATTCCTTCTTTGTCGGTTCATTTTCAGTCACGGATATCGCTCCGAAAATGTAGCAGTGAGTATGTTAACTCTACAAGTACAAATCTTCTGCAACTGCTTGAATATTCCCTCAATTCCCTTCGTTGAACATTTGTCTAGCAGACATTTAAAGTTGCACCTAGTGGAAATGAGCATCAGTACCGAATGTTCAACCATATCTTAAGCTCAATTGTACCTGCAAAAGGGATTTGAAGTAATCTATGTGAAGTGATATCTTGTTACCCGACAATAACAAACAATTGATTGTCCGAAATGGTCATATTGCTGTTCTCAACAAATTTGTTCAAGGACAAAGAACACAGGCCAGTGAGGAAGATAGATACAATTGGGCATGATGAAGAAAACGGGAGAAACAGCTACCAATATTGCATTTGCCTATCGCCAGCATATTTTGTCAGGTCTAAGTCTAAGTAACATAGCTGAATAAAGCAAATTGTAATAACTATTGCCATATGTACACAGACATGATTGTCACCTTGAAGGTAGACAGATAAGAGTACCTATATTGATATGCACCATGAAGTCCTATATACCTGGGGAGCAGCATACGTGGGTATACACTTCCACGATTGGTTTATTAAATGAATTTAGAAAAGTTATTTGGATTTTAATGTTTATTAGTTTTTCCAGTTTTTCTGAGATCTTATTTTAACCATTTGTTTGTGCTTAGTTTTTGTCCAGTTTTTGGCCAACTGATCCATATGGGACAGAAAATTAACTCAAGATCAACGATTCTGTACTTTATACTTGGAAGACAGGTCTTTGGGAACAGTTTTGGGAAATATGACAGGACTTAATCGTATTTAAAATCGCTATTCTCACAAAAATCAGGTTATAAATGTTTGGCAGCAAATTTCAAAAGGAAAAATCCGCTAGTAATGCGGCATCAGAAAGTTTATCAGCCAGTTCTTCAAATTAGAAAAAGTAATGTTTGCTGAAAGGTATGGCCAAGTCTTTAAGAATCTAACAGGAGAAAAGTCATGGAAGTTAATACCTCATCTAGATTGTTGAATCGTATTGTTTAACGTCTAAAATTGATATTGCTTCAACAATTGATGTATAATTTACTAAAAACAATCCAGAACGATCTTGGAAATCTTGTAAGTTATTTTGCACGAGGTGCTAGAAGGCGAAGAAATTATCTGAAGACTGGTGTAGTGCGACGAAATACACTTTAAACAATCGGTTACTGTAAATACACATAACTGTACTACTAAACACAGGAAAGTATCCACCTAACAACTGAGCAGCAGCTGGTTCAACCGTTTTTTACAGTTTGAGCAGATCTGTCATCTAAGGCAAACCTTGGTTCTTTGTTTGAATAAAGGGAAACCAAAAGGTGTGTCTCAATAATATCAGACGCACTGACATCAACCAATCAGGTTCTAATGGATAGTGATAATGACTACTATCATCGATTCGATAGAGTGTGCCTACTATCCACTAATCGTTCTGTGATTTCTAAGAGAAAAATTTCTGTATATGTGGATATTTTTCTGGATTGAATGGTCACCAGGCATTCTAGAAATTAAAATTGTGTTTTTGCCTATGATGGCTCTTTAACCCCTAAGTTTCTCAGCGTTCAATGTGTATTTTTTGTGAAATGGTCTTCAATTTTCCTCAGAGGCCTGTTTATGAGGCTTGAGGATCTTTAACGTGCTGTAAATCTACGAGAAAAAGCACAGCCTTTATTTCGTTTCGAGGGGGGGACATTATATGTGTATAAGGGTGCTCAACTGCTGAGGTTATCATTCATGGCAAAAGCCAGATGTAAATGGTTCTAAAACTTAAGACAAGTGTAAATAAACTCTCAAAAATACATGTACACAACAAACCAAAGAGACAGAAAAAAAATTGTTTTCACTAAAATCTAAAATATCACAGAAACGAGTATACTCCACCGCTTTGTTGTCATCTTGCCAGCATTTCTGCAAAGCTGGCTGGCAGCTGCAGAGACGTCTTAAGGAGTGCTAGGCAAAAACACACTAGCATTACGTGGTGGAGTGTGGGAGCTTTTCATTAGCCAGGACTTTCCCTATCCTCCCCAGATTCTGGAAGTATAAATGAGAGTGTGAATATGTCTGAAGTTAAAGCAACATCCAAAAGAAAGCCAATCCAAAGATTAATGCCACTGTAAGCGAATGAGCATGTCGCCTTTTCTAACTCGAATACGAAAGTGAATATTTTACCAGACCTTCCAAATGTAATTTAATATAACGAAAACACAGACATGTACGTCCTTTTCAAACTTTTTGGAGGAAATACTGGTGTTTCCAATAATCTTATTTCAACAATCTATCATTATCTGGTATACTATTGTAAATGTTATACAAATACACCGAAACTTCCATCCTGAGGGGGAAGGGCCTGAGATGGCCATGCGGGAATTATAGAAGGGAGTGAGTTTGCGTGTTCGGACGTTACCTATCACATATGTATAACTGTATTTTGTGCAACCAGACACTCTATTGTAGAATTGTGTTCATTGCCTTCTGTAGCATTAGAGAAGTTCGATCAAATTAAAATAAGTCCACGATTATAAATACCTCACTGCATTATAATGCAACATTTACAAATGCATCACTGTGAGAAATGACTGAACCGTTGAGCTGAATAACGGTCTGTTACGAATTATAACTTCTACACACGACAAACAGAAATGTTAACATATTATATCCTGTCCTAAAATTTATTGGTAGTTTGGTGACACAGGCCGCTATTCCATGAAAGCTTTGTTGTACATTGTACGAACTTTTAGATTCAATTGCAAGACAAATTAGATAGCACTACATCACTAGCTATTGAACCTGTTTTATTCCTTCAGAAATACCTATATATACCTGGATTCCTTGCCCATCATCAATATATTATATAATAAAAGAGACGATGCTTCATATTCCCTACCCCCTCTTCGCTGATCCATTGTTTAGAAAGCATATTCTTCTATCTACTTTACGGTTATCAAGATAAATAGTTTTATAAATGGTTTACTATAAGTTTACCTATACGTATACACAATATGAAAAGGAACATACAGTAGGCTTAAAGGTCAATCAAATTTTTTAAGTCCCAATCCCATGTGATGGCTTTGTGACGACATTCTGCTTGCACAACAAGCAGCGGATATTATAAGGATCTCCCTTTTTGTGAAAAACAAAGAAAATAAATGCTGGAAATTTAGAATCAATAACAAGAAACTTCTCACAAATGGTTAACTTAAAAAAAGTGAGTTTGACATAAAATGAGTGCTCCAGCGAAGTCCACGTTCTTGGTTCAGTAATATTTTGTCGATCCCTTACTGTTTACTGATTATGCAAAAGTAAACCAGAATGAAGAGGTTTTTCAGTAACTATTGCCAGAACATTCAAAATGTTACATTTCATTTGTGATGAAAGTATCTTAAATTTACGTTATCTTAATAGAATTCCATAGGGCCAGTTTTAGAAACTATATATTCTAAAATTGTAGATTTTAAGGATAAGTTGCAAATACTCTTTTCGCTTCCTTGGAAGACGCTGAGATTAAATTCCAGGTTACTTACTTAATTTGCTGTTTCTTTTGTATGTATCACGTTCAGGCACAGACGTGGATTCTTATTTTTATTCAGGGAGTCCCAAAAGGCGTAATTCTGGTAAAATTTCTAGATTGAAATTTTGGTGAAATGCACATGTTACGGAAAGTAAAAGAAGAATATGATAAATGATAGACAAAACAACGGCTTTCATTGACCATTCTATGCCTTCACTGGCCTTTCTTGGTCCCGCTGATGATCTGATTTATATTTTGGAAGAGCTTTAGCTATCTAAAGGTAGAGTAAGACTGAAACTTTTGCTATAATTTCCAAAGTAAATGGAGCAGGAAAATGAAGCTTGAAAAATTCATTTAATGTTGCTTCACAAGTGAAAAGCTTATTTGTTTGTCTAATTACGTTGTATTGAACATGTTCTAAGCACACATATACATTAACGTTTCATTTAATACGAAAATATCTAAGTGTTGCTTAGATATACTTCTTTACTGAATTTATTCTTTGTATTTATTTACTTTATACAATTTAGAATGCAACCTGCTAAATACATTAAACACTTCATATCTTTTGCTTGAACTTATTTATCTTTGTTCCAAGAGACAATCACAGAAAGGCTACTTCATTACAAGCAAATTTGCATGTGATTTAAACATTTTGATTCATATAAGTCTGAGCGGGGCAACCGATTTGTTTGTAACACCTAATGGACTACTGCTTTGATGATTTCTTGAAAATCATGATTTCACTAACGTGACCTCATGATTTGGACGTGATATTAAAAGTTTAATCTCTCCACAAAACTTGTTTAAAAACATGTGTTTCAGACAATATCTGGATATCAAGTTTTTGGCCGGAATATGGGTAACTGAAGCAGTGGTTCATCAAAAATATTGTAAATAATTTAATAACCTTGCTAAAATTGTAAAAAAGAAATCCAAGGGAAGTGACAGACGTTTCAGGCACCGTTATATTCATTTATGCATTGTAAATCTCAATTATTAATCACTCTAATTTTAAAACTCCATTTGTAAAATCAATTTTGCTAAGAGCAATGAAATATTTTTAAAAAGTATCAAAGATTTGTAATGGTAACAGCAGAAATAAAGATTGAATAAGTTGGAAAAACGTCAAACTACAATTTAAAAAGAAATAAGAAGATATGGACTTGTAAAGGAAAATATTGTGTAGACATAAATATATATGAACACATGTGACAATTTAAGGATTAATATGTTTCATATGTACACAATTGTAATCGGATTATATAATTTTAAATATATAATTCGCATCAATATGTCAATATGTGATCCACGTAAGAATGTTAAAGTATGTAAACATATTTTAAGATTGTTAACAATCCATGCAGTGATACGATATTTAAGATTCAATTACTATGATTGTTAATAAACTTTTAACACAGAGGGGAGACGCTTACATGAAAAGCGTTAAGAGTACATTAATTTGCCCCAATTAATAGAAACTGTAAACAAGAAGTAAAGAGTAATAAGATGTAGAGCAAGTGTACAAAGTATTTAAAGTAAGTACATGTGAGTGCAAAATTATGAAGTACTGTTAAATTAATCTCCGTCTGAGTCATTATAGTATGTTTGTCAAAGTTTGTTGATTTACAAAATATAACTCATAATGGGAAAGATAACTTCTTGTATTTATTTTACAGGGTGCCCCACAAAAATGCAGTAAATTTCTTAGATTCTGTAATATGAGTTGGATAAGCATTTTCAGTTTTATTTTACTGACCCATTCCTCCAATTTTCATAATCAATGTACGTGCTCAAAATGATTTCCTTTGGATTCCACACAGGATCGTGGACCTTGTAACCCAAATAGGATGGCATTCTGGATGGTTTCAATTATGATGTTGTTCCAGGCGTCTATCAACACATATTCCCTGCTTCTTTGTGAGGCACCCTGTAGTTTAACAGCTCAATAAAATCCCTAGTTCTACGGATTGTGTCAGTAATTAGCAACGAGAGTTCGTCCACATTCTATTTGAATGTTGCCTTTACCTATTGTGTTATACAATTTGTGCCTTAAAGAGGAAGTAAGCTCGTCAGCTGGAAACAAGAAGCACGTCGTTGAGGTAAACTGAGCAGTTGTAGTGTGTCAAGTGAATAGGACCTCGTTTATATAGTGCTAGCTCAAAAATTATAGCCCTTATTCCACTTCTTTAAGATGCATGTTGAGGAATACAGATGAGATGATTGTGTGGGACTGATATTCCTATAAAACAACTACACTACTTTTTTCTGTAAACCTTCCATTGATATAATTTATATTATGAGAATGAATCAGCAAGGAACTTCTTTCCTTGAATGATACATGGTAGAGCGAAGGCTATTAAATACTGCAAAAAGCAATATATAACGTTAGGAAATTATCACAAGATAGTAAGTACTCTATATATGTGAATCTATCTCTAGCTACATGCAAACATCTGTGTTCCTTCCGCTACACCTTGCCCTTCAGGTGGCCATTTACAGCAATCTACACACTCAACATTTTTGTTGCAATTCTCTTGCTGTGTCTAAGTCATGTCCCTACTGTTTAAAGGTTATATCTGGGGCGTAAAAAGATGTTACCAGTAAATACAGTAAAATAAAATAGGGCTAAGAAGATTGACAACGATGTGTAGCACTTAGGCAAGGCAGGAGACCATCAAAGGCAGTTAAGTATATTCCTATTAACAAGTGAGCTAACCCTACCAAGGAGCTTTTGGAAATTTTGTACTATATTATCTTTCGTTACAAGTCAAAAGAATTATATGACATGGTGTATTTTCCGGGTCGTATCACTCAACCGTTTCACTTGAAAGGAATGCCTCCTTTTATTTTGAAACAATGGAACAACTAAAAAATAGTCTACGTGTTAAAGTAGGATATTTTAATTTATATACGAGGGCTGTTCAATAAAGAATGATCACAACTCTTTTTGACAGCGTACCTTTACTCATCCTCATAATTTTGATGGTCATTCTCAAACTAGTCTCCCCTGAATGCGATGCACTTATCCCAGAGTTTCTGCCAGTCTTCAAAGGCATGCTGGAAACCATTTTTGAGAGATCTTTCATAGTCACCTCCGCAGCCTTCACCACTACTTATGACGATGGATAATGGCTCCCACGAAGACGTATCTTCAAGTTAGGGAATAGAAAAGGTCACATGGAGCTAAATCCGGACTATAGGGAGAGTGAGGGATGCACTTCACGTTGATTTTTGCAAGAAAATTAGCAACAACTTTGGCAATATATGGCCGCGCATTATCATGATGCAGAATCCAGCCTGCTTCACGAAAACGTGGTCCTTTGTACCTTATATGGACTTGCAATGTTGTTAGGTCATCCCTCTAATATTGTCCAGTTACTGATGTGTGTGCGGGTGCAACATGCTGATAAACCATCCAAGAATACCAAAGAATGAGATGGCCATAACTGTCCCTGCAGAACCAACCACTTTTTCTTTTTTGGGGGTTGGTGATGAAGGAGATTTACACACTGAGCTTTGCTGTTTTCTCTCAGGATCAAAATAATGAAGCCAAGTTTCATCAGCAGTGATTACGTTTGAAAGAAACTCCGGATCTTCCTCTAACATCAACCTTAACTGCATGCAGACATTCATGCGAATGTGCCTTTGTTCGGGATTCAACAGTCTTGGAACCCATCGCGCACAAGCACGTCTCATGTGTAATGTTTTTTTCACCAACGTTTGGCTGGAACCCAATGAAATGTTCAGTATCTCAGAAAGTGATCTTAAGGTACTTCGTACTTCCTCTCTCACAATGGCAGCAGCAGCGTTGATGTTTTCTTCCATAAGAGCAGTAACTGGAGCACAGGGTGCACTTTTCTTTGAAATTGATTGTCTCCCCTCTTTAAACATTTTAAACCACCTTTGAGCTGTGTTGTAGGGAAGAACAGACTCTCCGTAGCCCTCCTGTTACATTGTATGGGCCTCAACTGTAGATTTGTTGAGACGAAAGCAGAAATTCAAAGCCGCATATTGTTCTTCGTGTGTTACATACATTGCTGCGGTAGGCGATACTGAACGTGTCTGAACTTGCTTGGTTCTCAAAGGTGGGAACCACGAGTACCAACAATGAAACTATTACGGCGTGTTTGTTTCACATAAAGCTAACAGAATGTAAAAAGTTTGAATTTTAGTGCGATAAGTTATGACCGTAAAAAATTATGATCATAATTTATTGAACATCCCTCGTATTTTAAATTAAATGAGGCGCATCGTGCTGTGGGAAAGGATATGTGAGGGAAGTCATAGGGAATAGTGGTGATCGGAGAGGAGGCTGAAAATGACTAATAGTTGGGACTGAATGGGAGCCGGAAAGTACAAATGTTTAATCACAGAGACTTTAAGTAAATATTACAAAAAGATGGGTAACTTACTTTTAAAGATGACTATGCGTTGCATATGCATGCGAATAAGCTGAAACAATTACCTACTGAACACAACTGTTCACTGGAAAGTTGTCATGCCAACCCGACATTACGTCAGCGATATCAGAAACTAGGGACACATAGCAGCAAGCTTCTTATAGCATTCAGATCTTCTAGAACATCCAGACCTGCCAGCAGCCTGCAACATAGAGCATCCTATCACCGAAATATATCCTATATCATATTGTAACGGTCATGGTAGGGATCAAACCTCCACCGGCTAGATTATGACATTTGACAAAATGTGTTGAAAGTAGTTCAAGCCTGGAATTCCGAATAATACAACGCTTACATTTCAAAAATAAAGTATTTAAGCTGGCCCCATGTAGTTCAACATGCGCAGTTGATATGTAGATGATGGGCTGTCTATGGTGAGTTAAGTGTCCGTGGTCAGTTAACGAAGTCGCTAAACATCGTCACGACTGTCATCGCAAGCGTTTAACTAGCACATCTCAGAGTCTGCTAAGAACTTTAAGGTAAGTTTGGTTGTATTCCATTAGGCCAAGGCCACCTTTCGATCTGATGTTCCTTTTCAAATAATAAACCTGGCATATATACGAACTTTGGGTTAATAAACCTAAGTAGCCTACATCTGAAAGCTAAATCCCCCTTTCCGGAGTTTGCTACAATATTTTCTCTCTCTCTCTTTCTCTCTCTCCCTCTCTCTCTATCTATCTCTCTCTACGTAGCTGAAATCTACTTCTTTCTCTACATCTGCTTTAGGAGAAGTGTCCAATTGACCGCTAACATTAAAATCAATTAAATATACAAATGCAACATGTGATTGACTGTAGGAATAGAATATTGCGACACTAATGTGGTAAGCACTTTATACGGAACGATCAAACGTTTGAATAAACGAGGAACTTACGCCAAGTATTTTTTTAATTCCTTTATTTTCTTACATGTGAACTGCATATTATTTTTTGCATGGGTTACGTAGATTCGCAAATCTGGTTTGCAAAAATTAAAAGCACGTTTTGGTAAAGTATAAAGCCGATAAATTGACAATCGGCTGTCTTCAAGGCGGCTGACTCGGTATTTTGTTGCACAAAAACAAAATGAATGAAGTCACTGCGGTACACTTCTATCGTCGACTGTTACAATAACCAAGAAACAACTACCGCTCCTTACACCTTGCGGGGTTTTTATAACTCCTAGCCATTGTTTCTGGAATGCCGTCATCCTTCCATCCCATCCATGCGGGGGTTCCTCAAGGAAGTGTGCTTGGATCCCTGCTCTTTCTCATACTCATCAATACACTAGCATCCTACCAAGGCTGTAAGTTAAACCACTTTGCTGACGATACTGCTATAACAACCGCCTCCACACGCCACCAAGTTGCTGTACGCAGGCTGAAGAACTATTCGGACAACCTGACGATTTGTTTTAACACCTGGCGCCTCACAGTAAATCCCAGCAAGTTGCAAGCGGTGACGTTTACGCGGCGTTTAGAGGCCGATATTCTAGAACTATGGATTGCCGGTGGTTCTGCCCCTAGGTCGACTTGCGCAAAATACCTAGGCGTCAAGCTGAACCAGAAGCTAACCTGGAAAGCAGACCTGTAAAACAAGGTTGCTCGCAGGATGACATTGCTGTACCCCCTCTATCAGAGAAAATCCGCCATGTCCCTATGCAACAAATTTCTCCTGTACAAGCAAATCCTTCGTCCCTACCTCACAAACGCCTGCCCAGTCTGGGTCATTGCTGCCAAGCTTCACACCCAACGCCTCCAAAACAGATTTCTCCGTACCGCAGTCAAAGCCGATTGCTACATTCGAAACACATTCACCGCGATCCATCCTTTCCCCTCCTAGCTGAATACATGCTTTCCTCTCCCAAAAATTCAGTAGCAAAGGTATGGCGTAATGATGGGTTTTTGTCTCAAATTGACTCTCGTAGAGATACTTGGACACCTTGCAGAGATTTTTCGTGTCCAACAGCATAACGTCTACCTTTCTCTAACAATAATATCATGTCAACAAGTTTTTTTGGCATATATTGATTCTGGTAGAAATAATTTGACACTTTGCGGATATTAGTGATGTGTAACAGTAAAAGGCCTTCTTTCTGTAACTAAAGTATCACGTAGTGATTTGCTTTTGTCTTATGTTGACTGTGATAAAGGTAATTCGTTCCTTTGCAGTGATTATTCGTGCCTAACTGTAAAAGGGCTACTTTTCAGTAACAAAAGTATCGCGTAATGATGTGTTTTTGTCTCATATTGAGTCTGTTTGAGATAGTTCGACATCTTGCAGAGATTATTCGTGTCGAACAATAAAAGGTCTACTTTTCGGAAACAAATATTTCACGTAAAGATATTTTTTGGCTCATATTGACTATGGTAGAGAGCACCTCAAAATTCAACCACTGCGGTCCCCGTCCCGAGGGGTGGGCAACAGGAATTAGGGGATTGACTGATGGGGTGATGTACGGTTGGGACTTGGTGTACCCCAGAACCGCTACGGCTGCCGAAACCTGGCAGAAGAGGCTCTGGTAAAATATCTCGACTGGGTTCCTCTGCGAGGTGAAAGTGCTCCCTCAAAGGCCCAAACCATGGTCCACTTCGGTGTTTGACCCCTTTTATTCATTGTCCTTTCTTTTACCTCCCTGAACACATGTCTGAAAGATGCCACGCGCACAAGGCGCAAGGGGTGACTGGGTAATGTGTAACTCCCAGCCCCTGGTTATCCCTTAGGACTGTGTTCTTATCCACTGATAAAGGACAGTACCGGGGAGGGGCCATTGCATGAGCTGTTACACTCCTGAAGGCGATTGGGTCGCTCTGTCTTTTCACTGGGACGTGTGACCCTAAGGTGAGCACGGTCCAGGCCAGGACTCTCACCTAAGACGGGGTGGCGCCCAGGATGTGAGCACGCCATCGGACACGTTTGTAATGGTGGAGGATACTATCGCTATGGTGCACTCTCTTAAACACCCAAAAAGTGTGAAGGTAATTGGAAAGGAAGTAGTTGGTCCTCGCTACTTAGCAATAACTAGAACACAGGAAGTAAAGAACTTTTTATCTCTTAACCCTTTTGTTATCCAGAAAGGCTTGGATAAGATAGCTGGCCCTCTGAAGTCCTGTACAAGATCCAGAAAAGGTACCCTCCTGGTAGAAGCACATTCTGTCTCCCAGGCAACAATACTGTTGAAAGCGAATTTGTTAGGCAGCTACCCGGTGACCGTTACCGTCCAAAAGAGCCTCAATTCCTCGCGTGGTGAAGTCAACACCCGTGCACTGGATGGCATGACAAACGAAGAAATCCTGGAAAACCTACAAGAGCAAGGTGTGAAGGCTGTGTACCGGTTCAGCGAAGAGAGCGATGGGACACGATGCCTACCCGTACCCTGTTACTGACCTTTGATCGGGTGGATCTCCCTCAAAGAATCAGGGAGGTTGAAACCATCGAGGTACGCCCATACATACCAAACCCGCTCAGATGCTACGTGAGCCAGCGCTTCGGGCACACCAGCGCGTTTTGTAACTCTGCGCCTACATGTTGTAACTGTGCGATGAACCAGCACGATGGTGCCTGCTCGGCGCCAGTTAAATGCGTGAATTGTGCTGGTGACCACCCCTCCAGTTCTCGAGAGTGCCCATGCTTTGCGGAGGAGAGGGCTATCCAGGAGTTCCGGGTGAAAGAGAAGGTTTCCTTCTCGGAAGCCCGGAAGCTCGTGCGGACTCGAATACCATCCATCCCGCTGTCCGCTACTTACGGCTCAGTAGCGGCTAAGTCGGTACCGAGGAGAGAGATCACCACTCAGACAAGTGCTATCGCTGAGGCCACTATCGCTGAGAAGATCATAATTCCATCACCTAAGAAGCTTGTCAAGAAATCAGCCCGCTCAACACCTACGCCATCCAAGCCGCTATCGGGAAGGCGATCGACATTACTGTCACCGGATAAAGCATCCACCTCCAATACTCAGAATTCCGTTGTGTTCGTAGCCCCGCCTAAGCAATTCAAGACCAGCTACACGAAATTTGACTTCCTCAAAGAGCCCAGCAAAACTATCAGTAGAAAATAGAGCCCTAGGGAGTCGAAAAGTTCCTCATCAGAAGAATCTTCAGGTGAGGACACGGATCGACAATTGTCATCCTCGTTGCTCTCCGTGTCCAACCGTTTTGGGGTCCACGAACCGAAGTTCTCTATCGGCAAGGGGGCCACATCCATAGAGGAAATGGGCCACGGGGATACGGACCACACTGCAAGAACGGCAACGAAAACGCGCCAGGATAAACCCGACGAAGAACAACCAGGTGTTAGCCCTACATCGAAGAAAAAGGGTAAACTGATTGGGCCACTGTTAAAGTCGTCTTAATGTAGACCAACTTTTACATCCTATCTCCATAGTTCCAATGGCTAACCTCCAATGGAACATACGGGGTTTAAGAGCACATCGACCAGAACTGGAACTTTTGGTGAGTAAGCATAACCCCTTGTTGGTATGCTTACAAGAAGCTAAGCTACGACCGCAAGACAAGTTTAAAATCAGACGCTACACACCATTGAGGTGTGATATTGAAACAGAAGAGGGCATTCCATCTCACGGGGGCACTATGATGCTCCACAGGGATGACATATTTGTAGAACCGTTACAGCTACATTCTGATATACAATCTGTAGCTGTAAGGATTAGGCTGCCATCAATCGAATGTTGCATTTGCAATGTATATGTACCGCCATTAGATGATCTCTCGTTAATTGACCTTGAAGATCTGGTTTCCCAAATTTCAACACCATTTCTAATAGTTGGAGACTTTAATGCCCATTACCCACTTTGGGGCTCAACTCGGGCATGTTCGAGAGGCGACCTCATTGCAAAATTCATGGAGAGCAATAACTTGGTTCTCCTGAATACCGGGGAGCCAACGTTCCTTACAGACGCCTTTAACACCTATTCGCACATCGATTTGGCAGTGTGTTCATCATAGTTAGCAGTTTCATTACAGTGGAATGTCATTTCTGATTTGCATTCCAGCGACCACTTCCCATGTGTTCTTAGTCTCTTAGCTTAAGATGTGTCTCCCTCACGTATCCCTAGATGGCCTTTTGACCGTGCCAACTGGAACCTTTGAACCCAGTTGGCTGTCTTTGATCACAACGAGAACGATTCTGTGAATGATTTGGTTGATCATCTCACAGAGAAAATACTTTACGCTGCAGAACAGTCTATTCCACGTTCGGCTACCCAACCCGGTCGATTTCCTGTCCCATGGTGGACCAAAGACTGACGGAGTGCTATTCGTGCTCGTAGACGTGCCTGAGGGTATTCCAACGACACCCTACCTTAAGTAATCTAATTGAGCACAAGAAAGCGCATGCAAAGTCTAGGCAAATACTTAAGGATAGCAAAAAGATCTCATTTAGCAACTTTGTATTATCTTTTAACAGATATACACCTTCATCTGTTGTATGGGATAGGTTACGACGCGTGGCCGGAAAATCAACCCACTTGCCCATTGCTGGTCTGAAAACACCTGCAGGAGTTGTTGATCCGTTTCTCGTGGCTAACATCTTGGGCTGTGCTTTCGTTCAGGTGTCTAGCTTCAGTAATTATACTCCTGAGTTTATCCCAGTTAAGACTCAGTTAGAATCTCAAAGTTTCGCGTTTAGTTCCAGAAACCTTGAAGATTATAACTACCACTTCACCTTGGCAGAGTAAGAACACGCTCTCTCATCATCGCGAATGACAGGACAAGGACCGGACGGAATCCACGTTCAAATGTTACAACATCTCTCACCTGAATGTAAGGCACTCCTGCTCGAGGTCTATAACCGTGTTTGGGTTGATGCCACGTTTCCTGACACGTGGTGAGAAGCCATCATTATTCCTATATAAGGCCGCGCCGTTGCTCAATGGTTAGACCGCTTGGCTGTCACCAAGGCGGCCCGGGTTCGATCCCAGGCGACCGCAAAGTGAGATTTGTGGTGGACAAAACCTCGCTGGGAGGGTTTTCTCCGGGATCTCCGGTTTCCCCCGCCATCTCATTCCACTGGTGCTCCATCTTCATCCCATGTATCATCAGTGTCATCGCCTGCGGAGCCGTATGTAGTAAAAGCGGGCGTTATACACTACATATTTCATTTTTATTCCTATATTAAAAGCGGGCAAGGACCGTCACCTCCCTTCTAGCTACCGTCCTATTTCCCTCACTAGTTGCGTCTGCAAGGTGACGGAACGCATGATAAATGGGCGGTTGGTATGGTGGCTGGAAACGCACAACCTACTGAACAACACTCAGTGCGGTTTTCGACGACGCCTTTCAACAGTGGATCATCTTGTGTCCATGTCGACACAGATTATGAACGGATTTCTTTAAAGCTGTCAAACAATCGGAATATTTTTGAGCTCGAAAAGCCTTATGATACGTGTTGGCGGACATGGTTGCCACGTACTCTGCACAGCTGGAATAAACGTGGACGCCTACCACTCTTCCTTCAGGAATTCTTGAAAGACCGCGTATTCCGAGTAAGGTTTGGCTTGGTTTTTTCGAATCTCTTTGTTCAACAGATCGGTGTACCACAGGGATCGGTACTAAGTGTTACGTTGTTTGCTATTGCGATTAATTCTGTCTCGAAATTTGTACCTCCGGGGGTTTCGTCATTTTCAGATGACTTTGCCGTCTGCTGTACATCTCAGCGCACTCCGTTTTAAAGCTCCGTCTTGAGACCACCTTGGATAAACTTAAGGGTTGGAGTTTAAAAAACGGCTACAGATTCTACCCTGAGAAAACCATCTGTGTTAACGTCTGGCGTCAGCAGAGTCGACTACCTCCAAGGCTCCGGCTAGGCGCTGATCTACTACCTTTTGCAGATGAGACGAGGTTCCTTGGATTGACATATGAAAAAAAAACTCAGTTGGTCGTCGCATATAGCACAACTGAAAGCACGATGTGACCGATCTTTAAATATCTTGCGGGTACTAAGTGGAAAATCGTGGGGAGCGGATCGTACAGTGATATTGCGACTTTATCGCGCAATCATCCGTTCCAAATTAGATTATGGAAGTATCGTTTACGGCTCAGTACGACCATCTGTGCTGAAGAGATTAGACACAGTCCATAATTGTGGCATACATATAGCAGTTGGGGCATTTCCAACGAGCCGAGTTATAAGCCTGTTGCTGAGTCTGCAGAACCCTCTCTGCAGTACAGGCTCAACATGTTATTGGCAAATTATGGCTGTGGACTTAATTGCATGCCCACACATCCAATGTTTACGCCGTTCTTTAATACATTCATTGACATGCGTTATAGGAACACTTCTATTTAACCAAAGCCACCTGGTTTTCGTTTCTGGGAGTTCCTTAGACATCTTGATACTAAAATGCCCAAGATGGGCATACCCTCCTTGGTCATGCAGAGCGTCCCACGTTGATCTGGGCATGACAAAATATGATAAATCTACCATGTCTATGTCTAGTATCCGCACATGTTTTTTAGAATTTTTATCGCGATATGAGGACCATTTTGTAATTTATACTGATGGCTCCAAGAACTCAAATGGTGTTGGTTGTGCTTACCTGTGTGGAGCCGAACCGTTTACCTTCGGATTCCACTCTAGCACTTCCATTTTACTGCAGAGCTTTATGCAATATACCGGGCCATTTTACACGTATGTCGACGAATGTTGGGGGACTGCTTAATCCTAGGTGATTCCCTCAGTGCACTTCAAAGCCTACGGCAGCTGTACAACTACCACCCTATTGTGCAGCGTATACAGGATGCCCTCCACGTTTAATAGGCCTTTGGCGTAAACGTGGTGTGTGCAAGGATCCCTGGTCTCGTAGGCTTGCGGGGGTATGAAATGGCGGATTCGGCAGCCAAGAAGGCTACCATGAAGCCCAGGATTCGAGTACCATGTGTGACATCGGAAGATTTTAGGGCCGTATTGCGGAGAGCTCTGCAAACCTTCTGGCAGGAAGAGTGGTCCGCTCTCCGCAATAATAAATGTAAATCTTTCAAATAACTTCCGATTCCCTGGGTTACCTCCTGTCGGCCATCTCGTCGTGGGGAGGTGACTTTGGCTCGGTTGCTTATTGGGCACTGCCCTTTTACTCATACTATTATTTTTAAAAAGACACTTTCTCCACTGTGTCTGTTTTGCAATGAAGCGTTGTCTATACGACACGTGCTGCTAGAGCGTTTTCACCTAACAGACCTTAGTACGTCTCTGCAGCTGCCGGTGCGCTTTGCAGAAATGCTAGCGGACGATAACGCAATAGTGGAGAAGGTTTTTGGATTCTTTTCTAGATTGGATTTTAGGATTTCGTGAATAGAATTTATAGCTTTTTAGATTATATTTCTATTGGTTTTATTTTTTTACGCGTATGTATGTTTTGTAAGTCTGTTGACATATTTATAGTGTTTTAGAGCAATTTATATCTGACTTTTGCCATGACCAGTTTGTTTTAAAAAGCGCGCTGATGACCTCTGCAGTTGAGCGCCCTTATACTCATCATCACCATCTCTCAAAAATTCTTCGACTCCTTTTCCCATAATTCCAACGCACATATTCGTGGTCTCGGGGAATACCATATCAACCCCGGGGAACGATACAAACATCCCAGGCCAAACCTAAACATATTTTCTCTCTATTCGAAACTCCTCATCATAAAAACAATGATAAATGTTACAAAATAAAAACAAAAAAGCTACATACGAAAATGTCACCGTTTATCACAGTGTTAATAGCAAAGCCCCCATTGAACCAGTGAAGGACCTAGTCCTGAAATGGTTTCTGAGGTAAGGCCCCGACAAAACTTGGCGGTAACCTCTTCCAACGACACTTACACTTACACAATGCCGCAGACCTTCCGGCAAACTTCCCGGCAACAATGGACCGAACGCTCTGGAGCCTATCTCTGTCACTTTCTCTCTGGTCCACGCGCCCGTCTCCGGCTTGTAGCAGCCGCACGACAATGCCATTCGGTGGCAATATGTTTATTTATATAATTTTACAAATCGTAATATCACAATAAGTATTAAAGAATAGATGTTTTTACTTAATGAACTAGTGCTTCTTGCATCACCTATTTGAGATACCACTGTGAAATTACTTACCGCCCTTGTGCTGCAATGTCAGCATACGACGGAGAGAAACAATAACGGTAAGTATGGAATATTGGTTACATAGTGCAAAAATTTTTGAAAGGACCTGCACATTAGTTAAGTCTGAGGTAACGGGCCTTGCATGACAACTCTTGACAGGGATATGCACGGTGACTACAGAAATGCTAGCAGAGCCATTCTTAGGAAAGCTGAGATAGTGGCAGAACAAAATCATAATTTCCTATGACCCTGGCTAATGCTAGAACAACTTTCTTGGGTCTATAAACTGTGAAAATGGCGTTGAAACCACAGTTGAGCTGTTTAGCAGATGCTCTACTGAAATTTAACGCATATCTCGCGTTCACAAAGTACAAAGTTCACGTCTGTATTGGATAACTTTAAATTTACTTAGAGCACATAAATAAAATATCAATATTGATAGTTTTAATAAAAGCACCTATTTTTATATAATGTAGGTTAAAATTAAAAAATATAGGTCCTTTTTGCTTTGAAATAATAGTTATTTTAAAACTATTCTGATCAAAACATTAATTAGTTTCAAAATGGTCTACACTTTAACAATCTGTCTACTTCTTTTTCAGATTTGTCAAATAGATACCTAAAATATCATTCATTAAATGTTACATAATCTTTCTTCTTTAGAGTGGTTTCCAAATTAATCATTTTTAAATTCTTATAAATCTTCCTAAACAACAACAAATTTCGTGTGACACAATTTAAACTCTTTCCTTTAAACTAAGGCCATAAAAATAAAATTATAATACTGACTTTTGCCTTATAACCAGGTAAATGGAAAATAAGTTTAAAAGACGTATGAAAACAATTTAGAACTTTATGTTTTGGAATTCTTTTAAAGGATTTACTATAGAGAAATAAAGTTCAGCTTGAAAATGTAATAGCTAAGAGAAAATATCAGTTCTCCTGGTTGGAACCGTCACACACAAAAACCCATAATTACATCTGCAAGATGAGAAATTATCCTTATTAAAGGGAAATTAAGTTGTAGACCATGAGAAAGCTATCGATTGTTGGTAAACCGAGCCGGGACCTCTTGAATGCCAGTCCCAGAGAAGAACATGAACCCATGCGAGTGAGTGAGTGAGTGAGTGAGTAAGTGAGTCAGTGAGTCAGTGAGTCAGTGAGTGAGTAAGTGAGTGAGTGAGTGAGTGAGTCAGTGAGTGAGTCAGTGAGTCAGTGACTGAGTGAGTCAGTGAGTGAGTGAGTAAGTGAGTGAGTGAGATAGTGAGTGAGTGAGTCAGTGAGTGAGTGAGTAAGTGAGTGAGTGAGTGAGTCAGTGAGTGAGTCAGTCAGTGAGTGAGTGAGTGAGTGAGTGGTGAGTGAGTGTGGTGTTTTAGGTCCCGTCGATAGCGAGGTCATTTGGGCCCGTGAACCCCTGTGATGAGGATTGAAAGAACGTGAGAATAATAAAAATGAAATTATCAGTATTCAAGGTCATCCTAAAAATCCCTCTAAAGAAATTCGAGTACACTAAAAGAAAACTCGCTATCTCAAAAATGAACTGTTGTAAATGTAAAGATCTGTTAGAATACTACTATACCCTTAGATCTCAAATCCCCAGGTCCCATTCAGGAATTCAAAACTACCATTTTGAGAAATCACCTCTATTGCTGAATCTATGAGAATACGCGTATTAAAGTTACTTTTGGCACAAAGCTGATTTCATAAACAAGGAAGAAGCGTGAATATTGTGAAGATAGAGCCTGGTAAAGCAGCTAATACAATAAAATGGTATAAACTCTAAATATACCGGGTGCAGTTTTTGGCGACTATTCGAAAGGGACTACGGTAAAGTGGCCTGGGAGTTTTTTTTACTATGGTAAAGTAGAAAGTCGAATTAAAAGTGTTTATTATGTAAATTAATAAACAAACAATGTGCATGGTGTTGTGTTTGAAATGAAGGCAGAACACATTTTAAGAGGCAAGTGGAATATAAATAAGTCGTATATGTGCATAATGCTATGTTAATCATTTCAACCTATGTTAAACACTTTGATTAGGGGTTAAAAGGTTAACCCGTGGCACGACAGCCATATGCAGAGCCTTGGCCTACCAACCCGACTGCCGCCCTGACGCCCAAATACACATGGTAGAGGTTGGCGGTCATCCAACGGATACGGGGAGGAGATGAGGGCAGCATCCCGCAGCCGGTATGTTGGTTTTCATGACCAGGGTCGCTTACCTAGCATAAGCTCCTCACTTTCGTCACGATGCTGAGTGGGCACCGGTCCTATACCGCATGGTTGGGATCGAACTCTGGCCGCTTTCCGTGGCCAGAGACCAGGGCATGCTGCCTTAGCCCGCTGCACCACGGCGCAGGACTTGATTAGAAGTACTCAGCCAGAAATTCATGATGCCGTGAGAAAGTAAAGCACGTTGTACGAAGTACAACAACCTGCATATATATGATTTTCGCTGCATTCGTCTTTAACAACGCACAACAGCACAGGCTTTGTTTGTACTTCAACTATAGTAACTCCTACTTCAAAAAGTCAAGTGTTACATGCACTACACTTTCTAAACTCCTTTACTGTTAAACAATGATGTTTCGGGTTTAAAAATAGTGAATTTACATGTATTTCAATCTGCTGAATTAAAAAATCACCATTAAATGATATATTAAACTCTTGTTTTGAAGATAAAGTGACATTTCATTCTTTAGAGTGAAGATTTTAAATTTGGGGGAACTTTTATTGGGAGTTGGCACACCTGTCAAATAAAAAAACAATCAAAAAGAATATTTGGAAATTAGGTGATGCAAAAGTTAAGGAAGACATTTTTGTCGGACCACAAATAAGAGAACTTGTAGAGGATCCTGCATTTGATCAAATTTTGGAGGGGAAAGAAAAGGAAGCTTGGGAAATGAAATGAAATGAAATGTGTAATGTTTAACGCCCGCTTTTACTACATACGGCACCGCAGGCGGTGACAATGATGATGCATGAGATGAAGATGGAGCACCGGTGGAATGAGATGGCGGTGGAAACCGAAGGTCCCGGAGAAAACTTGCCCCAACGCCATGTTGTCCACCACAAATCTCACTTTGCGGTCGCCTGGGATCGAACCCGGGCCGCCTTGGTGAGAGCCAAGCGGTCTATCCACTGAGCCACGGCGTGGCCTGGAAGCTTGGGAAGCCTTCAAGGGTGTTGTTAATGGATTTTTATGCAACAAAAGAGATGACAACCACACGTATTTGATGACAGTGCTCCTGCACAGGTACCGTAACCTTGGGTGCAACATGTCCCTTAAGATCCATTTTCTCCACTCCCAACTAGACTTTTTCCCTCCTAGTTGTGAAGCTGTTAGTGATGAACATGGGGAGAGATTGCATCAGGGCATTTCTGTTATAGAACAAAGACATCAGGGCCGTTGGAATGAAATAATGCTTGCGGATTACTGTTGGTCTTTGTATAGGGATTCTGCGGAACTCCATCACAAGGGGCAAGCTAAAAGACGACGAAGTCAATAGGCAACGACATGATTCTCTTCAGACATGACCATCTGCGATGTATTTTTACAGCAATTTAGAACGCTTAGCATGTATTTACCAGTTAAAATACTCAAATGCACCTTCATTGTTGTTAGCATATATGTAATTAAAATGTATCCTTTTCTCTCAATCCGTTAATATGTGATACTTCCACCTTGTTGTATGTCATATGTCATAATAAAATTTTTCACTGTCATATTTGTTTTCCTCAACCCAAAATTAGTAGGAATTGCCTCATGAAGTGCTCGAAACATTCAAAAATTATTTTTGCTGCCTTATGTTATTTATCAATATTCTAAGCTAAACGTTTCGTTTTACCTATTTTAAAACTATAGTAGGCACACCGAGGAAAAGATGAAACAAGAAGCAAGCTGTCTTCCCAGTTGAAAAAGGTATAGTAATTAAAAACTTTAAACTACTACACTCATATTTATTTCTCTACGTTTGAATATATTATTCTTACAAACTTTAGATATTCTTCTATCTTCTTCATGTTAATTGAGTTAAGGGACACTGGGAGTGCAAAATAGCCCAAAAGTCTCAAAAATTACAATTTTTAGATTTATAGATACAAATCTTCCCCAAACCTTCCTTTATTTAATTATGCTAAGAGTGTTTTATTTCCGCCATTTTTAAATGTCTAGCACAGCGTTTAAATGTTTGGGCCGTTGCCATTTAAATGCCCCCTTTCTTCCTTATCCAGCACGATGGCCTGTTTTCGCCAATTCTGATGGTTTTTCGGCAACTTCATCTCTAACAGTGCGTTCAATTCTTGCGGCCCAAGTTAGTGCTGCTATCTAGAGACAGTTTGGTAAACTATTACTATTTATTCAATTCAAAGTGTTTGATCAGAAACATTCGAACATAAATGCCATATAAAAAGTTGTCAGCCCACCTTGGGTGTTTTAGCACCTAAGAAAATACAAAACAGCTCATAATATCTGTGTTTATTCCATGCTATTTGCAATAAACTTAGCGAATACCTGTAGATTCATTCTTGTTTTGACTTTTTTATGTAAGTTTACGTCCTGCAACGTTAAGTCATATCGGACGATGAATGGAATGGGTAAAATGATACTCAAATGTGTCCAGGGTCCATGGAGCTTAGAGTTAGCCGACATTCGTCTTTCAAGATAAGGGAAACCCCGGAAAAAACTTATCCAGGTAAATCACCCTGACTGACATTCGAATTCGGGACCTCTTGAACGTCAGGCGGACACGCTACCATCTACGCTACCGAGACGGGCTTCTTGTTTTGACTGCCTGTGTTTGCTCCAATGCATAATGGTGACTTCCAGGAGAGAAATGTGCTGATGCGGATCTTTATTCTCAACAACTGGAACGAGTTCATGATATTTTGAAATGGAGATACCCAGCATTAGTTAACCGACATAGAGTTTTATTGCAACTAGACAATGCAACACCCCATTCTGCACGAACAACTATGGAAACAATTCAGGATTTCGGAGGAATCCTAGCAGGAGCATTCAATGTAAGGAGACACAACACCAGGTATGCAACTGATAGACTGAGAAAGAGCATCACGTCAGAGATGGGGCCCGTTGCGGTAACATCTGCTGTTCTGTAAAGCTTTGAGATATGTAATATGTATCGCTAGAACGTCCTTTGGTCCTTGTGCTGCCTTGGTGAACATAAGCAAGAATAAAATTATCTAGGTAAAGGATATCCTCATACATGTGATATATTAAAATGTTTTTAAAATTAGACACATAATCTTAGAATGTTCGCAATATAATGCAGTTAGAGCCAACATTCCGTACCAAAGTACTGTTGCGAACGCACTGTTGAGGCGAGGTAGCGCGGCGGACGAGTTAAAAGAGATGGGCAGTGCAGTGCTGAGATAAAAGCTCTCCGAAACGGTGGAGGAAAGGAGATGGAGTTACTGCAGTGATTGGATATATTGCCGAATTGTTCAGTCTTCCATAAATCCTCAATGCCTCTTATTTGTGCCGTAAGGTGAAGAATCGTTGTCCTTTTTCTTGTCCTTTGGTGAACATGAAAAACATTAAATAAAGAGTATATCAGTTACAGAACCTCTGCGGTGAGAGGAAGGTCAATTAGAACAACTGTATCACAAATTCTTAAACACAAGTCCCTACGTATTGTGACTTTGTGGGTTCGTAGAATTAAATGTTTTGCTTGCAGAGATTTAAAATTCTCCTTATTTTAGTAAAAAGACACTTTGTACACCCTTTACGGGCTCTAAATATCACATTACATACACAACACGCCGTCTAGAAAGTCTCTCGTTGCTGTACCACACGTCAACAAACGAAAGAATGCACTTGCGGTACACTTCAAACAGCTCCACACACACAATTAACAGTTTAACTCGAAACTCCATTAACAACTGCCCTCGCAACTGACTCATTACGGCTTTTACACCTCTTGCCATTATTCTAGAATTTAGTCGTAAGTTCGATGCAGTGGGAAATTCCAGGCCATCTCTGTCCCTTTCTCTCTCGGCAAGCGTTCAGCGCTCGCGTAGCTCTATTTCTCTCTTTCTTTCGCACACCCCGGCACTGGCTTTTCTCGGCTCCAACACAGAAAAATGCGATCGGTGACCTTACGGATATTCTCTGTTCAGAGGTCATTCGTTATTGTAGGAGGCTGTTACCTGCTTCTCATGCTAAACCTGTCATTCTCTTATTTTTATTACTAATGCATTGTCGTAAATGCATGATAAAACGGAATAGCCATATATCGTTACCCGCTATGGCGCCCTGCAGCTCTGTTGACTTCTTTGATAGGACGGCTAGGCATATATTTTCGGTCGTGTTGTAGTAGGTGGAAAATGCTGAACTCTGCCCACGTAGTCCCTTTCTTCTTTCGGCCGTCCTCTGCCATGTGAATGATTAATCTGTGTTTTTAAACTTCAATAAGTTTATAAAAATCCTATTACTCGAAGAGAGTACAACTGACACGTTTGTTTAAAAAGATTTGACTATCATTTAAGCCAAACTTAGTCCCCGTTCCCGTTAAATCTGCAAGGAAATGTATGTTAACACTATGAAGAAACAAAATTTATTTGTGTATATAGCGTAATCTTAAAGAAACACTCGAAGGATGTTAAAAATTTTTCACCATTAAACCCCAATTTGTCCCAACACCTACACGTTATAAAGTCAGGTATTCCCTTTTCTTTAATTAATACAAGATTACAAGAGCGTGCCATTTATCTGTGGCTATGGGCCGACCGCATTAAATACAAAGTTATACAACGCAAGAAACAAATAGAATTACCTCCTGACATTTTAAAATACATTGGGTGAGAATCGTCCGTTAGTTATAGTTGCTAAGTAAAGTAATTGTAACATATACATTCGGAATTACGATAAATCATATACGGAAATGTTTGAAATATGTCTTCAAGGCTAAGATGCACTTTCACCTACTGAGAGCTGGAAATAGGTATTATGATTTTGTGGGTCAGAATTTCTATTAAAAGTTTGGAACGAAATAGATTTATTAATTAAGTCGTCAAATGTAAAATATAAAACCCTTAAGAAATACTGCATTAAGTTACAGCTGTAAATTATTAGAGTACAGCAGAACGTTAATGGTAGAATGTCCTGAAATGTCGTCTTGAGCCACTTTAAACATCGTAAAAGCAAAACAAAACCAGTTAAATCAAAACACGCTAAAGATCGATGGAACTGAATAAAACTAAAGAAACAAATCATGTAGTGATATATAATACCAAACAATTAAGCATATTTTAGTAGAATATGTTATTTTATTTCTTTATATCAAATTTTATTTGTGATTTTCGTTTTATATTTAATTCTAATGGTATATATTAAGCAGATGGCCTATTGGATATAGCCTCGTTAAGTAAAACAAAAGAATATGAAGCTGTTGTAGCTTAGGAGGTTAAACATATATACTGAGTTACAAGTGATACTGGAATGTGATCAGAACATTTACGAATATCCGAGCTTAGGTTCACACAAGTGTGACCTAAAAAGGATAATCAGGTATTATTATTTAATATTTAAAGTGAATAATAGGTATGGAGTGTACCTAAACATTATTCCAGAAGGTGTAACACAAATAGTTATAATCTGATATCGTACTGAAAGACGTTCTGAGTGAGTTATTATAGCTGACGTATTTACGCAGATATTCAGGTTTCAAACTTAAGAATAATATAATTTAGCTATCAGATATAACACCCTTTAGTGTGCAATACATTAAGTTGTGCTAATTAATTTTGTTTTTAATTAAAATTTAGAAGTTTATGTTGTATACTTTCGCAGCTTTGAATTGTGACTATTAGAAGTTCATTTGTGAGGTTATTTAGAGAGTTTTGTGAAATTCTCCTGTTTGCTTAGGCACTATAGTGATTTAATTTATATCATTGTCTGAAGGAGCAGAGGGGCTCACTTGAAGGAAATCAATTTCATCAAAAATCAACTAGAGCAGAAGAAGGTAAGATAATAATTTACTTTCTTTCCCAGCTCATTAGATTTTGTTACAAATCTATAAAGAAATGAATTTATATTAACTGCTTTTCTCTATGCAATATCACTTCAGCATCACGTAGTTTGCTAGCGGGTAACCTAAATATATTCTTGAAAATGTGACGGACCAATAATCCTTATGAAGTGGTATTCCTGCAATATTTCAATGATATTTTAACATTACTTTATTAATAAATTTACCTCACATTTTGTAGACAAGCACCAGAACCTAAAAGCATGAAAGTGCAGGGAGTGAATTTTCCATATATTTATTACTTGAGCAATATTGAAAGCATATTTATTTGTCATTATATTACCCAAAATATTGTTTCTCGTGTATTTAATCTTATCATCTAAAACAAGTATGGAATCAAAAAATCTACTTCCAAGAATTTTTTTTTGAAATACTCTCTGGTCAAAGTATATAATATTTTTACTACCAAAACTTTACTTATTTAATCTTACGTATTATTGTTTCTTATTATTGCCAACGTCATTTAAACGATTAACACATTTAAACTGACTGGAGATGCTGAGGTGTGCTTTCGTTTGTGTGATGATTTTATATCTTACTTGAAACTCAGATTTTAGAAATGTATGCTTATTAAATTAACAGAATTTACAAAGTTCAACAACAGTGCATATTGTTTAGTAGAGATTACCTGGAAACACAACATAAACCTTCATTCACATTTATATTGTATGACAGAAACACTGTGGATCTATAGTTGTATTTTTACTCTTTATATTACAGGTTCCTTTTCTTTATTAAGTAGGTTAAAAAAACACAACAAGAGTTTGTTCGACTATATATATGACTTTCTCAGAAAGGGGTTCTTTTCCAGAAGATTTTCTCTAAAATGCTACACACCATACAATTTAAATAAAACTAAATAGTGTCATGTTTATTACTGAAATTCCAAATATTAATATTTAATAATATTCCTATTTGATTTTAAAGGCTATACAATACTTAAAAATTTGGTACATACAATGCAATAATATTTAAAATTATTTTCTTTTGTTAAGGCTGGTGAAACAAGATTAAATTATACATTTGTTCATTATAATCTGGTAATTGTTGGAAAATTTTAAAATAAATATATTTAAAGCTACTCGTGTGGAGCATTAAACATCGGATGCTAAAATATGCTTTTAAGTCTCAGTAATACACGCACAGAAGTAAGTGCAGGCGAAAATTGCAAATCTTTTAAGGTTTGTGTAATGGGGAAATAACAATAAAACTTCAGTCAAATTGACTAAAAGAATGACAGTATCAGTTTTGCATGATTAAACTGAAATCTTACATCACTATATGGAACAATCTGAATGGAATAAAATATTTGTTTGTTACTTATATTATTTGTTCTTAGTACAGAACTTTTTCTGTGAATTTAGTACAATTAATAAGTAAATACTAAAACAAACTGAGATAGTGAAATGAGCTTCATATGCAAAATAAAGTCTTACAGTGCTGTACAAATATTACAACAAGGTATAATAACGTGCTACAAGATTTGCTTATCTCTTTGGGAATTGATAAATTCCACACAGAACTCGAGAGACTTGTCCCACAAAATCTCTGATGCATTTTCAGTCATTCAGTTTATTTCATGTGTTACCTTTACAGCGGCTATGTGATGGATTATTTTTGTATTTATTACCATTCTCTGAAAATAACACAAACTTAAATATAGAATGAATTGTCCATATTTCAAAATTTATTACATGTTCTCTATTTTAAAATAAATATTTTAATCCAAACCATTAACTATTTTGGAGTATTTCATTGCTTTAATAAGATAACCTCTGCATTTAGTTTATAGTCAAATGACCACAAGTATTCTGCTACGGCGGGTTTATCCATCTGTTTTTACCTAATGTTTCTAAAAGGTTCCTCATTTCGGTTTCTAAATTATGCTTGATGCTTTCAATCTACATCTGATCACAATCTAAACAACTAAATTGCTAAATGCCTAATTTCCTCTCCGAAGTATTATTTGACTAGAAAAGTGTAATAAATTTGGTATATTTATGCTGAGGAACCCATGTTAAAGTATATTCTTTAACAATTGTGCAAAATTTTGATTAGCACAAAGATAGTAAAAGCATGTGGGAACGTAGAGTCAGACCGAAAAATTCAATGCCATAGCCGGGATTTTAACCATCTTCTTTTAAGTTTGGAAAGATTGTTTACATTTTTTATCTTAACTTTTCAATTCTTATATGCGATAATTCGTAATTAATACCATTAATTAAATTAGTATTAATAATGTGTCCTTTTTCCCTACTGAATTCCTTTTTATGTGGGGATATATTAACTTGTAAATGCAGCTGTTAAAACAGAAAATTTTTATAAAACGTTAAAACCTTTACTTTTTATGTAATGAATGCCGAAGTTTAGCTTATTGTTATATCTTATCATCTTTATATATAGAAAGGAAAGACAATAGTTTTATTTAATCTCCAACGTAATTTTTTTATATTTAGCTTCTAGATTTAAATGTTTTAAAGCATCATTTATGTCTTTATCAGCAACAGCAGCAAAAGTGTCTCCTACGAAACTATACCAGGCATTAATATTTAAAGGTAATTTTTTGGTGACTTGCATTTCAAAAAATCTCATGAAGCAATCAGGAAAGGAAGATGCAAATGGATTGTGCAATGCTGAACCAGAGATTTGTTGAAAAAACTGACTATTAAAATTGACAAGGAAGTTAATAAATGCACAGATTAGTGGGCTTAAAAAGAATAATCTATTCTTCATGTAAATCCATAGAACACATCCACTTTTAAAAAGCATTACTAGTTTTCCTTTAAGAATCCTAGTAATTGGGGCATTTCCATGAAAGTAGACAAGTTTATCGTTCTACATCCATTAACCACTGCATTTTTGATCCAATTTTTACAGTTTATTTTAGGTCGTAGAACTCCTTTGTCTTATAGCGATCACATTAAAAATTACAATATTTCAAGAATATTACAACACATTGTAAAAAACGAAAGTCAATTCGACAGTTCAACTATAGCCTGAACCTCTACAAATTCTGAGAGAACTAAAGGTAAGAGTATTGTCGCGAACCCGTATCTACGATCGCGCGGCTTGTTTACATATAAGGACTGATAGGCGGGCAGTGTGGAAACCAAGAGCCGGCAGACAAAGATAACATGTAGATAAAGGCCTGCCGAAACAAACAAACTGAGATAAATGGAAATTGCTAGTAACTTCTTGACTGATAGGGACTGTTCAGTTTCTGGTTTATTTTCGAGTAAATTAGGAATTATTAGTGAGGTATTTAAAGAGGCGATGACTCGCAAAGAGTCGAGTTACAAGTTGTGAAACAAGAGTTGTTTTTGTAAGAAATATAACAAGAGTGTTGTAAAGTGATGAAGTTGTGTAAGCAGTTTGTTATTGTTATCGACCTTGATGTTGTCGATTGTGATATGTAATGTAATTCTGCTGCCACGCAGTGTTTCTCCGCAAATAAAGAACATTTAGTATTTCAGCAAATTGGACTTTTAATTCTACGAACCCACAAAGTCACAATTGGTTTCAGGAGTGCGACGACATTGAGCCGCCATGGGCACAGATTCTAGCGAAGATGAACGAATTAACAACGAAGACGGAGGCGGCAAACAACAACCTGACCACCGAGCTGAAGCAAATAAAAACGGCGAATGACAACCTGGCCGCAGAGCTGAAACAAATGAAGACGGATAACGATAACCTCACCGAGAAGATGGAAGCCAAAAACAACTGCCTGACCGCGAAGATGACCGAATTGACCACGGAGATGAAAGCGGTAAACGAGGACCTCGCCGCAAAGTTCGAAGAGCAGCTGACTAGCGTGGGGGATGACGTAACGAAGCTGGGCAAGCTGATGGGTCAAAAGGACTAACTTGCAGAAGACCTGGCGGGCCGCGTTAAATAGCTAGAGGGAAATGCCAACAGCAAGCCACAGTCCCTGAACGCGATGGTAGAGGACATCGTCGGCAGGAGGGTGAAGGTCTTGAAGACAGACGCCCCGGGACCCTACACAACACCTGCAGGCGTCAAAGCTCTTAAATACGACGGCGCAACAACTTTCGAAGTTTTCCGCTGCCAGTTCAACACGGTGGCCAAACACAACAATTGGTCACCAGAGGAAGAGGGCGCACAGTTAATAGTCATCCTCGATGGACTGGCCGCAGAAGTCCTGAACGCGGTAAACGCAGCGGCGGCACCCAAGGACAGCTCGGAGGCCCTAGAGAATCGCTTTGGAAACCACTGCTTAACCGCAATGTACCGCAGCCGGCAAAAGGCAAGGTCACAGCAGCTAGGGCAGACGCTGTAGGAGTTCGCCCTGGAACTTGAGCAACTGGATAGCAAAACCCTAGACGACATCCCACCAGAGTTCGTATCCCGGGAAGCCGCCTACATATTCACTGACTGGGTACGAGATACGGAGGATCCTCAGCACCTAATGCTCGGTGATTATAAAACAATTCACGAGGCGCTAACGTTAGCATTAAGGATGGAGGCAACCAAGGTAACAGCTATGCCGACGTTGAGAACGATGAGTGTCCGCTACACCGGAGACAGAAGACCAGCCAAGGGACGCCGGTGAAGACCTAGTGGCCTATGTGGGGTTTTGGACATCGGGACACCTGGAGATACACTAACCACACCAGGAAGAGCAGCCGGAAAACGAGTATAGGCCGTCGTGAAAGAGGGGCCATCAGCACCATCCCCTCGAGTGACACTGCACCCTCCCCGTCGGAGTATGGCTGAAAGATTCAGCGTGGACGGTTGGGTGAGAGGGTAGCCGTGCGGCGTGCTGGTGGACACCGAGGCAGTCGTGAACATCATCAGACCTGTCGCGGCGAGGTGTTTGCCGACGAGAAAGCCGAGCCGGCCATACCAGCTTGTGACGGCATCGGGTGACACCTTACCTGTGGAGAAGGAGGCCCTATTGAAGTTGAAATTGGGACGGACTGACGTACGTCTGTGGATGTTCGTCGCGAAGGTGACTGAGGAGGTGATACTGGGATTGGTTGCCCTCAGAAGCCACGAGGCGACGGTCAACGTCGACAGGAAGGTCCTGCGGCTCAATGGAGAAGCGAAAATACTCCGGCAACCCGAAGAGCGTCTTGGAATCTGTAGGGTCATCTTGAAGGAAGACGTAGTTGTCCCCGCGAGATTCCAGGTGGTGGTGACGGTGCAAATGGAAGGCCAGCGAACCAGGAACATGACGATGGACCAGAAGACGCCTGTGCACGGACTCTGTGTAGTCAGGATATTATTGCTTGCCAACAGGATGTGCCAGTGCGGCTGCTAAACCTAGAAGACACCGATCACGACGTTAAGGCCGGAACGGAGCTGGGCACGTGCGAGCCCGTGGTCAGCATGACAGCAATCGACAACACACAGGAGCCTGTGCAGACGCAACGCAACACCTGGGGCCCCGGCTTGAAGGCGGGTGACCAACTGAACGCAGAACGGCTGGAGAAAGTTAATGACTGCTGAGGCAATACCAGCGCGTCTTCAACCAAGGTTACAGCAACTACGGCTTGCCAGACCATGTGCTACACCGCGTCGACACTGGAGACGACCGGCCCTTTCGGCAAACACGTAGACGCGTTCCGCTGTCGAAACAAGCGGCGGAAGGGGATATACAGGAGCAGATCAAATCCAGTGTAGTGATTGAAGAGTCTGCCAGCACCTGGTGTTCCCCTGTAGTTCTTGTGACAAAGAAGAACGGCGAGTTACGCTTCTGAGTGGACAACAGGAAGTTGAACGCTGTCCACCGGAAGGACTGTTTCCCCTTACCCCGGATTGACGACACCCTGGACACGCTAGCTGGTGCACAGCGGTTCTCGACCCTGAACCTGAAGTTGGGTTATTGGAAGG
Organism: Mantis religiosa; assembly: GCA_030765055.1. NCBI lineage: Eukaryota > Metazoa > Arthropoda > Insecta > Mantodea > Mantidae > Mantis > Mantis religiosa. The sequence goes on along the minus strand of CM060950.1, from coordinate 23,302 downwards.
TGGCTCTTGACCAGAGAGACAAGGAAAATACTGTATTCTCGATAGGCCAAGGGCCTTGGTAGTTCACAGTTATGTCGTTTTGCATCTGCAACGCACCAGCTACCTTCCAACGCCTCATGGAATCAGTGATGGGAGGACTGACTTATGACACTTGCCTTCTATACCTGGACTACATCTTTGTCGTCGGAAACACTTTTGAAGAACATCTTGAGAATCTCAGTGAAGTGCTACAGAGACTGCAGGTGACCGATTTGAAGTTAAATGTAAAGAAAAGCCAGCCCTTCCGCAAGGAAATCAGCTACTTGGGCCACATAATCTCACCGAACGTAGTGACCACAGACCCGGGGAAGGTGCCAGCTGTTTGAGATTGGTCGTGCCCAAAGATAAGCGAGAGTTGCGCAATTTCCTAGGGCTGTGCAGCTATTACCGCCATTTCATAAAGGGGTTCTCCAAAATCGCCAAACCGATCACCCGCCTTACAGAGGAACACCGATCTTCTGAGTGGACGGAGGACGCTGAACACGCTTTCCAGCACCTGAAGAAGACACTGTGCAGTGCTTATATTTTGGGATTCCCAACAACAAGGTAGTCCCTTCATTGTGGACACCGACGCCAGCAACCTTTACGTTGGAGGCCTCCTATCGGAAGTCCAGGTTAGCCACGAGCGCGTGACAGCCTATTAAAGCAAGAGCCTGTCCATGAAAGAGAACAACTACTGCGCCATCCGCAGAGAGTTACTGGCGCTAGTAAAGACATTGGTACACTTCCGCAAGTACCTGTATGGTTAGCCATTCCACCTAAGGACTGACCATTTCGCTCTAACTTAGCTAGGGAATCACCTGATGGGAAGACGCAAAGAGAACAGTTTGTGCTTCCCCGAAATAGGGTTCCGGATGTCTTCGAGGAACTGCACGCCGGTACTTCAGGAGGATACCTGGGAGCAAACCGGACGATCGACAAGCTTCGGCAGCGCTAATATTGGCTGTGGCTCCCAGCTGACGCGGAGAGGTGGTGCCGTCAATGTCACGTGTGTGCGGGAGGTGCGCTCTCAGACTGGAAGCCGGGTTCACATGCAGCAGTACAACGTCAGAGCGCCATTCGAACGGATCGCCGTCGACATAGCGGGGCCCTTCCCAGTGTTCGACCGCGGCAACAAATGCGTGATGGTTGTCGTGGACTACTTCACCAAGTGGCTGGAGGTGTATGCCATCCCAAACCAGGAAGCAAAAACAACCACAGCCTGCCTCGTGGAGCAAGTGTTATGCCGATTTGGGGTCCCGTTAGAGTTCCACAGCGACCAGGGAACCAATATTGAATCCATCCTGATAAAGGAGGCACTGGAAAGGCTTGGGGTGAACAAGACCCGCACAACACCTCTTCATCTGCTGTCGGATGGCATGATCAAAAGGTACATCAAGACTTGGGAAGAACATCTGAGGAAGGTCGTGACCAGCAATTATCAAGACTAGGAAGTCACGGTGCCACTGTTCTTGCTGACCTACGGCTCATGAATTCACCACACTACTGGAATGACGCCAGCCGGACTAATGTTCGGTGTAGAGTTACGCTTCCATTATGAGCTGGCTTTTGGGAGGCCCCCGGACGCAAAACAGCCAGCAACCGTGTATGTGGAGAACCTGATGAACCATCTCCAAGACGTGCATAAGATGGCTCGTGAGAACATCCCGAAGGCGAGCGACCGCATGAAGACCCGATTCGACAGCAAGCCAACAGCCAAGGGTTCCAGCATGGTGACCTATTCTGGTTGTACCACCATACCTTGACCATGGGACGATGCCCGAAACTTCAACAGCCTTGGCTAGGACCGTCCCGGATGGTGAAGAGGATTAACAACGTGGTCTACCGCATTCAGAAGGTGCCCCGAGGGAAGACTTTGGCTGTGCACCTGGATCGTCTGGCCCGCTAGAATGGTGCTTTTCGGGACGACCAGCCTTGAGGAGGGAGAAGTCTCGCGGCTACGGGCATAAATTTTCGCGCGAGCGATAACGCAGCTTGTTTACACAAAGGAGCTGATAAAGATAGCACGCAGATAAAGGTCTGCAGAATCAAACTGAGATAAATGGAAATTTCGTGTGACATCTTGATTGATAGAACTTATTTGGTCTCTTGATTGTTCTGGTACAGTCTGGAATTATCAGATGAGGTATTTAAGGGAGCGACGACTCGCGAAGGTTCAGTGGGTCGTAAACTGAGAGATAAAGAACGTTAAAAATTTTTACAACACGGACTTTCAATTCTACAATGATCCCACAGAGTCAGAATACAAATGTTCTTCCTTATAGTATCCGAGAACTTTTTTTCTGAAGCAAGTAACATGTGACATAATCCGAGAACTTGTATTCGAATGAAAGCAGATGTTTTCGTTTGTAGTATCCGAGAAATGAAAGTTTCGATTCTTGAAAGGATTTGATTGTGTCCAGCACTATAACTTGTTTGGTGTACTTCCGTTGTCCCATACAATTACTTGCGATTTATTTATTATCTCGCTATAAGCTAAACTCAACTGATACAACATATATTTAAAAAATGATAATGTAGATACGCAAAAGTCGTAGATATATACTAACCTTTAAAGACTTCCTTCCCCAAAAGCAACCAACTATTCCTTTGCTGTTATCTCATTATGCGGTATAGCCAATGTTCGTCTTCGGACAACAGAAAGAAGCTATTAAATCGAAGCTGTGACAACATGATATAATTCCTGTTTACTGTAGAACTTTTAAATATTAAGATGCATTCATTCCGGCTATCAGATTTCACAGGTGGTGCAATCTCTGGACAGTTCGACACAATGTTTCATTGCTTGTCATTCAAGCATTTCTCTGCTGGCTCACAGCCAGAAAACAAACGGATGGTCTCGTGTATGATATATGTTTATAACAAAAGGTTAATATATTACACTCTCACTATTTTCTCAACTCACTCTTCCACATAGGCTTATTTTCCAATCTCTCTTGATTATGCACCAGAACTCATGCCGACGTTGTCAAATGAAACCTAGTTATTATCCTCTCGTGGATAAACAAGAATCAGAGGAAAGAAGCCTAAAATTTTTCAGATACAAATTTAAAACTGAAAGGAAAGGATATCTCTTGGACGGCCGGCCGATTGATTTACGTAGATTCGTAAAGCGTAAATATAATATCACTGTACGCTAGAGCTACGCTTTTAAGCTCTAGTAACATCAAACCTATGTGGTAGGGCAGAAAAGGTGTCTATATTTATTTAAGTAACCTTATTTGTTGCTTTTTTCGTGGTAAAAAACTAGTGCCCGATTTCACAAACGATGTTAGAATTGACGTTAGCAAATATAACGTAACAATTGTCAGAGCTGTAACCCTAATTTTAATTTCTTGCATTTCATCAATATGTTTTCTGAAAATGCTAAAAACTTGTTTTGTCGCCAAGAAACTTGTAAATATCTCAGCCATAGTATCGATGAGCTGTATTATTTTCTCAACGTACTGCGATGCGCTTTTGCTTTCATTTTCGTCTGCACAAGCTGAAAAATGGCAGAAGAACAAAATGATAAATAAATCCGTGAGACAAATTTCTCATCGATGGAAAAAGAGTCGTTAATTGAATTGGTGACAAAGTGTAGGGATATCGTGTAAAATAATAGGGGGGCTGCGGTGAATCTAAAAGAGAAAGATGTCACGGAGAAAATATTTGAAACGAATTTAATTCAAATGCTTGTCACTACTACAAGCACTGAACAACTTGTTAGTATTACGTAAATTTAAAATGAGGTGCGAAGACAAGTTACTTGAACGTTTCAAGACGGCAGCGGGACAGTGTATTATCCACATAATTCAGTGAATTATAAAATCGCAAAGATATTAAGTACTTGAAGCAAAGGCGAGATAGCCATTTTCCTTTCGATGCATCTTCTTACCTCTCTTGTTCTTCCGGAGTAACCTTCATAGCAACATGTTTGGACAGTCTATACATCCTTAAAAAGTTTTCTTCTGATAACCCCTCAAAATCATTATTCCTCACAGGCCTTACTCTACTACGAATGCCATTTAGACGGTCTTAAATATAGCAGATCGACATCAGCAGCTGCGTTCACGCCTTCCATCTTCGCTATTTGCAATTGTTAAGGACTTCACATCAGAAATCTGGCGTGTTAGTTTAACAAGAGATTTAACACGTGTGTTACGCTAACACTTGTTGCTGAAATACAATTTTTGTTTTAACTATTGCCAAGCTCATGGAAATTCTTAACATCTGACGGTGAAATCGGGCATTGGAGTAATCTTATACACATGATATACATACCTCAATATCGGTTTATAATGATGTAAGTGTGGAGTTCCGGCTTCATAGTTTAGACACTATTGGTCCGTAAATAATGCAAAATTTAGTACCATGCTTGTACGCTGCCACGGTAGCTCTCTGATTAGAGCAATCGGACGGAAACTCGGAAATCCTAGGTGGAAATCCTGGCAATGACAGTGAATGTTTCAGTCTGATTCTACCTTTACAACGTTTGTGCTACACACGGTTAGTGTTGAGATCAACGACTTTATAATTATTTGGAATACTAAATATTAATGAAGGCAGAAAATGAAATGAGTGGATATTTATCTTTTTATATATTTATATAATTATTTATTGCCAAACTATTACGTAAATTTCATCTATGGGATTTGACAAAAGCCACTTATCCAGTAGACGTCTAAATGCTTCCAATCTTAAACAATCTTTTTATATCATACATCTTATGATCTAAAGTTTACATTGTCGACTCTTACTCATAAAATCTTCCAATTGGCCATTTCCATTTCGATCTCACCTTCAATAGAAATTCTCCTAACTTTTTAATCTGAATCTGATCAGAAAACACTTTTGCTTTATGGTTACAATACTTTTATTTTACAGCCACTCCTCATTAATCAATTTTTTCCTGCATTCATCTCTACCTCTACGTTCCCACGTAATATGCTCTCCATCCTCTTTGTCTCCACGTATCGGACAGTGACCTTGCAGTACACTATTCCTTAGGCCTGTCACTTTCCAAACCCATAACATTGAGCAACAAAAAATAATTTTGGGATGTTTCGAGTACTTCATGAGGCACTTTCTACTAACTTTAGGTTGAGAAAAACATATATGACAATGAAGTATTATTATTAGCTCTAGTTTCTATGATTTACACAAGGTGAATGTATTACATATTAAGGGATTGAGAGAAAAGGATATATTTTAATTACATACATGCTAACAGCAATGAAGGTGCATTTGATTTCTAACTGGTAATTACATGCTAAGAGTTCTAAATTTCTGGAATAATACTTCGCTGATAGTCGTGTCTGAAGAGAATCATGTGGTGGCCTATTGACTTCGTCGTCTTTTAGCTTGCCTCTTGTGATGGAGTTCCGAAGAGTCCCTATATAAAGAGTAACAGTATTCCGTAAGCATTACTTCATTACAACGGTCCTGATATCTTTGTCCCATAACAGAAATGTCCTGATGGAATCTCTCCCCATGTTCATCGCTAACAGCTCCACAACTAGGAGGGAAAAAGTCTAGGTGGGAGTAGAGAAAATGGATTATAAAGGCCGTGTTGCATCCAGGGTTATGGTATTTTTACAGGAGCACTGCCACCAAATGCTTGTAGTTGTCATCTCTTTCTTTTCCCTAAAAATCCATGAAGGCTTCCCAAGCTTCCTTTTCTTTCCCCTCCAAACATTTGGTCAAATGTAGGATCCTTTACCAGTTTTCCTCTTGGTAATCCGGCAAAAATGCCTCCCTTAACTTTTTCAGCACTTAATTTCAAAAATTTCGATCTGATTGTGTTTTGTTATTTGACAGGTGTGCCAACTCCCAAAACTATTCCTACAGATTTATAATCTTTACTCTAAGAAATGAAATGTCACTTTATCTTCCAAACAAGAGCTAATCTATCATTTTTATGGTGAGTTTTTAATTTAGCCGATGCAAATACATGTAAATTCACTAATTTTAAGCCCGAAAAAATTCATTGTTGCCCAGTGTAATGTGTACCATGCTATCGCTTCTCTTTCCAATTTATTGCAGCTTTCTATATATTTTTCTGACCTTGATTCTGTTCCAAACATCCTTGAAAGAACGAGTGACTTTTTCTCTTCCACCTCAGCCCACATAGTTTGACGATCCATATCCTCGAGAGTGTATATGAGTCATCCACGTTCAATTATCTAATGCTTGTTGCTGTAAATGCCGTGATAGTTATTAAGTATAGTTGAGTTTATGACAACACTTGTGTCTTTTAAACAATCCTAGCATACTCGGAAGGCTAGCTTTAACACCGTGGGGACGGAAAAAGTTATTACATTACAGTACGCGCAAGATAAGGACAGCGCTGGATTTACGGAGTAGTGCGGGTAGAGGGGTAGTGCGAGACCTAACGCTCTTTTGTTTCTGCAGTGTGGTCAACCTTGAAAAAACACAGTTCAGCAAAATAGTGCGTAAGATAAGCGAAGATCTGTGGACAAACGTTAAATTGAACTCGATTCTATAAGCTGTATATTTATATACTTACGATTTATGAAGCACATAAAAACAGTAAAAAAATATTGTGACGGGCTGGAATATCGGAGACCTGATTGCAGTAGATTTTATGTTTAGTGCTCTTAGTAAATCTCGGACAATAGCATGTGCGTCAGGGAGCGGAAGTCACACCATTTCATAGGCTATTTTAGTTGACTCGACGTCCGCTCTAAGACCACCGCATGCATCTTTACGGATGGAAAGAATCCTGTTTCCAAGATTCACGGGAATCTCGGGGTTTCCGCACTTCCGGCCAGAAAAGTTCAACTGGAAGAACTCGTTGGTTTTTAGCGGAAATGGAAATTCTTATTAACGCACATTGAAGACCGTGTTTCTGGACTTTACCGGATGTAGAGTTTAAATATAATGATGAGGGATAGACCGTCGTGGATTGGTTCTTGGTGTGTTGCTAGAGCGGACTCTGTCCCAGTCAGGCCCCGACAGCTCCGACCATCTCCTCACGGTAAGTTTGGCCGACGGCCTTTGGTTACTTTATGTATAACAGTTAGTATGTCAATAAAGTGGAATCATGCAACTATCTCAATAAGTAATAGATCACCCCCTAAAGGTCACCCTTCCATTGACGCCCCCAAGTATTTACGAAGATAGACGTAACATTTATTGGTGGAGGTGCCAAATTTTGGATCAATAGTAACCCAAAAGTATGGTCCCTTTTTGCTCTCGTATGCCATGCAATGTGAAAATGTTACGGTAGGCTTGTGCCCATGTGTTTTTCTTTGCTTAGCATGTATATTTTATTTATTACTCTGTCTTAGCAACATTCTTTCACCTAACTGTTGGTCGGAATGCTAAAATTTCTGCTTTATGTCGCATAACTTCTTGGATAATTTGGAAGGGATAGCCCTACTTCAAAAGAGATACGTAAATTGTAAAAGCAATATACGAAGTTGCAGGATTCTCATATACAACATTATACTAGTAATATAGAAGATATCCAATCATCTCCTCTGAGTTACAGGACATTAATGCGTATATGTCAGAAATTGGGTTACGGTCAGGGCGTTGCATAGATAGATCTAAGAAATTGTTGACATTTTCGCTGGGTCGTAGTAGAAGTGTTGGAGATCTAGATAACAAACCAGGTAGTGAGATCGTAGGAGTGGCAGAACCGGATAATAAGACCATCAGGCCTGAATCAGGTGTAAAAGTGGGAGGGACATTGAACCCCCCAAATCTTCCATTTGCCAGGCCGGTAATTGACCCAGGAACGTTGAAGGGAAACCAGCACCGGACATTAGGGTGTACCTTTATAACTTTGACACGGTGGCGGCAGCCAATGTGTGGGGTGATGAACAGAAAAAGGAGTACCTGCCGTGTTACCTAAAGGGAGCAGCGGCTACTTGGTTCCAGACGGTTGTCCCTCGCAACATTGGTTACTTATGGGTTGACTTGAAAAGGGCATTGGAAAAAGCCTTTGCCCCACTCGCTCAAGAAGATGATCTAGAATTACAGCTTCGACAGCGGGTGCAGGAAATTACAGAGCCAACAGAGAAATACATATATAAGATGTTGGCACTTTGCGATAGAGTTAATCCCGATATGTCGGAGAGGGAACATATCAGACATATCATACGGGACCTTCAGCCGTCACCTTTGGAGCAGGTGCTGCCAGCAGACCCGCGTACTGTGAAGGACTTGGTACAATACGCGGAGGATTGAGACTGCCATGTATTTGGCAGGTCAAAGGGTCAAAAATATGGTCACCACCTGCCCTCCGTTATCCGCCATTCATAATTCGGACCTCACGGAACAAATTCAGAGCCTGTCGCAGGACATGCGGGAGCTTCAGCTACAGATAAAACAAGTTAAAGACGGGAATATGGCTACGGGGAACTTTCCGCGATCTCCCTTTGGGAGTAATACTAACAGAGGTAGGGGTTCGATGCGCGTTCGCCCAAGAGGCCGGAGGCGTCCGCAACCAGAGAGAACAGAGGACGGGGGGCCTATTTGTTTCAACTGCCGTCGTCCTGGGCATGTTGCTCTCAATTGTACGAGGAACCAGAATTTCCCAAACGTGGAAGGCCCGTCACGGCTGGGTCGGCCGTGACGTCGGAATGTTCATCCCTGAAAGGCCGGCGTGTGAACACCATCACGCCAGCAAATGTTTTGACCCTCAAAGTCACTATGAAAGGCACAGCGATAGAGGTATTGTTGGACACGGGGAGTGCAGTCAGCATTGTCTGTTCTCATTTTGTTCATGGGCCTAAAGTATCCCTGGCGAGTCCTTTCATTCTTAAAACAGCCAATAACAAACTTTTAGACGTATCTGTCCATACAAACATTCAATTCCAGTTAGGGAATACATCCTTTGAGGAATATTTATTGGTTGTAGCTGATTTTCCCTATAGTCTCCTCCTAGGGATGAAATGAAATGTGTAGTGTTTAACGCCCGCTTTTACAACATACGGCACCGCAGGCGGCTCCTAGGGATGGATTACCTGAAACGGTACCACGCCGTTTTAAATTTTCATTCCTTTACGGTGGCCCTACGTATTTCGCAGAAACGCCACAATTCCCTGCCCTGTGGTGAACAGCAACACTGCCCATTTTCACAAATTACAGAACCAGAGACCTAGGAGAAGGCATGTAAGGCTGCGGGATCCGAGGACGTGCGCTTACCCCCCTTCTCCACCTCATATATAACTGTCAAACTTACAGGTCAACATGCTCGTGATATTTTAGTAGAATCCTCTTTAAGCTTGATGAGGAAAAAGCAGCTTCAAATTTAATTTTGCCTCTAATGTACATGGCGGCACCAGAAATTCAGGTACCTGTGCATAATAATACAGCATTGCCGCCAACTCTGTTCTCAGGTACATCTTTAGGACAAATTCACGATGTTGCGTTGGTGCAAGCTAATAACTGGAATGTTCAGGATATCTCAGATACCCAAGTTAGTAACTTTACGTTTCACTGGAACTCCCAACTTAGTTCTCAGCAAAGATGTGCCTTAAAGGCTTTATTAAAGAAATATTCTCATGTCTTTGCCGCTAGGTTAAAAGACCTGGGCACTGCTAATGTGGATGAATTCAGAATTGAGGTCACCGACCCTACCCCAATTAAACAACGACCCTATCGGGTGTCTCACCACCAGAAGTAAGTAATTAATAACCAGGTCTGGGAAATGAAGGAGGCTGTTATTATTCGGGATCCATCTAGCCCATGGGCACCTCCGGTAGTTTTGGTAAAGAAACGAGACGGAACGACAAGGTTTTGTGTGGACTTCCGCAAAGTAAACAGTGTAACAGTCACATCGTCTTTTCCGCTTCCTATAATTGATTATTTACTTAGTTACTTAGGAAATTCGAAGTGGTACTGTTCTTTGTATTTATTAAGTGCATACTTCCAGGTCCCCATTGCTGAGGAATGTAAAAAGTGCACGGGTTTTATAGCCAGCGAGGGATGGTGGGAATTAAACCTAATGGCCTTCGGCTTAGTAAATGTCCCAAGATTTTTTAGTTCGCTAGCTGACAGGTTGTTAGGAGATCTTAAGTATAAAAAGCAATAGTTTACCTCGATGACACCCTTGTGTTTGCGGAAAGTTACGATCAGCTGTTGGAAAACTTGGAGGCAGTGTTCCAGAGGTTAGAAGAGTGCAGTTTTAAATTAAAGCCTGAAAAATACTTCTTTGCTATGACAAAAATTAAACTTTTGGGGTTCGAAGTGTCTCAGCAGGGTATCTCTCCAGATATAGATAAGATAAAAGCGATTATGGAACTTCCCATCCCCAAAACTGTGAGGGATGTCCGCCGCGTACTAGGGTTTTTCAGCTTCTACCGGCGGTTTGTAGAGAATTTTGCTACTATAGCACATCCCTTACATTCGCTCACACGATTAAATCAATATTTTGTATGGACGGACGAACACCAAAAGGCGTTTGACCAGCTCAAGAGAGCCATGATCACCGCACCCGTTCTAGCCCACTATGTCCCGGGTGCGCCGATAAGGATACATGCAGATGCCAGTGGAGTAGATTTAGGGTGTTGTCTCTTGCAGGAGATTAAGGGGGCCTGGCATCCCATAGCATATAGCAGCCGCGTACTTACTAAATACGAAAAAAATTATAGTGTCTCTGAAAAAGAGCTGCTCGCGATCATATATGCTGTTTGCCACTTTAGACCCTTTATATACGGGTATCCGGTACAAATCGTTAGTGATCACCACGCCCTTTGTTACCTGCGCAACCTGAAGGACCAAACGGGACGGTTGGCCAGATGGGCTGTTAAATTACAGGAGTACGATTATACCATAGTGTACAAATCAGGAAGAAAGCATACAGATGCTCATTCCCTTTCCCGATTTCCTATCGACACAGCAAGCCCGGAAGATCCAGCACAGACGGATGAACTAATAACTTGTCTGTTAACCCCCGCTCAGGTATCAGACGAACAAAGAAAGGACCCCAGCTCGTCCCTATAATTGCAGCTGTGGTAAACCCGGCTATAGCCCCAGCCAAAATTCGCCACCAGGCGGCGACTTACCTGCTGAAGTCAGGAGTCCTGTATCGGAAGAACGTTGGATCCTCGGGTCCTCTCCATCTGCTGGTGACTCCGGAGTCTCTTAAGGATGAAATCCTTTACGCTTCTCATAATCACCCCTTGGGGGCACACCTCGGGTTCACTAAGACTTTTGGTAAAATACACTCTCGTTAGTATTGGGTTGGTATGCGGAAACAGATAGAAAGGTGGGTGAAGACTTGTCCTAGTTGTCAGTCCCGTAAGGGGCCTCGAACAGTTAAACCGGTGGTCTGCTACAGCCAATTCCTCTAACGGAGGTTGGTGACTGCTGGGGAATATATTTGATAGGCCCGATCACGAAATCTAAATCAGGCAAGAAGTGGATTATAACAGCGGTGGAGTACGCTACCAGATATTTAGAAGTAGAGGCCCTACCTAGGGCCACGATTGAGTATGTTGCGCGATTTATATTAGAGCGGATTATTTGCAGACGTGGTGTGCCTGCGAGGATCTTGAGTGACCGGGGCGCCGTGTTTCTAAGAGAAGTGACACGACATCTTTTGAATTTTATGGGGGTGAAACCAACTTTCACCACCGCATTTCATCCCCAGTGAAATGGATTGGTGGAAAGAGGAAATCAGAGTATTGTCAACATGCTAAGCCATTTTGCTCATCGAGGCAGGACGACTGGGATGTGGCGCTACCCCATGTCGTTTTTGCGTATAATTCGTCTAAACAGGTAACTATTAATGAAACGCTATTCTTTCTCATGTATGGTCGGCAACCATCATTGCCGGAGGAAGTACAATTAAAGGCCACCACTGAAAATTTGTTTGTCAAGAAGACGTAAGAGCCAATTTTGCGAGCTAGGCAAGTGGCAAAAGATAACATCACCAAATCTCAGGTTAAGTCTAAACGTCGGTTTGATCAGAAACGGCGCGTTGTTAATTTTAGCCCTAGGCCAGGTGGTTAAATTGTTTACTCCGGTCCGTAAGAAAGGTAAAACCACTAAACTATTGCATAGATAGGATTATCTATGGATTATAGGTGCTAAGTAGAACTTAATGCTCAATCCAACAAGGGGGTGAGAGGTTTGAATGTTTGCATGGTTGTTTTAGGTTTATTTTGGTTTCCCTCCAGTGAAAAAAAAAAAACTTTCCCCGCTGTCCTCATTCGTAGTATGCATACCTCTGTTGGTCAAAGTTCAATCTTCATACATTACATCTGTTGTCACTCGTTTAGGATTTTTGTTTTACTAAAGATGTTACCTTAAGTTCACTTTTTTTTCTTACATAGGGAGTGTACGTCGGGGGTGACTTTTAAGGATGTTACCAGTCAGTAATTGTTACGAGGGATTCACCGGAGGAAGCTGTCCCACGTACACACACAGGGTAAGGGTTGTTGCTACCTTTCTTAGAGTTACGGGCTGTTTTGGCCATGAAATATGCAAGTACTGTGTTTGGCTTCTTTTTGGCGGCGCTTTATTACTGCTTCGCTTCGTACCAGGTACCACAAAACACAATAAACATAATGGACACCATTTGATGTCACGTGCAAATAACAACGTAGATGTAGCAAGGCGCACCCTTGTATACAACTTCCCACACAAGCAGTACATAATGGATCTTCACTTAAATGTTGCCCTGATGCCCCATAATTTTCACATAACACACATAGCAAACAAAAAAGTCAGGTATACAACTATTTCTAAACCTTGTCAGTATATTGGAAAAATTCGTGGCATGAGTGATTCCTGGGTTGCAATATCCCTAATCGAAGGTGTACGCGGTATTATTTATGATGGCAGCAAAACAATACTATTACCGAAACAGGCCTCTTTCAATAAGTAATTAGACGAAACCTCGGAGCTGCTGGTTGTCCACAGTTCTAACCAACAAGCGCCCGGGGGACACAGTCGCCCATGCGCCCACTCCGCTCCCCCTGGATGTGGGCACTCTCATTTACATAGGCAGTTTCTAGGAGAACACGGGAAACAACTAGGGCCCAGTTATCTTCGAAACCCTAAGCAGAAAAGGGAAGTGGCACGTATTGTGGAGCTATTATTTATTGTTGATTATACCTTGTATATCAAATTGACCTTGAGCGGACGTAGTGTACAACAGCACTGTTCACATTTGGCCAACCTTGTAAATGCTCTGTATGCTCCTTTAAATACATCAATGGCACTCACAGGGGTCATCGTGTGGTCTACTCATAACCAGGTCTATGTAAGCGATAACAGTAGGCAAACAATAAATGAATTTTTGCGATATCGCCGCGAATATGTGCTCCGAACGTACCCTCATGATCATGCACTACTACTTACTGCTATAGAATTCCAACACGGAGTTGTGGGAGAAGCTTATCCGCACTCCATGTGTACTTATGAACACTCGGGCTCAGTTATAAACGACGACATCCAAAATGAAGAGCTAGTGGCAGCAACCATAGCGCATGAACTGGGTCACAGTTTTGGAATGCATAATGATGCAGGTTGCTGCCCATGTGAACACTGTTGTATCATGGGAGCATCGATTACCACAACAATTCCTTCTATTTGGACTCCCTGTAACTTACGGGAGTTAGATTACTCACTACACCATCATATTGATTACTGTCTTCGTGACACGCCCCCTACTCTATTTTTGGGTACCTTGACCATGGGACGATGCCAGAAACTTCAACAGCCTTGGCTAGGACCGTCCCGGATACTGAAGAGGATTAACAACGTGGTCTACCGCATTCAGAAGGTACCCCGAGGGAAGATTTTGGCTGTAAACCTGGATCGTCTGGCCCGCTAGAATGGTGCTTTTCGGGACGACCAGCCTTGAGGAGGGAGAAGTCTCGCGGCGACGGGCATAAATTTTCGCGCGGAGCGATAACGCAGCTTGTTTACACAAAGGAGCTGATAAAGATAGCACGCAGATAAAGGTCTCCAGAATCTAACTGAGATAAATGGAAATTTCGTGTGACATCTTGATTGATAGAGCTTATTTGGTCTCTTGATTGTTCTGGTACAGTCTGGAATTATCAGATGAGGTATTTAAGGGAGAGACGACTCCCGAAGGTTCAGTGGGGCGTAAACTGAGAAATAAAGAACGTTTAAAAGTTTTACAACACGGACTTTCAATTCTGCAATAAACCCACAAAGTCAGAATACAAATGTTCTTCCTTATAGTATCCGAGAACTGTTTTTCTGAAGCAAGTAACATGTGACATAATCCGAGAACTTGTATTCGAATGAAAGCAGATGTTTTCGTTTGTAGTATCCGAGAAATGAAAGTTTCGATTCTTGAAAGGATTTGATTGTGTCCAGCACTATAACTTGTTTGGTGTACTTCCGTTGTCCCATACAATTACTTGCGATTTATTTATTTTCTCGCTATAAGCTAAACTCAACTGATACAACATATATTTAAAAAATGATAATGTAGATACGCAAAAGTCGTAGATATATACTAACCTTTAAAGACTTCCTTTCCCAAAAGCAACCAACTATTCCTTTGCTGTTATCTCATTATGCGGTATAGCCAATGTTCGTCTTCGGACAACAGAAAGAAGCTATTAAATCGAAGCTGTGACAACATGATATAATTCCTGTTTACTGTAGAACTTTTAAATATTAAGATGCATTCATTCCGGCTATCAGATTTCACAGGTGGTGCAATCTCTGGACAGTTCGACACAATGTTTCATTGCTTGTCATTCAAGCATTTCTCTGCTGGCTCACAGCCAGAAAACAAACGGATGGTCTCGTGTATGATATATGTTTATAACAAAAGGTTAATATATTACACTCTCACTATTTTCTCAACTCACTCTTCCACATAGGCTTATTTTCCAATCTCTCTTGATTATGCACCAGAACTCATGCCGACGTTGTCAAATGAAACCTAGTTATTATCCTCTCGTGGATAAACAAGAATCAGAGGAAAGAAGCCTAAAATTTTTCAGATACAAATTTAAAACTGAAAGGAAAGGATATCTCTTGGATGGCCGGCCGATTGATTTACGTGGATTCGTAAAGCGTAAATATAATATCACCGTATGCTAGAGCTACGCTTTTAAGCTCTAGTAACATCAAACCTATATGGTGGGGCAGGAAATGTGTCTATATTTATTTAAGTAACCTTATTTGTTGCTTTTTTCGTGGTAAAACTCTAATGCCCGATTTCACAAACGATGTTAAATTCGACGTTAGCAAATATAACGTAACAATTGTCAGAGCTGTAACCCTCATTTTAAATTTCTTGCATTTGATCAATATGTTTTCTGAAAATGTTAAGAAACTTGTGTTGTCGCCAAGAAACTTGTAAATATCTCAGCCATAGTATAGATGAGCTGTATTATTTTCTCAACGGACGGCGATGCGCCTTTGTTTTCATTTTCGTCTGCACAAGCTGAAAAATGGAGGATGAACAAAATGCTAAATAAATATGTGAGACAAATTTCTCATCGATTGAAAAAGAATTGTTAATTGAATTGGTGAAAAAGTATAAGGATATCGTGCAAAATAGGAGGAGGACTGCGGTGAATCTAAAAGAAAAAGATGTCACGGGGAAAAAATTTGAAACGAATTTAATTCAAATGCTTGTCACTACTACAAGCACTAAACAACTTGTTAGTATTACGTAAATTTAAAATGAGGTGCGAAGACAAGTGACTTGAACGTTTCAAGACGCCAGGTGGACATTGTATTATCCACATAATTCAGTGAATTATAAAATCTCAAAGTTATTAAGTACTTGAAGCAAAGGCGAGATCGGCATATTCCTTTCGATGCATATTTAAACTCAGTATTACGTAAATTTAAAACGAGGTGCGAAGAAGGACAAGTGACTTGAACGTTCCTAGACGGCAGGTGGACAGTGTATTATCCATATAATTCAGTGAATTATAAAATCGCAAATTTATTAATACTTGAAGCAAAGGCGAGATAGCCATATTCCTTTCGATGCATGTTCTTACCTCTCTTGTTCTTCCGGAGTAACCTTCATTGCAACATGTTTGGACAGTCTATACCTCCGTAAAAAGTTTTCTTCTGATAAACCCTCAAAATCATTTTACCTCACAGGCCTTACTCTATTATGAATGCCATTTAGACGGTTTTAAATATAGCAAATCGACATCAGCAGCTGCTTTCACGCCCTCCATCTTCGCTATTTGCAATTGTTAAGGACTTCACATCAGAAATTTGGCGTGTTAGTTTAACAAGAGATTTAACACGAGTGTTACGCTAACATTTGTTGGTGAAATGCAATTTTTGTTTTAACTATTGCCAATCTCATGGAAATTCGTAACATCTGACGGTGAAATCGGGCATTGGAGTAGTCTTATATACATGATATACATACCTAAATATCGGTTTATAATGATGTAAGTGTGGAGTTCCGGCTTCATAGTTTAGACACTATTGGTCCGTAAATAATGCAAAATTTAGTACCATGCTTGCACGCTGCCACGGTAGGTCTCTGATTAGAGCAATCGGACGGAAACTCGGAAATCCTAGGTGGAAATCCTGGCAATGGCAGTGAATGTTTCAGTCTGATTCTACCTTTACAACGTTTGTGCTACACACGGTTAGTGTTGAGATCAACGACTTTATAATTATTTGGAATACTAAATATTAATTAAGGCATAAAATGAAATGATTATATATAATTATGTATTGCCAAACTATTACGTAAATTTCATCTATTGGAATTGACACAAGTCACTTATCCAGTAGACGTCTAGATGCTTCCAATCTTAAACAATCTTTTTATATCATACATCTTATGATCTAAAGTTCACATTGTCGACTCTTACTCATAAAATCTTCCAATTGAGCATTTCCATTTCGATCTCACCTTCAATAGAAATTCTCCTAATTCTGACTCTGATCAGAAAACACTTTTGCTTTATGGTTACAATACTTTTATTTTACAGCCACTCCTCATTAATCAATTTTTTCCTGCATTCATCTTTACCTCTACATTCCCACGTAATATGCTCTCCAACCTCTTTGTCCCCACGTTTTGGACAGTGACCTTGCAGTACACTACTCCTTAGGTCTCTCAGTTTCCAAACCCATAACATTGAGCAACAAAAAATAATTAGCGCTTGAACTGGGTCACAGTTTTGGAATGCATCATGATGCAGGTTGCTGCCCATGTGAACACTGTTGTATAATGGGAGCATCGATTACCACAACAATTCCTACTATTTGGACTCCCTGTAACTTACGGGAGTTAGATTACTCACTACACCATCATATTGATTACTGTCTTCGTGACACGCCCCCTACTCTATTTTTGGGTGCTCGTGTTTTTAGAGCAAGTTGAAGAGTGTGACATAGATAATTTCTGCTGTAGTACATCAAATTTCTTGCTTAATCGGAATGCTTCCTGTGCAACTGGAGCATGTTTTCATGTTAAAAATGTTGCCCGAAAGCTCGAGGTACCCTGTGTAGGGTACCTACCCCTGAATGTGATTTTCCTGATTACTGTGACGGTATTTTAGCAACTTGCTCTAATGATATTCATAAGATGGATGGGACTCCCTGTAAGAAGGGGCGAGCATTCTGCTACCACGGCTCCTGTGTAACTCGCACAAACCAATGTCAGAAATTGTGGGGTAAAACTTCCAAAAGCATGGATTTTGCCTGCTATCAAAATAACGATCACGGAAGCATAAACGGCAACTGTAGATACGATTACCTTCATAATCAATATACTAAATGTAATGAGAACAAATTTGTACTGTGGAACATTACAGTGTAGTCGACAAAACCAACAACTGGAATTTGGTATTCACCAGTATGCTAGAATAGGTACTATGTTACAATATAACACTCAGGAAAGATGTACGATGGTTATAGTTGACTTAGGTATAGATGTGGTCCAACCAGGATTGGTACCCAATGGTGCTAAGTTTGGGAAAAATAAATTATGTATAAATCAGACATGTGTTTCGGTCACAACAGTCCAGAAACCTACCTGTCCTTGTGGCGCCCATGGTGTTTGTGATAATCAAAAACAATGCCACTGTGACACAGGTTATGCCCCGCCATTTTGTGGTACACCCATTCCAGTGGGGGGCGTACAACAGGACCTTCCCGTGTTTTCACATGCTTGCACGGAAGGAAGGACAATCAGTTGCGTACTATTATTAGGCATATCTCTTGTAGCTTATACTGTTGTTAGGATTACAACCCAGATCACACATCTCTAAAATGCTTACATAGAAATAAGAAGGAAAATAGATTAAGTAATTTAACACCTATAGGTAGTATACGGAGGTTATAGTTAATTATTTTCGGGAAACTTGTATGATCTGAAACTCATACAGGTGCTTATGGAAGGAAGTCGTAGGTAGTAAGAGCTATATTAAAATAACTTTTCTCAAATTGGGTATATATGTAACTATTTATTTCACTTTTCTTCTTCTCTATTCTTTTCTCCTTGTTTTGTTGTTTTCTACTCCTCCCGCTGGGCCGCGGGGTCCAGTAGCATGAAGACACTACGGGGCAATTCGGTAAAAACAACTAAGTTGTCTTCCCTTTAAAGGTGCACTCCGGACATACCACACTGATAACATGCAAATCCGACGAACGTTGATGCTCTTCACCTTTATTGCTCTTTGTACACATTTCTAAAGTTATTACAAACACGTTCGTGAACAAACCAAGCCAGCAAGAATATCCAGGAGCACCGGCCATGCACTCTAACATTATACAGGGAGTTATCACAATTAAAAAAACAAACTGCGAAAAACAAAACAAAAAAATTCTAAATTAATAGTGCGATGATTACACTACGCCTAATTTTAAAAGTACACGGTTTGTGACTACTTTAATTGCAAAGTTTTCATTGAAATAATACACAAATATATGATAGCATTCTTCAGTCATGTTTGTGAAAGTCTAAAGCACTTTCCTAACACGTATAAACAGACTAAATAATTGAAAGATGCACAAAAACATTCGGAATATTTAGGAAAAGGTTGTCACCATGAAAACACGTTGCTAATAAATGTAATATTTATAATAACAATCATAATATAATAATACAGTACTAATAACAACAATATTTCCCTACACAATTAAAAAAAGGGTAGCGCTGTCAACAACAACAGTTGGCAATAGCATATTATCATTTGTATGTACATTCCTTACATAATTGTCGGTAACAGGGTGATGAAACAACGATACACCGATACAGAGAAGAAAATTACAAAAAATAATAGTAATAAATAAATAAAAGGAAAGAAATAAACAAATACATAAATATAGATCAGAAAAAGTTGGAGTAAGGAGCATCATGGTAATGTTTTAATAAATGAATAGGTGTAACTTAAGTTTGACGTAACAATGCTTCGATGTTATATGTAATACACACAGCAGAAATTAATACGAAGTCACGGGTAATAAACTAGTGTAATAAGAATCATAAACGGACGCGCAATAATATGTTGTGGTTCGGTATATGTTATGAAGGTAGCCAATACATATGTAGAGAAGGACATTGATAATGATGCATAATTGAAAACTGGATCTATGATCACGTCACGCATAACTTTCTACCTTATTGCAAAATAAGGAGTAAACGTACAACGCCCTTGTTCATTTTTTATTTTTAGTTGTTTTCTTGCATAATGCCGCTCTTATTATGAATAATAGAACTAATTCTTTTCTGTTATTAATACTATTGGTTATACGGTATGTCGACAATGCACAAGATAGGGAAAATAGGAAACACTCCCTTTTAATGAGGAGTTGGCAATAACGGCTCTATGTCCGGTAGATGCACTTAAAGTTAAGAGAAATACTTGAGGTGTGGAGTACTTACGACCCAGTTGTCGAGCACCTGCCTCAGCAGAGGGATGTAGGCGGTCCGGATGCACTCCAGGTTACGGGCGGAGACCCACCCCCGCTCTAGCACCTCGATTAGTTGGGGCACCAGCTCCAGGGCCTGTTCCAGAAGGGCCCTGCTGCGTGGTCGTCCTGGTCGCTCATGTGGCATCCGCCACAGGCTATGCGCCTGTGTGTACCACGTTCCGAGCATCTGCGAAACGCCCTCCATAGCTGACATTCTGTTACACTGAAACGGCGTGCAGGAGTCAAATCTTACTACCCTTCTTGCGGGAATCTTGGGAATCTTTTAGTGGGTTTCTGTTTTTCTTTGCGGCTTAGACCTTTCCGGTGGAAAATTTTACATCCGCCATCACTACCTCCAGTATCTGTGTTCTGTGGCATGTTAAAAGAATGCTCAACACGCCACCTAATATATTACTTGTTTATTTACCTTATGTTGTGAATCATTTTCCTGAATATACTTATTTATTATTTTAGTGGTATAGCTGAGGCTGTTTTCCTATGTGTTTACAGATGCTTCTGCTTCTGCTACTCTGTGTTATTGTTGGTGGGGGACAAGCATCCGAAGAACCCTCTTCAATCCCCGTTCAAGTCGTCGCAGGCGCATCATGGCGCCGGCTGCCGGTAACAATCGCCTACCAGGCTTCCATTCCTTTAACCTTCCGCATATTGAGGGAAAAAGTCGACCTCCAGTCCCTGACGCTCGCGCGGCCAGTTCCTAGGCAAGCGTCCTCCACGGCTCTCGACAGAATGCTGGATGATATTGATTATATTGGTAATACCCTTGATGCCGAAATTCGTAAGTTTTATGACGCTATTTTTAATGTTACCCATAAAGAACCGATGCAACGTAAACGAGGTTTGACTATTTAAAGGATATTTTTAATTTCTGTTGCGACGTGGCCACGAGTACGCAATTAAACACTTTGGCTTTATCGGACCGAGATTTAGAAGATCATTTTCGGAGCCTACAGAAGCTTGTTACAAATGACCACACATGGCTTACTTCCAATATGCATAATCTTGCCGATTACAATGAGAAGGTTACTAGGTCTTTTGAAAAGATTGATGATCGCTTGAAGCAAGTTTTGACGTCAGCTAATAATACCCATAACGCATTACCTACCAGGCTAGATAATGTGTCCTCTAATCAGTTCTTGGTAATGTAGGAATTATTGCTAAGTAGCAGCGAGCTGTTCATACTATGTTACTTTTAAAGCATACGGATGCAATGGCGCTATGCCACTTTCACTTGTTTCCGCTGTCACTGATTCCGTATCATATCTTCCTTCATGAGCTGCAGGCTCTTAAATCGTCTTTACGTAATACAACATTTGAATTAGTAATTGATGATTCGGAAGCCCACAGATATTTCAATTTGGAAATTACGAGCTGTTCCTTTAGTGATACCCACATTTTGATTACGATTAAAATTCCCGTTAAACAGAAAAACTCCCACTGGGATATTTTTGAGTTTATTTCTACACCATTTGAATGGCATAATTCTACCTGCTTCGTCTTACACGATAAAGCATTATTGCCGTGAGTGGTGACATAATCAGACCTATTACAGGGGCAGTACTTAGAGAATGTGATCCGTTCAAAACAGGGTTATGTTTCATTCCGCATTTCAGTACGGACTTGATTTTTGGTCCCCTATGCGCAGTTAAAAATTTTCGGGGTAGGTATGACCGCAGTGGAGTTAAACGAGTTCTGTCCGTTCCAATGTCACGGTGCTTCTAAGATGATCATTACCGAAGTGGAACGCGATAAGTATATTCTGACATACCCGTTCACCCCTTTTGATCTGAGGTGCAACGGAAGATCTCACACCTTATCCCCACCCCCCAGGGAACCCCGGGGGCTCTGTCAATAACACTTCCTTGTTCATGCGAATTGCATGTAGGGAATATAGTGCAAATACCTACACGATTTCCTTGCTCTGAGATTGCAACACCAACACCCCGCACCTTGCACATTGTACCAGCCGGGTGGTCTACTCTAACTAGTTTGTCTAATCACCCTTTTACTTACGAGGACCATCTGAAGTTTACCAATTTATCGCAAAGTTTGAACACTAATTGGTCATTAACGGTGCCACATTTAAACCTCTCACAAGCTCCTGTATATGAGGCAGATATTGAATTTTATTTTCACGCCCTTGCCTCTCCCCAGACCTCCACACTGTTGCTTATGTGGAGCACCTTTGTTACGCTTATTTTCGGAATAATTGTATTTCGGAGACCGGAACTACACATCTGCCGGTGGCAGAAGCCTCAGGGTTACCGTCATCAGAGACGCTAGAAGTGTTAATTATTATTTTTGGAATCCTTCTATTCCATTGTTTGCCATTGTTTTTAATCGATTATTTAAGTTGTGTTTAGAGATTATCCGCTTGCGGCGTAGAGCCGCTGTTATCACTGGCCCGACTTCCGGTGGAACTTCACGGGTGAGGCTGACGTCACCAAGACCAGCACAATGGAACATCCCAACAGGAAACGGCACGCCGGAATTACAAATCTAAAGTGCATCGCCTATCGGGTGATATTTTTGGTTGCATTAAGAAGATATACCTTAGGTGAAAATCCAACCCCGCGGTATGTTGTAATAGCATCCTGGAGAGGATGAGTCAATGACTCCTGCAACTGGGAAATGATCTCTACGTAGCTTTTCCAGTTTCAGGGTCCTGAGTTCATTTTGAGGTTCCCTTGAGGAGTGTTCCTTTCACGGCCTCTTCGAGGGAATTTGAGTAATTTTGAAAGTATGGCTATGTGCTAGGGAGTGATTTCCTTACATGGCCCCCCTGGCCAGGAGCGCGTTATAAAGAAGAGGAGAGTTTAGCTCTGCCCCTTTGCGCTGCTGCTGTGATTTTTTTCTTTTTATATAGATACCTCTGAAAGGCTTTTTGTCCATTGGATTTTGTAATTGTGAAGTAGCTGTGCATAGTAATGTTAAAGTTGATTTTGGTGTTGTGGGCCGCGGGCCCTATTTGCGCGGGAGGAAAGTTGGGTGCTTCCCGTATTATGGTCAGCCCTGGTGTGGATTTTCACTTTTTGCCAAATGTAACCTTCTATCAGACATCGATCCCATTATTGTTCAGAGCACCTCAGTGCGGGATATGTACCCCGGTGTCGTCTTATTGTAAGGTTAACAAAACAAAAACTCTAATTTGTTATTGGATGACGTCAAAGCTTAAGGCTGTCCAAGAGGAATATGGGCATTTGTTCCGGTCCCAGCCTAAACCTTTAAGGGGAGATGGCTCCATATTTGGGGCTCAATTTGTATTGGTAGACATGCAACATGTAGAAAATAACTTTGTATCAGAAGACAGTATAAATCATATTGTAGCATTGCCCGTGAGTATCAGCATTATATTACACTAACTAATATTTCCATTTGTGATTGGGCGTTTAGT